>JYDV01000003.1:600000-1144600 GCA_001447645.1 Trichinella pseudospiralis | reverse complement strand
CATTTTCTAGTCCTTATGCAAAGCAGGATTTCATCATTCTCAAATAGCAAAATTAAATTAAACCAGCTATATTTTTGTATAAATGAGAAGCTTAATAAGGAAAAAGATGTTAATCACTACCCCATCCCATGAAATGTCCGCAATGTGAGAAACGGAAGAATCAAAGTTCCGTTAGAAGAGAATTACCGATGGGCAACTTCCCAATGCACAAAGGTAGGCAATACGCCAACTTTAGAGGCCATTTATTCCCCAACTACTGGCCTGCATACCGCGTTACCCTCCAAAACACAATGATTTATCAATATAAAAGTATATAATTCAATAAAAGTCACAATTTTGAAAAAAAAATTTTCGCCAATTTTCACAAAACAAGCAAGTCTATAATTCAGAAAAATTTGAAAATTTCGAGAATTAGTTGTTTTTTCAAAAGTAAACAAAATGGGTATTATTCGATTCGGAATAATATTTGAAATCCAATGAGCATATTCCCACCCCTTCTAGTTAAACATATCTTGAAAAATTTTCAAAAAACTGGGAAGCTTGCTGTGTATTAACATGTGCAATGAAAAGTTTAAAAGCAATTTATTCCAAAACTCCTGCATAGTATGGGGTCAAATTTTCCCAAACACCATAATTTATTAATATAAATGTATATCAATCAAAAAAACTCCAAATTTTGAAAAAAAATTTTTTGGCCATTTTTGGCAAAACAAGCAAGTCTATAATTCAGAAAAATTCGAAAATTTCCAGAAAATGTTATTTTTTCAAAAGTGGACAAAATGGGTATTAATCGATTTGGAATAAAATTCTAAAGCAAATGAAACTATTCCCGCTTTTTCTAATTAAATATATCTCGAGAAATCTTGAAAAAACTGGGAAGCTTGCTGTGTATTATCATGTGCAATGAAAAGTTTAAAGGCAATTTATTCCAGAACTACTGAATAGTTTAGGGTCAAATTTTCCAAAATACCATAACTCATCAATATAAAGGTATGTCATTCAAAAAAAGTACGAATTTGGAAAATAAAAATTTTCGCCTATTTTCGCAAAACAAGCAAGTCTATAGTTCAGAAAATTTCGAAAATTTCGAGAAAAACCTTTTTCCTCAAAACTGCATAACATGAGTATCAATCGATTCGGAACACTTTGCCTAATAAAATGAACGCATCAGCTTTGATCCTCGTTGCGTATTTCTCGACATATTTAAAAAAAGCCGACACCTTCTCCACGTATTAACATAGGCAAGGCGAATTTTGGAGAAAAATTATTCCACAGCTACTGGATTGCTTTCGCTGAAACTGTCCAAAACGCAATACGTTATCAATATAAAAGTATATCATTCAAAGAAAGTCACAATTTGGAAAAAAAATTTTCGCCGTTTTTCGCAAAACCAGCAAGTTAATAGCCCATGAAATTTCGTAATATTCGAGAAAAAAATTTTTTTCCAAAAATTAAGGAAATTAATTTTTATCGATCCGGAATTATCTCAGACTATCATGAAGCATATTTCCACCGTTCCTGACAGCCTATTTCTTCAGATATAAGAAAAAAAGTGAGAACAAGCATAGGATTTTAAGAGTATAAAAATGAAAAGAAATACGAATCAAAACTTTAAAAAATGTACATAACGATTTAATATAATAACATTTTCACGGCAATCATTAATATTTTTCGGCAAAATGAAAGTCTTATTTAAATGACAATTGTTCCTGAATATCATTTACGCTATACAGACACTTTAAACATTGAAGTTTTTGTTCATTGAATGTTTTGATTAATTACGATATATACAGATAAGAATTATCCAAAATTTTCAGCCTAGAACAGAACTGGTATGCACTGTGCCGGTCTTTTTCTTATACAAATGTCAAATGCCCAAAGCGGGAATTTTATCAATTTCTCAAAAAATCACCGATTGCGAGATATTGAAAATTTACATACTTTGAAAACAAACCTTACTGCTTGTACGTATGATAAAATTATTTTATAAAACGACTAACATTTTAAGAGTACCAGAATAAGGTATACTGTACTTACTAGTGGATAACTTTTAAAGAATCAAAAAAATACCCAACGCGAGCAGATTAATTTGACATAAATGAGTAATTTATTTAATTTCCTTGCATTTGTAATTACCTGTTACCCCGGGCTACTACATTTTCTAGTCCTTATGCAAAGCAGGATTTCATCATTCTCAAATAGCAAAATTAAATTAAACTAGCTATACTTTTGTACAAATGAGAAACTTAATAAGGAAAAAGATGTTAATCACTACCCCATCCCATCAAATGTCCGTAATGTAAGAAACAGAAGAATCAAAGTTCCGTTGGAAGAGAATTACCGATGGGCAACTTCCCAACGTATTAAAATAGGCAATACGCGAAATTTAGAGGCCATTTATTCCCCAACTACTGGCCTGCATACGGTGTAACCCTCCAAAACACAATAATTTATCAGTATAAAAGTATATAATTCAAAAAAAGTCCCAATTTTGAAAAAAAAATTTTCGCCAATTTTCGCAAAACAACCAAGTCTATAGTTCAGAAAATTTTGAAATTTTTGAGATAATCCTTTTCCTTCGATAGTTCACTTAATGTGTATTAATCGATTCGGAACAATTCGCTAAATACAATGAGAGTAGTTTCGTCCTTCCTGGTTCCATCTTTCTCGACATATTTTTGAAATTCGGACACCTTCGCTATGTATTGACAAAGGCTGTACAAACTTTAGAGGCCATTTATTCCAGAACTGATGTGCGGTATCAGACGGAGTAACCTTCCATGTTGTTTTATATGTATATGGTGCATGCGTTTTATATTTATATGCATTATTATATGGAAATTCTGAAAAATTTGGCATCAAATAAATATAGGGATTATATCCTAGTGCAGTTTTCGTATCCTTCTCTGAAACTGGCAAGACGTGCTTTTGCACACCTATGCGCTGATAAAGTTATAGTGCTGTTATATCCAGAAAGTTAATACGCATGATTGAAAGCTACCCGCAAGCAGAGCTAAACGTCGTGGGCTCCCTGCCGATTTACTATTTTCTGGAAATTATTTTAAAAATTGATATGAAATATATCAAGTGATAAAGTTTTTAATTCAAAATAAATAGCATTTGAATAATTAATAAGATGGTTTTCTCTTGTAATTATTATCACTGTCATTCCAAAAAATGAGAATAATCGCAAATACCAAGAACACTTCTGAGGTTCTCACATAGTGTCGCTGAGAAAAAAACAAGCTTCATTCATGGTAAAAAAACAAGTCGGGAAACGCTTAAACAATAATCCACGCTTCACACGCTTCTTTCATTCCTGCAAGACATCTTCATTCAGATAAGCACCGCGTGGAAGTCTGTGATGCTCCCAACATCCGAAAACTGACACTGATAATTCACGACCACGCACGCATAGCGTTAACTTCCTGGGCTTCCCGCATTCAACCACCATACCATACGTTCTACAACGTTATTTTCTCTGTATCATCTAAAATTTGAAATTAAATGGAAAATTCAGGTATTGATTCCTTTTAAAATATTAAAACAATTTGCATTTAATTTATTTATACAAAACTGTAATACTTACGAGGTGTTGTAAGATACGTTGTCCAACATTTATTCGTTAATCTTAAATATAAAATGTAAAGAATTACATATTTAACATAATTCAATAATATAAATGACGTAAACATAGTTGAATTATTACCTAGAATATTTTCAAATCAAATGCTGGCATGTGCTGCACCTTAGCTGAATCTCTGCACGTTCCTCTTGCTACTGCCATCATCAATGTCGTGATTAATGATTTCCAAAAGTTAATGAAGTTATACAAAATACCATTTGTATTTCACAAATAATCAAATCGATTTTTCTTGGAAAAATAATCTTCATCCGCCATTCACCTTTGGCATACTTACTTTTAAAACCAGCGCACTTTAGCTTAAGTTGATTCTATTTACGTTACTCAAGGAAACAAGCGTTCTGCTACTGATAACACAACCCTGCCATGCTAATAAATATGCATAAGAGGAAAACTACTCTAGCGTATTGTTGGAAAGTCTAACCTCAGCGCAACGAAACAGCGCCATTTTCCATGCGATGTGAAATGTAAAAACTGATATGTACTTCCACCTTGAATATATAATCACAATTCACGCAATGCATATATAATATAATATAATGCAATAAATATAATACACTACAAAAATGCTTGAAGCTAAATTCTGATAGTACATTGAAAATAACTATGAATTTTTAATGGATTTAATTCATATTTTATATAGTAATTCAAGTATTTAGTATTACATAATTATGCTTGTAAATGTGCAAGTTACTAAAAGATATTAAAAATGAGCTGTTATAATTTCTTTATTTAAACAGGCTAGCAATATTTTAAAATTTTTTCAAAAATCATACCTCGCTACAGGAATGACGTTGTCACAGTTCCTGTCGAAATTAAATTGTATATTTCACCTTTACTTTTGATAGCTGCGTAACATCGTTTGCCTATTCTATGTCTACCTTACGGCAATTTAATTTTTCAAAAAATTACAACTTTATTATGCTATATTTAATGCTGATATTCCTTTTTGTGACCTTGTTGATAACTTCGACATTAATTTGTTCTATTTTTGCCATTTGTAAGCTTTCCATATTGGCCTATTGTATACTGATTATCAAGTTCTGATTTTCTAAAAAAAAGCATTTCCCAAGCCATATTTAAAGTTATTGAAAAATTACATTTTTATTTTTATCCAATCTTGATAATTTGATTGTATCATTAGAAATGATATTTAAAAGTATCACATGACAAGTTTTCTATCAAAATCATATTTAAAAGTTGCCCGCACACCAGTATGCCATATGTCTGCACCAAACTTTCATGAGCATTTTTTGAATTATTTTTATTAAATAATAATAATAAATCGATAACTAATAATAAATAATAAATAGTCGGCCTATAATGCATGTGAAATTACCTGCCCACACTCTGATACACTAATAATATATTATTTTTAATTTTAGTTTCTCTTTCTATATAATTACAAACGCAAGAAACGCTTAGCAGAAGAAAATTATCGTTACTGTTACACAGCACGCATAATGAACTTTTCAATTTAATATTTGAAAGTGTTTAGCTGTCTTTTTCGTAAGACATACATTCATAATTCATGAGAAAATTAGTTTAATAGGGCATAATTTTACTCTGAAAAATTTCCTAACAATATTTTTCATTGAACAACAACAATGCGTCACAGCGCAATGACATAATGCATTAATAATTTGTGCTATTTGTAAGAATGAACACGTATGCAGCAGCATTTTCTATTCAAAGATGGAAATTTCAGACAAGAAGATTTGCTTTTCAATCAACATACGCATATATGCATACTTATTCACAATGATACATTTCACATTTTTAAAAACCAAGCACAGCAATCAAATAATAATACAAATTTCACAATCAATAAAACCCTCACATAGGTAACTGCTCTCTTCAAAAAAGATTTATGCATTCATTAACAAATGGAACTTAAATAGTGAACTGTAAAACTTATTATTTTAAATAAGCACACAAATCGTTATATTGCAATTTTAATAGCACAGTGCATGCGTATACTCTTATTATATGGCAGATTATTTGCACGTTTAAAAGCATATCATGGCCGTATGTAGATGTGACAATGAGTCAGATTTCAATGATAATGGATTCATATAAAGATTAAGTTATTAAAGTTAAGAGTGATCATTATACGTTGTGCATTGTCAAACAAATTTGCTTGCATTAAATCTATCAATTATTTTTCACAATCCATGCTACTGTGTACAAATCCTCAAAACAAAAAGATGCCATCAATCTGCGTCGCATTGCTCACTCATTTTGGAAAAACTTTATTGTTCATATTATTTAAAATGTTAATTTAAATAGACTGTTTATTTGCAGCATTGCGCTCAATTTGTCATTTAATGCACATTGCATGAACTTGAAGATCAATATGTTTTTTTCATGACGTCATCATTGAAAACTGCAGTAAATTTACCAACAAACTATTAGTAAAATGAAGTAGCAAGCTAAATCATAAGATTTAATTGATTGCTATTCATTTTGAAAACTCACAGTAAAATAACTGAACACAAATAAATTTTATTATAGAAACTAAACGACCGCATCCGTTTAGTGAAAGTTTAACAGCCTCTTCACACCAGCTTATTAACTGAATGATGATGTTGCCGTTGCTAAGAAACACTTTCACAGTGTGCGTTTACACTATTCAGTGATATTTAATTTTAATAATGCAATCGATTGATGATATAGCTAAGACGCCGAAGTTTTCAACTGCCTCTATACTGGCCACTTTGTATAACTTTGAAGCACAAGTATTACATTGCAACTGACAACAAAAGAAAAAGAACCATCAGATGGCAAATGATAAAGCAAGTTTCCAAAAAAAATGCAACATTACAAGTTCTTACACTGCGCCAGGTAACTGCCGTCAATGTCTCAAATTGCAATACAAGCATATATTTAGCGGCTGGTGTTGTTTATGCTTTTGGACGTACATGGTTAGATGATAACACTCCTAGCCGTTTATGGATACAAAATGATTCTGTACAAATAGTTGCCTGTGGGAATGATCACACTATACTTGTCACTGGTTCATTTTTCTTATTATAACTTTTAGAAATCATTTTTGTGAATTCAAAAATAAAAAATTCACTTTTTTTCTTTCAGAATCAGGTCGAGTTCTTTCATTTGGTTCTAATGAATGGGGGCAGCTGGGATTTCTTCAAAAAAAAACTGTCAGTAAACCCACTACCATAAAATGTAAGTTTAATTTATTACTGATGCACAAAATTCTTTAATTATTATTTTGTAATTTTTGAATGCGTATATTTAAATGACATATATTATTTACCTTACTGACAAGTGTGTATGATAAATTTCTTATTCATTCAATTTAAAAAACAAAGTGATATTTGACACTGTTCACCATTTTCAATAAGAAGAATGACAAAAGTTGCAAGCAGCAGCATCAAAAAATTACAACATTTTGGAACATTTTGGAATCCAACAGCATTTTGGAAAACAACATAGGCAAGGAAGAATTGCTCATGATTCTTATTCAGAATTTTAAACTCTGTACACATATTTTTAAACAGTCAAAAACAATGCATTTCTCATATATAAAGAATTTCCATAGAAAAGGTGTTTTATCTTATTTAAAAGACGAAATAAATCAATAAAAGTAAAATTTTGAATTTTAATAATATTATTGTCAATACAGTATACGCAGCACTTTATGAAATCTAAAAATCAATTGATAGTTTTCTTTTATCAATACAGTCATCTTTAGTCTAATTTATATTTTGTGCTACTGAAGCTTTTAATTAATATTTGTTTTTTATTTTGTATGTTTATTTTATTACATTATGCTATGTGGTTTTATTTAGGCTAACAATGACAGAAATAGAACAAATTAATGCAAATAACGCATACATTTGCACTTGTATTAAAGAAAAAGTAAAACAAATATTTTTGAAAACAATAACAGTTCTTTTATAAGCAGTGGTTTATTAAACAGTACAATTTGAGAATTAGATCGTTGGAAATATATAAAGTTAAAGTTAAAGGACTTTTCTCGACATTTGAAGTAATTAATTTTTTAATACTAAACAACTTAACAACATACTATCTAACAATGCATAATTGAAAGAGTGTGACTAATATTCTCTGTAAGTGATTGGCATAAAATATTATTTCAGTAACCTTTTATTAAGTTTAAACAAGTATTCAGTAGAAATTATTGCAAAAGTAATAGCACTTAATTAATCATTACAGATTTAAAAGGAAAACGAGCATGTTGCGTGGCATGTGGAGCACAGCACACCATTTTGGGTTTTGGTAACAATTGCATGTTTAATTGCATAAAAAAGTTTTTATCCTGTTTTTAATTGATTATTTTACTAGAATCAAATAAAATCTATGCATTTGGGCGAAACTGTAAAGGTCAACTCGGATTAGGAAATGATGAAGAACAACTAATGCCTGCTGAAATTACGGCTCTTTCAGGTATACCAATTGCTCAATTAAGTGCTGGTGTCGCTCATTCTGCAGCACTAACAAGCAAGTTTTAATTTCTTTCATAAAAATTCATTAAAAAAAGCAGATCAAACATAAACTAATTTACAGAATACTTTACTTGAAATTGCATTCAGATTCACGTGCCAATGAATGCAAAAGATAAATAAAGAAATAAAAGCAAATCTTAATTCCTTTTCATTTATAGATGAAGGAAAATTGTATGTTTGGGGGAGAAATGATGAAGGCCAGCTTGGATTACCCCACATTCAGGAAACAAAACTACCTCAAATTATTCACTTTCCAACGCTTATCAAATTTGTTGATTGTGGTTATTACCATTCTGCTATCATAAATGGTATTTACTCATTTTGAATACAATTTAAAGAAAACGAAGTTATTTCAATAGTTTTTCTTATAAATTTTTAATTTGCATGCATAAAATTATAATGCTACTTGTATTGTGATATAGTTATAATATGAAATTTTAATGTTTGATGTGAATTGAAAAACTTGTTTTAGATGAATTACAAGTTTTTACTTTTGGTGAAGGAAATCATGGTAAATTAGGTTTTGAAACAGCGACAAATGTTAAATTGCCCACAAAAATTGAAAGTTTGCAAAACTGTGTTGAAGTAGCATGTGGTAAAAATCATACTATGGTGCTGGCATGTAAACACGCATGTAGTCTTTGAATTCCATCGGTAATTTAATTTATTTTAGCGTCAGGGTTGGTATTTAGCTTTGGAGATGGCTCATACGGACAACTTGGATTAGGTAAAGCTACACACCAGTGCAGTTCTCCCACTTTAATTCCAAATCTATCCAATGTTAAACATATAAGTTGTGGTGAAACTCACAGTGGATGTATTACAGGTAAACAGATATTTGAAATGCAAAAAACAGTATTTTCATTCATTAAAACAAGAAAACACGATTGTGTTTTTTATACTGCAGTAAAAAAAGTCTCATAACAATTACAATACCGTAGATTTCATTTTTAAAACGATTTATTTAAATAATATTTCAGCTGACTATAAACTTTTTCTTTGGGGTGATAATCGCTGTGGAAAAATAAACAATGAAGATTCCGTTATGAATTATTATTTGCCGAAATATATTGAAAGAGCAAGTTCTTACAATATTATTAAAGTAAGTACATTAAGTGTTGGAAAATTGGAATAATCTATATGTTTCAGTTATCTCTTGGTGGATGTCATACTGCTGCACTAATGAGTTCTCCATTAAGCCAGGAAAATTTGAATTTTCCTATTCTACATTCTAATGAAATGAATCTCCAAACAAACAGCACAGTTGAAGAGAATAATGAATTCTTTTTATCCACTCAAAATGGAAAGGTCTGTAAAGGTTATAATTTTTTCTCTCTCAATAAATTCATATATTGAAATTTCAAGGCAAACAATTTACCCTCTATGGACTACAATTTTCCTCCTGTCATTACAGATATAGAGCCATGCATATCTTCTTCATACAATTATATTGGAACAACATCAGAAAATGGCAAGTATTTATTTACTTTTCGTATATTTTGATCATAAAATTCCTTTGGATTTTGCTTCATTTTTCAAAATGACATAAGTTAATCATAATCAATAATCAATAATCATAACATAATCAATAGACATAAGTTGTATTAAAATTTTCATTATTAAAAATAATTTTACAATTATACATTTTGAAATATTACATTTTAAACTTTAATTATAATCTGAAATGTCTAAATACATTTTAGAAGAAGAAATATTATCCAATTCTGAATCTTCCCCACTGCGCAAAGCTTGCGTATGTTTTTGCTGCAATCAGAAGGAGAAGTTCATAAAGTTAAATTTTCTAATTTCAGAGTAGTGCTTCAAACTGTAAAACCTGGTCTTCTTCTATAGAAAAGCGAGATAATTCTGCATTAATATCTGATGACTATGATAAAAGTGCTCATCTAACTCAACCGCATGCAAAAAATCTAACTGATAATGGTGGAAATACAGTATTAGATAGAAGCGTAAACGATCAAAATTTAAATACCGTTCAGTTAGAAAGTTTTGAAAATGCAGAAACTATTGATGTTCCTCATTCTCCAGTCGACTGTACAAAACATACTCTCACAGCAAAGCGACGAATTATAAAAATGCTAAATAATGCACAAAAAAACTCATTTAATAGTGAAGATGAAGCTTTGGAAAAAAACACAGAAACCCTTGCTAATGAAAAATACAAAGTGGACTTTATTTTTGGACTGCGTAAACGATTTGACAAAATGATTTACGGATTTTCAAATGAAAAATCAGGTTCTCCGTCAGAAATGAAGGTATGTGTTGAATCTGTCAGAATAAATTTATTTACATTGCTAAAATTTAAAATTTTATGAAAATTGGCATTTAAACAATTAATAAATAATTCTAGTAAACGCGCAATTTTCATTTGTATCTTCCTTTTATTTATTTTGTAAAACTTGTTATTTGAATAATAAGAGAGATTGCGCTCGCCTAAATGTCCATAAATTTAAGCTGTGCTATATTAAAATTTAAGATATACATTTTGAATTATTTTCACTTGACGCAAAATGGCATGTTCGTTTATTGATTACTTTCAATGAAAACTGTCAGATTCATAATGCTAATGCTTTTTATAAAATTAGTCTTCAAATCATATATATATATATATATATATATATATATATATATATGTATGTATGTATGTATGTATGTATGTATGTATGTATGTATGTATGTATGTATGTATGTATGTATATATGTATATATCAGTCTGTGTATTATTTTAGTGGCAACTTTTGAAGTTATATTTTAGAAAACGAAAGAATAAAAGTTAAACCATATTTTTGCAATTTGATTTAAAAGTTTTCTTTAAAAATTTTCCAATTATCCCTTACTTTCAGCAATGTCATCATCCTACTCAGTTAACAATATCAATACACAGTAAGCTTACGAAATTTTCATTTTATTATATACTAACAAAATCTGAATTAATGACAACACAATCTCCTGATACTTACTTTTAACAGAGTAATAATTTATTTTACTTTAATTTTCTTCGTACTCATCATCATTTTAATCATTTATTTATAATGACACTATACATTTTGTATAAATTAGTATTCTGAGTTTTGACAATCTGAGGCCTGAATTTTGCACTTGTTTTTCAGATAAATGTTTCATTTGGAACTACATATATTTGAATATTGATGTGTAATAATTTTCCCTTTAGTAAACCGTTATTAACAGTATGTTAATATTTTCAATATTTTTATTGCGGAGGTTGCATTTAACAACGTTAAATGTTAATGTTAAATAATTCATAATCTGTGCCATCGTTATTATGAAATTACATTGACAAACTGACAATTTTGCTTCTACTCTAATCACGTGCAGCCATGCTAACTATATTACTTTTTTCATGAAATTCCAAAATTACTGTTTTTATCTTTTTTCTTTTTCTTTTAATTTTACGTGTAACAACTAATGTCTGCATAATAACTTCAAAAATTGTCACTAAGTGAGATGAACATTTACTCTTATCTGAAAAATCTGCTGATATTAATGGACATACAAATTTCATGCGATTGCCGTGAAGTGAACAAAATGTTGTTAATCGATCGACTGCTCGAAAAGAGAAAAGCACATTATTTGCTGTTTCAAGCTAAATGTTAGTTTAAGTTTGTGATATCACAGAGCAATGGCAGAACCTGAAAACAGCAAAAAAGTAAGCTCGTATAAAGTTTGCAGCATGTAAAGCAAGAATGTTTTTAAAGCTTTCACATGATTTCATTGCTACTTATTGTTTCCCTTCGTCAAAGCATTCATATATGTATATATATATGATATGTTTGTTAACAATCAAAAAATGTTGATTTCGCATGATGATGATTTTTAAAATAATTATTTTAGTATTTTAGCAAAATGTTTTTAATATTGTGCTTATTGTTGGTATTTTCTTTTTTTAGTTGATTATAATTGTTATAGTATTTAATTAAATAAGTTGATCATAATGAATCAAAATGCACTGTTGAAAGGTATTGTTAAGTATGATAAGAACATGGCAAAAAGCAAATTTTGCTTGAGCTTGAAAACAGGAAAGTTAAATTTTTAAATATTCCACTTTTTCAAGTAATGTTGTTCAAAAAAAACCATGCAAAATAAGATTTCTAGATATTTTTTATTCCTAAGACATTTTCATATAATTTATGTAAGTTTACAATATTGTTTCTAGGAAATCATAAACCAGATTATTTAAAACCATATTCAACAAATAACAAAAATAAATTTCAAAAAATTCATTTTAATATTTAGAAAAGCACCTCTGACAAAAGTTAAACAAACCCAAGTAAAATAATCAATTAAGTTCGAGACATTTTTCAATTAATAATAAATTATTTTATTTTAAAATTTGTTTTCTATTTAAAGAGGTATTGAACATTTTTCTAATAAATATTATTCATAGCCAAACTAATATTACGTTAATATCAACAAAAAATACAATCAAAATTCAAAAATTAAACTGAAGTACAAACAATCAAACAAACAAAAACAAAATCCACTATAGTTTCATTGAAAATATTTTTTAAAAATATTGTCCAGATATTGCTTGACATGCATCTACAATTGGAAATTGATGACATTTATTGTAAAGATGACTGGAGAACATAAAATGAAGATTTACGATAATCTAATAATACTTTATTTATATCTAATTTACTTTTTTCCATATAATGACATGACGTTTCTCTTGAGATTTAAGCCGCATCAGCTATTATGCAAAATGCTGCGACATGAAGTTAGCCTGTTTTAAATTGAATTAATTTCCAGTAGTACTTCTGTTTTGCGTGTAAAAAGCATTTCAGTTTCAAAAAGCAGTTTATTCAATTTCTATGCAAGTTATTGTTTTCTAAATGAATACAATTTGAACATTTCTTTATTTCTTTATTCATTGTTTTTTTAGGATTTATGCAATGAAACTAAACAAAAAAAGCCTCAAAAATCAATTTTAAAGAAAACTAGTACCTATAAAAATGATGCGGCAAAGCGCAGCGGAGTGCAGGTATATTAAAACTGATATGTATATATTTGTGCATTATATTAATTTTAAATGTACATATACATAATTCCCTTACAATGTTGAAGGATTATGAATACGCGGATCAAACTGATGCTCCGAATAAGAAATCTGTTGTACGATTTCTGCGCAGAAATACTTTTCCAGATCAAGTAGGCAGTACTTTTCTCCTCATTTCTAATTTGGTTGAATTTTAGTATATTTCATTACAACAATTTTCATATGATAAAACCGAAGATATTTATTAATTATTATTCTTAACTACAATTCAATAATGCATTTAAATTTAAATTATAAATAAACACACACACACACACACACACACACACACATATATATATATACCTAACCTTTTCATTGAAAAAAATACTGCATAACTTTCTTTCCAATTTACCAAATATTATATAAAATAAAAGCTGTTTTTCAAAAAATCTCTTCTAAAGTTATGATTAGTATAATTGAATAATTAATATTGAAATGAAAATAATAGCACTGATCATATGCTTGAAATTGAATTAATTCACTGCTGACGCTACTAAAATTTAACAAAGATAATGATAATTATATCTGTTATAATTATATTTGAGATATTTTGATTAAACATATTATATTGCTATAGTGACACTTTTTATCATTTTATAGGTAGCGACTGTGCAGCATGAAGTAAGTGAAGAAAGAAAAGTAAGTAATTAATTTTTCTGTATATATATATATATATATATATATATTCGTTATAGTAAATTTTGCAAAATAATAGATGAATTTTGACTCCTCATTAGCAATATTTCACTGTTATATTTAAAATTTTCTGAGTTTTATAACAAGAGAATTAACATAATAATTAATTAATAATATGCTTCTTTGTTTATTTGCGCAGGTGATTTGTTTAAATATAGTTTAACATATAACAGTGCTGTAAAATTATGTTTGCTAATTTTACTTCATTAGAATATTTGTATCAGCTTTTACTTTCTTTTTGATTGCAAGATAGATGTATATGTTTATTTTGAATGAATTCACTAATCCTTTTTAGTCTCGAATGTGCACCATTATTTAACTGATCTAAATTTACATAATGGTGAACTGACATTTTTGATAAAAGTTATGCAAATAAAGAAGCCCTGGTTTGATCGTTAAAGCTGTTAAAGATTGATCATACTGCCAATTTGGATACTTATTGCTGAAACATTACGCACGTGTTTTAAGCAAAATTTTTATTATTTTTTAAAATAATTTTAACCGGGAAACTATTAAAAAAATAAATATAAAATTTTTCAAGACGATGGATGATCTGTTTGCTATTTAATTGAATACTACGCAAAATTTCAATAATCCCAAATCCTGCACAAGTCATAAATTGAAAAAAATATTTAAAAATTTCAAACTACCGAAAAAAATAATGAATATACTGTTTTTATTTTGCTTTTGTTTAATTTCTTTTCAGATTGATACAGATCTAATGTAAATGACGCTTCAAATGGTGACGATTCTATTTCTGGTATAATGTACATAGAATGAGAAAGTTCAAATTGAAAAAATTTAAATTCTATAAACGTTCAATACAAATAACAACGACAGCAAGACTTTTATCACTTACTTAAAATGAGCCGTAAAATGCAAAATGACCAACTGCGTAAAATATATTCATCAAATATATGGCTGCAGTTAAATCAAACACCACAGCAATTTGAAAAAAATTATCATATAAGGGTAGTTATTTGAATAAATTTATGTACTTCGCAACACGTCATTTATGAGTTAAAATTATAGTACAGCCGGTTTCAATTTTAAGAGATTACTGTAATTTATTTGCTCAGGTTTAATTTTCTTATCAAAATCAGTTCAACCAATTTTTATAACTTCACTATAATACTTAAAACTTTACCATTTGAGTATTTTGTATTTTAATGAATTTAATTTTTAAAAATTGCATAACATAATCTGGCAATTAAGTATGCTTTCTATGGAAAATCTTTTTCAATGATACATTTACTTAGGAATTAAGTAAATTTGAGTTTAACAGCATAAGGCAAATATGCGCAAAATACTAAAATAGTGATCTGATAACGACAGAACATTCGAGTATATTGAAAGTACAGATGTTTTATTTCGATTCCGCAGCTTGTTTGAACTTAAAAATATCTTTAAACTTTTAGCGTGATTGTATTCTTCCCAATTTTTGTATTTAAAATAACTGAATAATTTTAACAAAAAATTAAAGTCGAAATTTATTCTGAGTAGTATTAAGTCAATATCAAACATATTCTATGTGTAGTATGCAATTTTTTTGTTTTTGAAAATGATATTTTATATTTTATAATATTATTTTCTTTTACTTTATTTACAGTCTGATCCATTTGCAATCTGTAACGCACATACTTGAATGTAGATAGTAATAATACAATTTAAACAAGCATATTTTGTTTCAGAAATTATTTTATCAAACAGAAAAATATCAGAATTAAATTATCCTTTTATTTAAATAGTTTATAAATGCTTTTATACTCAATAGATACAGATATACGGCAGTAAATTCAATGCTAAAACTCATTGCAATTATGATTAATTTCAGTATTATTGCTGTCAGTTATTGTTTGGACGTCCATATATGCATACATAATTAAATAAAAATCGTTTGACTTTATAAGTGACATAGCAAAGTTCAGCAAAGAAATGCATTTGTGCGCTTGCAAAAGAAAAATAAAAGTGTCATCAACGTTAACCAGTAAAAATATTAACATGTGCAAATGATAATACATTGTAAAAGAGCACTGAAAAAAGTAGCAGGAAACAATTTTAAAATGAGCGTAAAATGATTTTCAACATTTGTGAGATTCGGCACTTGGATTTACTTTAGATGATGCAATATCATGATTCATGGATATAACGTGTGTTCTGCAAGTAAATATTTTTTTCATTTCTTTTCTAAAAGTGGAATCAATGCACACGTACGCTGCTGCAAAGACAGACTGATTAAGACCTTGTAAAATCCACACATATGTCTTAATAATTTCCCATAAAGTGAGTTCCCTTGCATATATATAAATTGCACTAGGAATAATTTGAATTACTGCTTTGACTAGAAGGAGCTGAACCAAACGTTTAGTTACAATAGCTTCTCGGCGATGTCTGACGGTATCAACACCGGCGCTGGTGCTTTTCCTGAACTTCATCACCAAAAAGGATAACGCAAATACAATGCACGTCGCCAACCCAATACTAAGCACTAACGTTAAATGAAAGTCGTAATAAACATTTGGCATAAAGTCTTCTGTGAAGCAAAACGGTGATGTTATTTCATTTAGAGTATGCGTGGTTGAAGTGCAACTGTAAACTAGATCAGCCATGGGAAATATGCACAAAGTGATAATTGCTATTCGACGCCACTTTGGAGATTGCAGTTTTTTGTATAAATCAACAGTAGTTGCAGCAAGGAAACGTTCAACCGAAATAAGTAGAACACTGCAAGCGCAAGCAGTATCCCCACCAATAAAAAATGGAACATATATTATGCATACTGAAATGCTAATTGACAGTGGTTTGCAGTACAATATTACTGATCGATACACCGCTATGTAAATGAACGCTGCGCCGTAAATAATACATCCAATTGCAAGAGCTTAAAAGTTAAGAAAAATCATTTTAAAAAAGTCGCTTAGAAAAAATATTTTTTTTAATAATATTCAAAAGTATAATTAGCATTTCAAAATTCTTGACATTGTTTATAATAACGTGCATCAGACTGTTTTATTTCAATGATTATTCGTTAGAATTCTATTATTTACATTAATTAAAGAATGATTTACAAAAGCCTACAATGATCGAAACTTGGTTTATGAAAATTACATTTTAACTTAAATGTCATTCAAAAAAGGTTGCAGACAACTTCATAATCCCACTTTTTAGAATTTCTTATAATAATTAAAACTTATTGACCAACCAAAGTGAAATCTTTAAAATTTGCATACATGATTTTTTAAATATATATATACATTAAATATATTTTTTAGAATTAACTTTTGTAATAAATGATAAATTTTGTGTTAACAAGCAAAAATTGCTTCAAACTGGATGTATTCGCTTTGTTATTTTGTTCATCCATGTTTTGTTAAGTTTCTAATAATTTAATGTTAAGTTAAGAAATAATTTACAAAACCAGTGCATTTAAACTTATATGTTAAAATCTAAAGTTTAAATTTTATTTATTTTCTTTTTAATTTCCGCTTTTTCGATTACATTTTTAATAACAAACATATATTTATTTATTGAAAATAAGGTAACATACACTTTTTGCTTTAAACAGATTAAGTGAAAAAGTATAGATAGCTACTCAGCTCAAAATAAAGATAGTCAGCACAAGTAAATATAAGTAAGAAATGCTTACCTCTCAAAGACATGTAATCATTTTGAACGTTTTTCAATCTGTACAAAATCCTCAGAAGTGTAATATTAGAAAAAACAGCCAAAAATCCAAACAAGAAATAGAGTAGGACAGTCAACAAAGCTTCATCATGTTGCGATTGCCATGGCCAAGTATCGTTCAGGTATTCAGATTGACTGTTGTTGTTTTGAATATCCATAATGTTTATTTGAGCAACACATTCAAACAGTGCTCATCTAAATTGATCGCTTTTATAAATATGCCGAATTAAAAAAATGCTAACAATAAATGTATTCATGCATAAAAAATATTTTAGAAAATAAACATACTTCACAGTAAATATTTAAAAAATTCACATCTCAGCAAAAATCTTCAGAGTGTAAACAGAAGTTCCGCGTTGCATTCATATGATTCTTTAATTGATTTTCACAACCAATAGCTTATTTGATATTTGGCTTGACTTAAACTTGGCCTCATTGAATATAATTGGCTTCTCAAACGTATAAAATGCATGACACGGGTGGGCAATTTTATAACATCAAACTTTGATTTCGAAAATAAGAGATGCTTTACATTCAGATAAATAATCCACATCATTTTGAACAATACTGATAAACAACCAACTTCAAATTAAAGATATATATATATATATATATATATATATATATATGCAAATTGCAATTTCAATAAAAAGCGCTAAACAGAAGTCAATTTTATGCAATATACTTTTATTTATAAAAGTTGACCTATTCTGCTAGATAGATTTTTATTTCTTTTTATTAAATTTCAATTTTCATTTCAAAATGATTAACTTTGAAAACATGATGCTAACAAAAGCGTTTCATCATAAAAATTGAAAAAATGAGTTTTTTAGATTTGCATGTAAATAATGTTTTAAAATACTGTTAACATCAGTTAACACAGCTCAATAATTTCACTTCTGCTAAAAAAGTTCCTTAGTGTTCAGAACTGCAAAACTTTTTTATTTAAAGCTTTCAATAATATTTCCAACATAAATTATCAAAAAATAAATTTTATAGACATATTAATGATATATTATTAAACAAGTTGTCTGTGTTTCGAACAACTGTAATTTGCATTCATTTACTTTTGAAATTTTCATTCCTGCTTCCATGTTATGCCGCTCATGTTTTTCCATTATTGTAAATGCAAAACTGCTCATTGTTAAATTACTTTACTTTTAATATTTATAAAAAAACTGGTTTTACTAGCAACGCTTTAAGTTTCATCAACTTTAAGTATCAAGCAAGCTTTAACTAAATCAGTTTTAATGTTTCAAGTTGCAGCATTTTGTTTTATAAAGTTTATTAAACTGTTGAAGTAGAACATTACTTTTATCATAAAAATGTATTTTATACTTTTAGACAACTCTATTTTTTTAGTGAAATTCCGTTTCAGAATTTAAAAAGTGATTTTCAGCTATATTTTAGTAAATTTCAACAAATTCTCTTGATTCATTTTAAAATCGACTTATTATATCATTTATCAGGATGTATGAGGTATAACGTCAAAGATATGTTATAACGTTGATAGATATTAATATTGACAGACATTAGTTAATCAAAAATGGTTACAACCTGGTTCCTTTTTCACTTCATTTACAGTACATGCATCACATAATTATTGAGAACGTTTGCCCATTTTTGCTCTAATATGCATTACCATAAAAATAAGATTAAAATTGGCTAGTAGAAAATCGATAATTAAGCAGCACGTGTCACACAATTGGCTTTAACCAGCAACATTATTGCCTGATAAAAACGTTTTAAGACACTCTAACTTTAATTGAAAATACTGCATAATATATGCAAAAAACCTACATTTCTAAGCAATGAATCATTCATTGCTACTAGACGCTTACTTGCCAAATATTCGACTATGAATATACTATTAATATAAAATTATCATGTGAATAAATGATTTTAGCTATGAAAACATGAATTAAAGCTTTGTAACTGCATAAGGTACGCAAATTAGTCATAAGTTATTAACTTTAAGATATTGTTGATCAGTTTAGAACATACTTTTAACTGATTGTCAATGTATATTTAATGCATGAATAGTTGCTGTTCATTGCTCATGAATTAGGATTTCAAAGACAGTAGCATTTCCTTTGCAAATTGCAATGCAAATCCGTTTACAATAATTTGTTGCTAATTTCTTAAATTATACCGCCTTAACAACATGACACTGTTTATATACCCATATACCAGAATAGCATATGCATATACAACATATGATGTGCAGTAATGCAGTTCATTATTAAATATGTTATGAAAATTTTCAGCCTGCTTTATTCAAACAAATGCTGTGCGTGCATGCTGTGAGAAAATTGTGCTCTGCTGCATCTGCTTTATACAGAACAGTATAATATTTAATTGAAATACCTCTTCGTTTGTCTGAGCAAAGCTGTCACTTGTTGGCATCAAAACATTAAAGTTGAAATACTTTAATATGAATTGACCATACAAATTACATATTCAACAATAAGGAATTAATCTATTTATTGATTTGATTATAAATTGTAGTAAAAGTGCATAAACTCAACTGATGTTGTTGTTTATATATAGCGAGCTTTCTTACATGAATGCCTTTTAATTTTGAGTTATAATTGCATTTAAACGGCTTTAAGAAGTGTTAATAATTCTCTTTTATATCATAGAAAGCTCTTGGTTATTATTTATGGGAAAAGTGCTTCACTTTTGATGAGGTTTTACAATATGCCCTTCTGATTTTTAATGTGACTTATTTATATAAACTTCGAACGATAATTTCCAAATATGCAAAATGATGGTAATTGCATATTTTGAAAGGGCGATTGATACCTAAAAGTCAATCAGTAAGCATGGTTTAAAATTTTCAAGTAATTTTTACGTTTAACGCAATGTTGCATACAAGCATTATTCTTTTATAAAAAAATACGCAAAAACATTCATCTTATTATTACTTCTGTTAATTAAAAAATGCACTTCACAATAATTATGATGCATGAATAACCAAGCTGTTAATTATTGTTGCATGCATCTTAATTTTGAAGATTCAACTCAATGAATTAACTCATTTTTTAAATTATAAAAATGAATTAAATAAAATTATTATGAAGCAAGCACTTCTAAATCAAGTATTTAAACATTAGTTGCAAGCCTTAGGGGCAAAACTTACGTGGCCTTGCTTGCCTTGCCAAATCATTAAAAAATACTATAAAAATGATCGCTACATAATAAATATGCACAGTTAATATTTCATTTTTTTAATTTGTGACAAATTTAAGCAGATAATTAAGATAATTTTTTTAATTTTCAAGTTTGTGCTATTTTTGATTCTGCAATTGAAAGTTAAGTAAAATAATTTTAAAATAAAAAGCTTCAAATATTAAGCTGCACTTGCATAGCTTCAATTCAATCAGTTAAGTCAAATCACAATGAATCAACTAATCAGCATAGCCAAATGAAAACTTTTGGTGATTTCATAAAAGTAATTTAAAACATTCAAAGACAGCATTTCTTTTAGAATAATGGCACTTAAATTGGAAATAATTTTTTTAATTAGTGCTACAATGTAAATTACACATTTAGTGATACGGAATTGGGAATTCCATCCACTTTGTTGAATATAATTTTAATTCCATTTAATCAATTTTCACACAATGGTTGGTTTCTTATTATAGAACACTGCACTTTTATTGTACAGTTCAGTTTTTAACTTCTTCATTAATTACTTTTATTAAACGTAAGATTTAATAATAACACTTTCGACGTAAAAAATATCATTTAATGAAATAGTGCATTTCAAATGTCCATGAATATTGCAAATGTAACATTATTGCGAAGAAGGAAAAGTAATTTACTTTTACATAGCGTTTTCATTAACAAAATAAAATTCATTTGTGTTCATTTTCTTAGGGCATATTTTGTTAATTTAAGGGCAGTGCAATAAAAGGACAATGAACGGAACTATTTCCGTAATGGACTAAATAATATTGTATCTAAATAAACCTTCTGAAATAATATTCTAAAAAAAGAAAAAAAGAAATAGAAAAAATTATTCTCCATGCATACAAACAACATTATAGCAGTGAATTGTCATCAAACAATAGGAAGTGAATTTTTTCACATATTATAATTTTCTCCAGTCTACATTAGTCCTGGCTTACAATTATTCTAATGTATTATTGTATTATTATTCAACAAACAAACATGAACAACAATTTGAGCTTATTTCAATTTTCCATTCAATTAAATATTGGGAAAAAATGTGATCTTCATTGTATGCAAATTTAATTAAGAGCAGTAAGCTTTCAGTAATTGATAATGTAATGCAAATTATATGCATTTCAATAGATAGCTGAATTGATTTTAAGTGCAGGTGTGCGAATGTTTTAATAAAAATTATAAATAACCGACGCAATCATACTGTGTTACCCTGAGAACAAATTGTTAAAGATGCAAGAAAATACACCTGGCCGAATAGTGAAAAATCCTAGGCGGTTATTATTTTGATAAAGTTGCTTTTAGCAGATAGTTTTCCCAAAACTGTTGTTAATTTTGAATTTAAAATGAAAAAAATTTAAATTAAAAAGTCGAGTATTTTATTTTGGTATTGTCGATGTGTGCAAATGTATCTGTTCAATATGTACGTTCAATATGGATGTATTTATTATGATAGTTTGCTTGAGTTCAATTATTGCACATGAAACGTTTGTCTCAACGAAAATATGGAAAGTGAAAAATGATTTTGTTTTCATAAAATATGCATATTGTCGTAAAAAGCAAAAGCAAACGAACAAGTCGTCACCATTTTAAAGCACAGAGACAAGCATAGACGGTGGATATAGATGATTAAGTTGCAACTATGGCAACAAATGCAAACATTCAGCATTGCATTTTGTGTTGTGCAATTTGTTGCTTTCCATGCTCTTTTCGTCTTCTTTTTGTTCTTGTTGATGCTATTGTTGTTGTTGTTTGTTTGTTTGTTTGTTGTTGTTGTGCTTGTAAAAACTCTGAAAGCTTATATTTTCTTTGACAGAATTTTTAACTGAGTGGAAGAGAAACTGAAAAGATGCTGAAAGAAAATAAGCTGTGCAAAAAAGAATCATCAATAAGCAAAGTTTGCATGAATCGCAATCCAAGAACACTTTCAGAGTGTTTCAATCCAACTTTGCAGCTTTATCAGAAAGTTCTAGATCAACTGAATCTTGACATTCCACTGGTTCATCATAACCATGATCACAAAAGTGGTAAAAGAGTTCGTCTTTATCAAATTGGTGAACAAATTGGCAGTGGTCGATATTCAAAAGTGAAACGATCCGTGCACATATTAACCAAAGGTGAGTTGTATTTTATTATTATTTTTTTATATTATTAAAAGAAGAAATTAATTTATAAAATCAAATGAAAAACACATCAAATTCTGTGATGCTTGTCATTCATTGTCAATTACAGTATCACGCAATTCAAGTAATTACTACTAACGATAACGATGCATTGGCAAGAAGATTATTTTCTCTGTTTTTTTTTTGGCTTGGTTTTGTTTCATTTTGATTTTATTTCTTTCTTGCTCTTATATTTCACAAAAATATTCCAATGTCACAGTCAATATTATCATCTTGGTTACCTTGATTTCATTGCCTTTGTGTCATGGAGGAGACTTTTTAAAGAAATCATTAACATTAATAGCAAACAAAGTAGCCAATTTGACAAATGTATCATGGCAACTGTTGTTGTTGTTGTTCATGATAAGCATGTTTGACATAGTTAATTTTGTAATTTTCATTATAACTTGTCAAATAGGGGAAAAAAGCCCAAGTTCCGGGCATATTAGTACATACAATAACAATTGATTGACGAGAATAGCAATTTACAACAAGTTGATCAATCATTTCCTGATTGAAATTTTGACTTCAAATTCTCATCAAAGTATTATTGACTGATAAGTGAATGACAAAGAAGCCCTCCTTGTGCTTGAGGATAGATGAATTTTAAAATAAAATGCAAATTTTACGTGTAAACAACAAGAAAATGAACAGAAAATATGTAGTAGAATTGAGTTTGTAAATTTGAATTATTGAATTGAAGAAATGAAAAAAGCATATAGGAGAAATTGAAACATTTATGCAATTGACTTACTGATGCAATTGAATGAAAAGTTTATAGAAGAAGTAGCAATAAAAATTGTTGACCGTGATCAGATGAAAAATGGTGACGGAGAGAAAGTGACAATGCAAGAGATCCGATGCTTGGAAAGTATATTTCATCCGAACATTGTTCGCCTGTTTGAAGTGATTGAAACGTTGCCGAGAACGTATTTAGTGTTGGAATTGATAGCCGGCGGCGATCTGTTGAGATATGTTAAACGGAAAGGTAAACTTGAAGAAAGAGAAACGAAATCAATATACAAACAACTTCTATTGGCTATAACATATTTGGTGAGAAGAATTTTAAATTTGCTTGTTTCCTTATTTATTTATTATTCAAGCAATAGAACAAGTGAAGAAACCTATTTTAGCATGAGAAATTAATAGCACACCGCGATATAAAGCCTGAGAACGTGCTGCGCAACGAACGAGGTGTTATCAAGCTTTGTGATTTTGGTTTCAGTAATCAACTGGCCGAATCCAATTTGACCGTAACCAATTATTGCGGTTCAATGCCATACATTGCTCCTGAACTATTTCACGACACCAGCAACACAACTCTGGTTCCGTTTGATCCTTTCCAAACGGACATCTGGTCACTTGGTGTATTGTTATTGTTCATGCTTACGGCTAATCAACCATTCGAAGCTGAAACTACGGGAAAAGTGAAACAGTTGATTCAAACGGTTTCAATTAAGCTGCCAAATTTCATTTCAAACCAATGCAAAGATTTGATAACTAACATTCTCAAACTGAATGCAAAGCAACGCCTTTCCGCTAAACAGCAACTGAATCATTCTTGGTTAATGGAAAACAACATCAGCAACAACAACAACAGCAATAATAATAATCATAATCATAATCATAATCATAATGAACCAAAGAAGCATATCAACAACAATGGCAACAACAATACAATGCTTCACGTTGAAGCGGAAAATTTAGAAATGAATACAACAACAGCAAATGGTAATGTTTACACTGCTGCTGAAGGAATTCGTCGGCAACTTTTTTTTCGAATGAAAGAAACGCATAATAAACAAGCATATCAAGACAAAAGTTTCGATTTTCAAAGATCTCTATCAGTACATGACACAACTGCAACAACAGATTGTGAAAAATGCTCAATCATTTGTTCAATCTTTTAGTTCAAATTCTACATCATCATCATCCTCTTCTTCCTCTGCTTGTTGTTATTATTAATCATACCAT
This sequence comes from Trichinella pseudospiralis, assembly GCA_001447645.1. Taxonomy (NCBI): domain Eukaryota; kingdom Metazoa; phylum Nematoda; class Enoplea; order Trichinellida; family Trichinellidae; genus Trichinella; species Trichinella pseudospiralis. The sequence goes on along the minus strand of JYDV01000003.1, from coordinate 1,119,685 downwards.
TTGTATTGTATTTTATTCATTTTATAAATTATTAAAATAAGATTATAAATTAAAAAAAACAACCATTTAAAAAGTAAATCATGCCTAACAAATACAGAAAAGAAAAGATGATAAAGAAAAAAACCATTCCAATACAATGAATTTTCACCTAAACTTACAGTATACTTTGCATTAAAACAAATGCTACTACACTAGACGAATGGAATAATAATATTAATACTGATATTGATATTTGATGATAGTGCTGTCAATATGATGCAGAAGTGCATAAATTTATTTATATTATTAAAGATGTGTCAGTTGTATCATCACTATGATGAATAATATCGCTTTTTTATATTACATTTTGAAAGGTTTGAAGTGAATAGAAATCAATCACTCACTGCAAAAGAACACAATATATTAAGATGATGTATTGGAAGAGGAAATGAAATATTTTAAGAATAATTTTATTTCGAATACGTCAAATCAGTTGCATAAAAAAACAAGGGGAAAAAAGCATGCACAGCCAGTCGCAAGAAATTCACATCTGTGTTGAAACGACTGTTGTGATAACATTTTACAAATGCAACATTTTATGATAGCAATTTCATCATTGATGCTAATAACAATTTTATCACAATTGTATAAAATAACAGATTTTCTCAAAATTCATCTGCATCTACGAAATTTTTTGCATTGGTGAAGAATGATTCAGCTAAAAGAATGTGCTCAGGGGAACGCCCATGAATGGAATACAGATAATCCAAGAATTTTTCATTCGTCAAATAAAATACAACGCTTCGAACTCGTTCTTTTGATTTTTCTGACAAATGGCCATCAATTATTGATATTAAAACATTTCCCAATTTGTTCAGCTTCTCACTCAAATAGTCACGGTTGTATGAATAGGTAACTTCGTGGAAACTGATAACCGCCAAAAACAGACGATGGAATCGTTTTTGAAAATCTTCCAAACTTGCCATTTCTTCATTTGAAAACTGATTATTATGATTGAGCAGGTAAATTTTTCCCGTAATTTTAATCACATTTTTAATAACCTAGATATTTGATAATAATTTTTGAAATAACAATAACAACAACAACAACAACAACAACAAATTATACAATTTAATTTAAATAATAATAAAATACTTTTTTTGATTCTTTTGAAGTGAAAATCTCTTTCAGCACAGAGTTCAAACTATCCAAAAATTGAACAGCACGATCAGTGAACAGCATCCGTGCCACATTACTCGATACCATTTTACTGACAAGTTTTTTCTGTATGCGAATGCTCATCTTTTGTATGCTAACCGTTTCCTCGTCTGAAGTATATATATAGCACAAACATCTTTCAACAAAAGCAATGAACAAATGCACTCGAACAAACAAATTTTAAAAACTATCAATATTATAATTCAAAATATTAACAATTTATTTCAAAACTTGATCACATGAACATCAATAATAATAATAATAATAATCATAATCATAATCATAATAATAATATTGCTTGCTTGCTGTTTGCTTGCTTTCGGTTTATCAAAAGCAAACTGGTAAAACATACATTGCCTAACATTGATTTGAAACGTCTACAGCAAACAAAGACTTTATTGAAATAAAAAAAAACATTGAAATAAAAATATATTTTTAGTGATTCAAAAAATTTTCTTTATTAACCTACCGCTATCATAATCATCTTCTGCGCTACTTCTTGGTGCCATGATTTTCTCCGGCTCATAAACCTGCCAATTAAATTGTATTTTACATATTCGGCTAATTTTCTTCCCCTATATACACAATCAAACGCTGTTTTGCATGTTTGCTCAACGAAAATGAGTGACGCGATTTTAAACTAAATATCTCTGCTACTTTCTGCGTTTCTTCAGCAACACTAATGAAAACCTCTGACACGCTATAATGTGAAATCAGCTGCTCAGCGTTATGAAATTTTTGATTAATAATTGCTAATTAAACCAACATGTTATTTTTTTTTATTATTTTAATTTCACACATTTTTTCTTTGTGAACAGAATTTTATATTCATTGTAAAGCCAGTGCAAAATTCACACGGCTAAAAGTAGCAAACTTATAAATTTATGAAAATTTTTATTAAAAATATTTCAAGACTTTAGAATCGATTAACTGAAATAAAAAATATATCATGATTATTGTATTTGAAAAATAATACTGCCAGTGAATTGCGCTGTTCAAGTTGCATAAATGTACAGTGAAAAAAGTGATATTCAAGTGTGATCCACGTTGAATATTAATTAGTAATATTTTCAAATAAAATCTTTACCAAAACGACAGTAATTTTCCACTAAACTCACCAATGGATGCAAATGATTATTTAAAATGAATATATTTTGTTTTCAAAAGTTTTAACATAATGTTTACCTGGATAAAAATAGTTTTAATAAAAAAAGTGCAATAACTGTAAAAAAGTTTTCTTTTTGGAAGAATATATCTATTTTAAATTCAAATATATATATATATATATATATATATATATATATATATATATATATATAAATACATTTTCTTCTTCTGTTAACAAAACATTTTATCATTAATATTAAAAACTATGAAACTTTTAATAGCTACAATAATTGGTACAAGTCAAATGTTTTCTTTTTCACTTTAGTAAATATAATAATAATAATAATCGGTCAAATTTATGATGTGATCAGTATAATTTAACGGTATGCAAATAACGATTCCACTAGTTAAACAGTAGTGCGTGCAATTAGTGATAATTGTCTATTTGAAATTCTACCTGATAACGGCGAATAGACAGGCTATTATTACTATTACTATTATTATTATTATTATTATTATTATTATTGAAATCTGAATCTTGAAAGCACATATAAATATAATATCTTATCGGATGATATCATTAATGAGATATGAATAATAAAAGTTATTTTAAAATTTTAAATATTAACCTTTTTTCATCATCATAAATAATCATAATATAAGAGGATGTGGATTTAATAAAGTAAAAAGATTGTTAACACCACTTCAAAGATAGCAAATGTTGACAATTGCCATGCAGAAATTGTGAGCTGAAAGAATTTACATAAGTGCAAAGTAGAAAAAATTGGTTACTTTGTAAATGGTGAAATGAAGGAAAAGGTTGACAGAAAAATAAAGATTCAAATAATCAATTCAATGAATGAATGATGAAAATCGTTGCCGCATGCAGCAATGAAGCTATTTCTCTGTGGCGCAGTTGAAAGTGAAACTTAATAAATCACCACCAAAGCAAGTGTTATCGAAATGCAGGTCGCAGTTTAGATGAAAGAAGTCGCAAAAGCGAATATTTATTTGCCGGTGGCTAGTGTTCAATGCAAATAGAAAATGACAACGCAACATGCATTTGCTGTGTTGTTATTACAAAAATTACAACCAAGTAGTAGACAAACAACAAGCATATAAGCAAAACGCTGCTGTTGCTTTCTTGACAAATGTCTCGCTTGCATCAACACTGGATGCAGTTGTTGAACAAACACACACACACACACACACACACACACACATACATACATACATACAGACATACATACAGACAAACACAGTACAAGCAGATTATGGAAAACTACAATTTTTCCAATCTAACATCATCTTCACTGCAATAAGCAAATGCAATAATTTCTCTTCTAACTCACACAGATCACACACACACACACACACACACACACACACACACACACACACACACACACATATTCAAATAAATTTGCAACCAATGCTAAAATTAAATAACAATAATCAACCTGTATATAATATACACTTTTCTTTCTTATTTTTAAAACCACATTTCAAATACATCCATCCATTCTTTCTTTTTCTTCCTCATAATTTCAAATGTGAGCATATCACATTTACATTATTTATTGAATTGAAAAAATGAATTCTTCTTATTTGCATTTTTTTAATTCAATTTAAAAGTTTTCAATAATTGACAAAGACTGCATAATCAGTTAGTCAATAATAAAAAATATTTATTTTTATTCGTTTCGTGAGTTTTATTAACAAACAGGTACTTCAAGATTAAGCTGTGTATAATAAAGAATAATAATATATCAATAATAATAATAAGTGTAATAGTAATAGTAATGATGATAATAATAATAATAATAATAATAATAATAATAATGGTGATGATGATGATGATGATGAGAATGAGAATAATAATGAGAAAAAAACTTTAAAACAGTAAAAACATACTTAAAAACTGATTTACAGTATACAGACAAACACGCGCACACATCACACATACACATCACACATACACATCACACATACACATACACACACACACACACACACACGCACACAAACATCTTGTTTGGAATGCCCAACTTCATATAAAGCGTTATATTCAAATCTACTGCTTCAGTAAATAACTTCATAAAGAGTAGCTTTTCTATCTCCACAGCCTGTAACTATGTACTTGTCATCGCCAGATATGTCGCAACTAAGAACTGAAGACGATTCTTTGGACTGAAAGAATAATAATAATAATAATAATAAAAGTTGTATATGCCAAAAAATGAAATAAATTACCTGAAATATACTCGCACCGTACGGAGTTCTCCAGGCGTTGAGCAGATTGTCTTTTCCTGTCGATACAAACCATTTACCGCACTGAGCAAATTTCAACGACAAAACACAGCTTTCATGTAAATGCAATTGATATTTATCCGGCTTGGAACAATGAAGTACCTCAACATTGCTATTTTCCATTCTAAATGTAAGCAGATAAAAAACGAAATGAATAAATTAAAATTAAATTTAAAAAAAAGATTAAAAAACTGTAAGCTTACCCAACGGCAATCCACTCGCCCGTTGGACAGTAACCAAGTGAAAAAATCTGACTGGTAAAGTCATGCTGTTGTAACTGCTTTCCCTGTATTGATGAAAGGTGTAAAAGTAGTATACAAATATATGGTATCGAACTGCTTACTTCTCGGAGATCCCATGATCGGACAGTGTTATCAAGACCACCTGTCCACAATTTCGTCCCGTCGTTTGAGATATCAATGCAGCTAGCGCCATCTGTGTGCCCTTGAAATTGTCTGAAAAATAAATAATCTTAAAATTAATAACAACAGCATCATAAATAACAATCTCAATCAACACTCAACAATAATTCATACATATACATATACATATACATATACATAAAGAACAAAAGAAATACAGAATCAGAACTGAAATGACCTAGAAATGTATTATATTTCATTATTATTGATTGACAAAAGATTAAAATTCATCTTACCGAACCAGTGTTTGATTTTGAATATCCCAAACTGCTATATTGCCGTCAGCACAGCAAGAGAAGCAAAGTTTGTTATCCGGGCTAATAGCCAATGCATAACAAGCTTGGGCATTGTTGTTCAACTCTGCTTTAATTTTCGGTATCCCCTGAATGAATAATATTTACAATTAATTAATTAATTAATTAATAACATCCACAGACAGAAAGATTTATTAAAAATAAAAATAAAACCACTTACCGTTAAGTCCCAAATGGTAATTATCTGCGCTTCACCGCCAACAATAAGTGTACAACCGTCTTTCAAAAGTTTGCAACTACGTATGTAGCTCTCCTTCTGCTAGAAAAATGACACCTGATCCAACTGAACGAAAGCAACAAGATTCGACAAGTAAAATAAAATCAGTAAACAGCAATATCATGTGTCGCCCATCTTATTTTCTGTATACAGTAAGATTTGTACAAAAAGAAGAATTGTACAAAATGTAATATGAAGATCATGATGACAAAAAGCAAGGAAAATAAAATTAGTTTTCATAAAATAACAATTTTATTTATTTCTCTTTACTTGATGCAAAGAAAAAAAGAAAAAGCTGAAATGGGAAAAAACTCACTAGACATTCCAAACTGTGAGCAGGAACTCGCACGCCGGGTTGAACAATATCCCATATTTTCACACAACCTTTGCCACCAGTATAAACGTGACGAGTTGGGTTGCTAATTGCCACTGCACAAACCACTTCACCGTGCGGCAGGCTGGACAATTGCCTCGCATTGCGAGGTATTCCCGTTCCTACTAAAGCATCAGCAGGGAAAGGGACCGGCTGCATTTGACCATCAGCAGAAACATGATACGAATACGCACTATAAGAAAAAAAAGCACTAATAATAATAATAATAATAATAATAATAATAATAATAATAATAATAATAATATATGTCAAACAATATCTTGACTTGACTTCACTATATATATATATATATATATATATATATATAGAGGCTTTCAATACTTACGGCTTTCCTCCTGCAGGAAATCCGGCAATGCTGCTCAGACCGGCAAGTCTCACTTGGGCGTGAGGATCAAACGATGCCATCTAAAATATTCATCATAAACATCAATCCTATATTATATAAAGAATAAATTGAAAAAAATGAATAAAATAAAATAAAATAACAAAATAAAAAAAAAGAAAACTGCAGAGCTAGGAAGAAATAAAATAAAAATTAAAACAACTAAAAATGAATATTATTACACTACAACAAAAGAGATTATTATTATTATTATTATCATCATTATATTGGATGACACTAGCGCACTGGTGGATGGTGTTTTTTGCTTTTTTTTCTGATTGTGGAGAAGAAGCAATAGAATTTTAAATTAGTAGTTGATCAGAAGAACAGTTCGTTTACCATAGGATTTCGACCATAGGGGCCCAAGCTAGGACTCATGCTACCATGGATCAAATTATTGGCATAACCGGGGCTGACTTCGCCAGTCACTGTTAGAGGTGGTATTGCAGCAGGCGGCAAAACAAGAGTCGAATACGGCGCTAAAACATAGCGAACCGATTAAAGGGTCAAAAACGGATTCATGGCCAAGTGACCAAGGCTCACTTATGAGTGAAGTTTTCGCCGCATGACGGGCACTAGTACAATTAGGGGTTGTTTTACCCGAACTAGTGGGCGTGACCGATTTGTAATTGACTGGGGTGACTGATTTGTCGTGCTTAACACATCAAATTTTTTGTCAAAAAAACAGAATAACATAATTTTAAAATAAATAATTATAACTAAAATCAACATCCTCCAGCTCTGCACTCACCAAAATAAATATCAATAAATAATAATAATAATAATAATAAATTGAAATAAACAAACAAACAAACAAACATAGAGAAAAGCACATATACTGTACATAAATAATAGTACATTGTGCATGTGTCTCTGTTTGTGCGTGTATATGCGCGCCAGGTATATACATACATACATACATACATATATATATATATATATATTATATTACGTATGTATATGCATATATTATGAAAACAAACCTCTTTTCGAATTCCAGGTGTATGTCCACCACTGGTAGAGCTTGTCGTTGAATGAGGACTATCTGAACGCTCAGCTTTGCTTTTGTAAGCAGAATGCGGTACTTTATCATTGACAATTCCATTTTCTGGTGGTGTTTTCTCACTACTGAGCGGTGAAACGGGATCCTTGATGTAGAAAAGAAAAAAAACATCAATCACCAAAAGACATGAGTAGTAGGTAATTTAAAAATTAAAATTAAATCAAATCACATAAATAAACAGTGACAATAAAATAATAAAGCATACTTCATTTTGCACATCAACAACCAATTCGTCGTTGGATTTGTTATCATCGCTGTCGTTCATCTCCACTTTGACCCGTTTTCTCTCCGCTCCTTCAGGAGATCGAGATCGCCGAACAGGAGGACTTGCTGAACTTCGGCTCTGAAAAATGCTCAGCTTGTAAATTTTAGCTTGCATATATGCTATTTTGAAAAGTGTAAAAATGAATTTTATTCAACAATTACAGGCATTCGATCATCTACAGAAGCCGGACGCGCAGAACCGGAACTTCTTTCATCCTTCAAGCACGGTGGAAGTGGAGTAGGAAATCCAGACAACTGAGCAGCAAGTGGGTTCGGCAAAGAAAGAAGCCCTGAGGCGGCCAAAGATGCGGCTGGTATTCCAGGCGGGAGACTAGTTGGATTAAGACCAGCATGTGGTGACGGACCTAATCCGGTTGGAAGACCTGGAGGGCCCATAGCACTACCAGTGGCAACAGCATGAGCGGCAAGCTGTTGTGCATGCATTTGTTGCTAAAAGAAAATTAGCATAATCAATTTCGTCAATAAATAAATGATAAAGCATACGCGAGATATGAATTTACACAGCAATCAAACAACTTACCCCAATTATGGTGTTCAGTTCAGATGCAGTAACTTGCTTAGCTCGATCAACTGCTGCAATAACTTGTTGCTGATGCTAAAACGCGAAAATAACGATGCTCATATATGTGTGCATGTATATACAAATATATATATATATATATATATATATATATATATATATATATATAGAATAATATAATCAACAAAGCCATACTTCTTGAGACAGAAATGGAATCACCTGAAGCAAAATGGCATTCAAACGTTTCGCAATTTCTGTCTAAAAAATTGAAAATATTTTTTAAGTAAAATTAAAAAACCGTATATACAACATTACTGAAACTCAGTGTATCACTTAAATATTACAAACTACAAAACTGTAAAACTGATAAAAACATTTACAAATAAATTTATTTTGCAAAAAGTTGAATAAATATGTTTCAAGAAAACAAAATATTACATTTTAATAAATTCAACTGTTTATTCATTTACATTAGACTTTTATTGAAGAAATATTTTTAAAAAAACTAACTAATAAAAAAAGAAAAATGTTTGCAGTGACGACAAAACAAACAACTTACCTGTTTGTGCATTTCAACGTTCAGGCCGTAGGACATTTCGTAATACTAAAATAAAAATGAAATAAAAGCGCAGAAAAGTTGCATAAAAATAAAAACACGCGTTCATAAAACAGAAGCAACAATGAAAAATAAAAATTGAATAAAATTTATCGTCATTCATATGTCATCATATGCATAATATCATTCAGCTTACAAAAGCACAATACATGTGATAGATGACACAGTATCAATATTTGTGTAACATTCACAAAAGTACGAGACTATATTAAGCTATGTAAGGTATTTCAAGTTGAAATGCAGCTTGAAGTCGTAAAAATACGATCTTAAATAAATGTTTAAAATAAAACTCAATTTTGCTTTTGTCTTTTTAATAATAATTCAGCAAAATCAACATTCAATGCAAACATAGATGCATGCATGTTTGGCGTAGTTTTGTAAAATACAATCAACCCATTCATTTATGATCACTGCATAGGAACAAATTAAATATAAATTATATGTGTATATATATAAATATACACACATATATATTATGTATATAAATTATTGATTATATTGTATATTTATTTGTTCAATGGAAATAGTATTTTTCTTCTTCTTTTACATGTCACTAGATGATCACATATTTCAAATATGTTCTCAGCTAAGCAAATTCATTCAGCTATTCACATTGTTGTACTTAATGTAAATATGTACAAAAACACTTCAAGAATATTTACTCTGTGATCAGTACAGTAGGATCGTACTGTGTAAACAGACAAGAAGAAATGATAATCAGTGATAAATAAATTTACACAGAAACCAAATCACGCATATACACTTCAATGTGTTTACAAAGAGAAAAAGAGCAATTAAATTAATTTTAAAAAAAGCATTCATGCATAAAAACTGAAAAAGAAGAAGAAACTAATAAGCTATTACTGTGTGCATTTGCACATTTCATAATTATAGTGAAACGAATTATGAGGGGCGAATAGCAGGCACATACTGGTCAAAAACGTCACACAAATAACAGATCAATTATTTTTGAAATATTTACCTTACTTTACAAAGTATGAAAAAAAAATTAAAAACTGAAAAGTTAAAAAGTTTTACAAAAAAAATTTTAACTTCAATTTGCACAAAACATTTAAAAAAACGGCAAATAATCAAAAAAAAAAAATAAACAAGCGCATATTACAATATATCAGTCAACCTTCTAATACTGTGGAAAACAAGATAGGCGAATAAAATATATAATCATCAAATCACTTACTAATATTAACTTTCTTGGATTATTTATAACAATTGGACCATCTTATGAAACAATAATTTTTCCAAACAATTTATTAAAAAAGTAGGTATCTTCAGTTAATTTATTAATTATATAATAATAATAATAAGATCAAGATGAATTGACTTGAAATTTAAAAAATAATAATAAACGTGTTATGGTGAAATAATCAAAAAAATTGTATTGCTGCTACTGTATTTATGTACACATAATTATATATATTAATAATAATATTATTAATATTATTATTATTGTGATTATTAATAAGAATAAGACTAAGAATACAGTGAATTGGTAAATGGAGCATTGCGTAATCATATCTAACAATGGAAAAAATAGTTACAAAATTGTCATGCCATAATGTAATGAAAATGAGTTATCCGATTTTGTTATGGCATAATTGAAAAAGAACACTTACCATGATGTAGTGACGTTGCATTTCTGTCTTATCCTGGGCTAGCTTCTCGCATTCCAATTTAAGGCTGCAAAAATAATCGTTGGTTAATTATTTTTTCTTTTTATAAAATATAATTCAGAAAAGAAAGAATAATCAATTTCAACACTATTATATAATTATAATAATTCATGCAAATAACTGCTATCCAATCCAATAAAATAATTAAATTTCAATCCAAGAAGAAGCTTTGTAAGAAAAAAGACAATGCTTTCAAGAAAAAAATATTTCACATACTAACAAATTAACTTTTAATTGAAATTCTATCATATTAGTGCTGTTGCTATATAAGAACAACGAAGTTGAAGAAAGAAAAATATTTGGAAATGAATCATTTCATAATTTAATATAATATACTATAATATAAATATAGTAAAATCTAATCTAATCTAATCTTATTGTAACAAAATAAAAACTAAGTATCCTCATTATTTCGGAGCAAGTTACATACATAACCTTACATTAATGCAGTGAACAAATCAACGTCACTATGTCAACTGAACATCAATATACAATCATATATATATATATAGTTTTTTTTTTAATTTATTCATTTATGTTTAACAACAACAACAACAACAGAGATATATTTAAAAAAATATTTTTGTGAATTATATAAATAAAAGCTAAATTCATGAAAACTGAAAACAAATAAAATATGGTCAATTGTACAATATTTATGAAAGATTTTTCATATACAATAAATTATGCATATACAATGTCTAGGGAAAAAGTTGCATGTGATTCAGAGTTGTGTGTTTGTTTATTTTTGTGATGTAGATAAAATTTGTTGGTTATCAAATTTTTTTTTGTTGTGTGCACAAACAAGAAGAAGAAGAAGAATTATGTTAAACAAAATAAATAAACTAGCAGAATGGCTACAAGAGGGAAAATCATCAGCAAACAAAGAGCGGCAATCCGGCTTTCATGTACCAATGTAATGTTGTGTGGTTAGCAGTAGTAGTAGTAGTAGTAGTAGTAGTAGCAGCAGCAGCAGAAAATGTTCAAGTGGCAGGCAAAATTAGAAAAGGGTGGGGTGTGGGAGGGGTGTCAGGGGGAAGACACAAGTCAATTTCACTTGGCCGCTTGAACAAACGCAAAATGTACACGTGGCAGCAAACAATTTGCAAATCAAGTAAATAAACTGCAAATGACACAAACTACCCCTCTAATAGAGAGTGTATCAAATAAAATAAAATAAAATAAAATAAAATAAAATTTACAATTCTCATATTGACAACAGCTACCATGCTTTCAACTCAGCCTACCGTTAACAGATGCAAAGCAACTACTGTTAAGCAAATTTAATTAATATGACAACTTTATTATGATGCTCAAAAGAGAGATAGAAAAAAAATCATCCATCTTCTTCTTCTTCTCCATCAATTCAATTAATATTTTTTTTTAAATACAATTATAACGCAATAATTAATTATTTCAAATGTGCATTATTTGCAAGCAAAGAATCATTAATAATTAACACCTTTTTAACAACATATTCCATTCTACGGCAATACTCACCATAAGCATAAGTGAATGGTTTCATTTATTTTACTTCACTTAAAATATTACACTTTTCATAATTATTATACTATAACGATGAAACAACTACAAACTATTGAAAAGAGAAAACAATGTTTTCACTATTAAAAAATTGATTATCATGCTTGGCAAATTGCCATACGCAAGCAAAACAATTTTGCATAAAATTTAAAAAAAAATTAAAAAAATATAATAATAAATACATATAAAAACACAATAGTGTTCGTTAGATGTTTCTCTTCTTTTTTTTGGCTAATAATTACATGCATACACATCTGTTGATTGGCTTAAAGTACTTGCTCATCAGTTTGTGAAATGTGCAAGAGGAAAAGAAAAAATAAAAACTAAAATAATAATAAAAACACATTGCCAACAAGGAAGTATTTCAATTTCAAGTAATCAAGTAAACAAACAAAAAATCAAAGTCAAAGATTGTCATTAAAATAGTCAAAATTGAATGAAAATTACATAACAATTCCAATGATGAATATGTTGATTAAAATTGAAATGATTTTTTCCTTATTTTATTTCATCTTATCTTATTTTACCCACTGTTCAAACAATACAATCACTGAAAACAAAAAATATCAACACAGCTAGACAAGCAGAACGGATGATAATAATAATAATCATAATCATAATCATTAAAAAAATTCCCTTTAGATAAACAATATAAATTTGAAAAAAAAAATTTTTTTTCATCAGAGTATTTCTTTTTCTGTTTTTGTTTTCAATCACTGCATTATATAAATCTGTTGGGAGAGAAAAACGTATTTTGTATTTTAATATTTGCGCTGATGTGAACAAGTGGTGAAAAGGGATCGTTTATATAGTGAAATTGTGAACAAATTAACAGCACTGCAGAGAAAATGTGATAGAAATTGATCGACAGATATTAAGGAAGAAATGTGCAGAAAATAAAAGCAGATTAGTGGAAATGATTTAGAAAATTTTTTTCAAACCACTCTTGCTTGCTTGATAGAAACGCTAACGAACAAAATCAAATATCTACAATTACAAATTTGAATTGTTCATCGATTGTTACTTGTTAATACACACACACACACATATATATATATATATATATATATATATATATATATATATATATGTACCGGCTACGTTTGATCAAACGAACAGTTCAATCAAGAAATCTACTTAAAACTGCAATCGTCAATTATCGCAAACTAACATGGAAAAAGTAAATTTCACAATAGTGCTCTAACACTGTGTGTAATTGAAATCAAACGACAAATATTATTCTCAGTTCGGTTATATATATATATATATATATATTAATAAGCGCTTCTTCAAAAGTATCATTTTTACATAACCATTAGTATACTGTAAATTACAACATATCATAAAAAAGTTTCAACTGAACAACAAAATAGTAATAAAATCGTTTCACTCAACTGAACTGTTAACGCACAAGCAAGATGAATCACCACATCATACAACTGTCTGTTGCGTTTTTTGTTCATTTCGTCATAACAAAATAAAAAAAAAATCACATCGATTCATTTGTAAGTATAGTAAAAAAAAGAAAAGAAAAGAAACAGCATACACAAGGCTATTTTTCCATTGAAACAGAAAAGTATTAATTTTTTTTTATTTAACGTTAAACAACTGATCACTACCAGCTTGTGAATAAAATGAAAAGTGAAATGAGAAGTAAAAAAGCAACAGCAGAACCTACGCCAGTTTTATTATTTTCTTTTTTTTTTTCATTATTTTTATTTTCAAAGAAAAGTTTAACACAAAAGAGAAGAAACATCAGTTTCAGTTTCAACAAAGTCAGTTAGGAGTGTTATGGGATGGATGAGAAAAAGTGATCGATCAACAAGTGTTGTATTCAAAATTTGAGATGCAAATTGAAAAAGGAAGAACGCCGTGGATGGGATTACTGTAATTTCGAAAATTCACACAACACTGAAGAACACTTTTGAACTAGCTTCCTCTTTGTTATTGCTCAAAAGAAGACAGGAAGCAGAAGCAGATGCGAAAGCTGAACACGCATCGCAGAGCAGACAAACCTATACAGAACAGACATTTTTCATGCTTTTCGAATTTTCATTATTCTCTTGCCATTTTATTGCTTTTGCTTTTTCTCTCCACCAGCGGCAATTAAGAAGAAATAGACATTTGAAAAAATATAACAAACAGCCAGCAAATAAATCTTAAACTGAACATTAAGTAAAAGTAGTGTACATGTGCGCGGCAGATGTAACAGCAATAGCGTCTGCTTTTGCTGTATTGAAAAGACAAGCTCGTCAACAAAATTGAAATCACGCTCTCCTCACTATATATATATATATATATATAGCAGTCGTGGCAGTGGAAGAGGAAAAAAAGCGCTCAACTAATAGATAGATAGATAGATAGATAGATGGATGGATGGATGAATAACCGTCGGCAAAACAGCTCAAAACGGTTTTCAAATCGTCAACAGCTTTCAGGAAGTGAAAAAAGAAAAGCAGCAATGTCATCCGATGTGAAGAACGCTTTTCTCCGTGTTGCAAACGATTGATTGGCACCGTTTTGCAACAAACTATGCAGATTAGAAATGAAGCCGACCACGCCTGGCAATAATTTCCTGGCGGCAGTGAAAGCAATAGATGTTGATGATGATGATGATGATGATGATGATGACGACGACGACAAAAACGATGATGATGATTATTTCCAGGTCGATTTGCAAGAAAAAGCATTGAAAAACTATCGATGAAATCAACAATGACAAAGCATAGGAAAACAAAATTGTATGCTAGTTGAAAAGAGAAAATTAAAAATGGAATAAATTGTTAAAACTGTTTGTAATTTGATGATGTTGTAAAGTTGAAGAGAAAAAAAGCACAGAAAAGGTTGCTGTCACGGGGTTCCACGATACACAAAGACACAGATACAGACACAGACAGACAGACAGACATAGCCGCTGTAGCAAACTCTAGTTATTCCTGTTTCGACGTCGACTTCCATCTACTACTGCTGCTACTAGCCAAAAACAGTGAAAAATGCTTTCAAAGGCCATATTAATATAGAAAATAACGATATAAAATAAAAAACAACTCTATATCTGCTTCGTAACAAAATTTACAACACTCGCTAAGTGCACACACGATATATAATATGTATACAAATTTTTTTTAATATACGGTTGAAACAATAAAACCAAGAAAACAAATTCCATCTAAAACTGCCTGTCCTCAGGAAATCCAGAAAATAACATGAATTTTGAAAGAAAAGAATAAAAATATATCAATAATGATGATGAGGAGAAGGAAGAGGAAAAAAAGGAGGATGCAAAATGAAAGTGAGAAAGAAAAGTTGAATAGCACAAGAAAACGTTAAGCAATTTATAAAACAAGAATTCTGTTCTGATATGCGCCTGTATGAATGTATGCATGCATGTATAAGAAAGAAAGAAAATGATAAATAATGATAATGATGATGATGGGTGAATTTTTTGAAGCGTGGAGTTGAAAATTTCTTTTTTTTTAACAATCTCAATTTTGAAACATTTAACTAAAATGAAATGAAATAAACAACCATCCTTGACCTATTGAGAAAATGTGCGCGATAAAAGTGGGAAAGAAAATTAATAAATTCACGTGGTTTGAAAATACATTCGAGCACTTGTATAGGTTCAATTTTTCCGTTATATAAATATCAATTAAGCAAAGTGTTGTTGTTGTTGTTGTTGTTGAAATGAAACTGATTTAATAATTAAATTTTTTTCAAAAAAACAATAAACATGCAATTTACCTGTGATATTGGGCTTGAAGAAAGTTGAATTCTTCTTTGATACGATCGCAAGCTTCGACAACAGTAAATTTGAACGGTTGTCCTGTCTGTGGAGGACCCTGGAAATGACAAATGGTAACATTATTAGCTTCCTGGTCGATAAGAACATAGAGAGGGAAAATAATGAATGAATGAATGAATAAATAAATAAATAAATGAGTAAGTGAGTGAGTTGGAGACATTTGTTGAGAAATAGAAGAAGATAGCAGACAGTGAAGGAGGAGTAAGATGAGAGAAAAAAAAAGACAGGCGACAACAGATGAAAGCGTGACCGGTCGGGTCGAATAAAATCGATCGATCGCCGCCGCTATATCCCTATATATATATATATATATATATATATATATATATATATATATATATATATATAAGCTAGAGCCGGCGTCTTGCGTTGTGTGCACTTACCGGGTGCCGGTTCGGATACATGTCGAAAAGTTTGCCAGTGAAAAACCAAATATACAGTCAATGAAATTGGATAATTTTCTTCAAATCTTCAATTTCAAAAAACTCCAATTGGAAAAGCACACAACAGACACAAAAACACGCACAGCTACCAACCACCAAATTTCACCTTAGCGCTGTGCAAAAACTAAAAATAAAAATATTAAATTATAATACAAAGAACATTTTATTTAAAAAAAGTAATATTTTCTTTAAAATACACGAATGCATATACATCTTTCTCTATATATGTACACGGTTGTATATACAGATAGATAGATGAAAAAAGAATGCAATAAAAAAAATTCATAAATAGAAATTTGAAAAAAATTGATAAAATAGAGAATAAAATAAATACAAAATAATGAAAAAAAAAGATAATAATAATAATATGAAAAAATTGAAAAGTAAAAAGAAGAAATTACGGCTTGCCGCACGCAAATGCAGTAGCAGCAATAATATTAGTAATAGTAGTAGTAGTAAGTAGTAAGTAGTGGTAGTAGTAGTAGTAGTAGTAATGTCATCGTCGTCTGTTTTACCGACTGACTGACTGACTGACTGACTGACTGACTGACTGACTGACTGGCCAGGACGAACGAACCGAGTAGAGCCGAGACGAGCCAAGCCGACAATTGACATTCATTTGGAAAATGATTGGCTTTTATAATTGACCAATAAGAATGAAGATTGCAGTTGCACTTGGTGAATCGTTGCGACGAATCTCATTTACGAATTGCAGTTGTCAATCAACGCTCGCGCGCGAGCCTCGGATGAACGCCATGTCTACCACTACTAATACTACTAGTACTACTATTACTGGACCTAGTGGAGCGGAGCTTGAGGTCGCCTGGCCAGTCAAACACGGTGCTGATTGATCCAATTGCTGACAATCTCTCACCATTGAAACCCACTCATTCTCAATTTTTCGCTCACGTAAAAATTCAACCAATTACATGAAGCAATATAAAAAATGAAAACTATTTTCTCAATAATCATCATCTTAAAAATTGGAATAATATTAAAAAACAAAAAATTACTATAACAAAATATTAACATTACTTTGTACTAGTTTTTAACCGATTGACCTAGTATTTGTGCAAAAGAATGAAAAGATAGATGGATTTCTCTCTCTCTCACTCTCTTGACCAGAAACAATATCCGATAATAATGAATAATCGGACGCCAATTTGAGACCAGGCGCCATCGAGTCGAAAGTGTGAAAAAGATACGCGTGCAAGAAATTTTGTTCATGCTAAACCGACATTGTTCCGCCGTTTGATCGATCCGTTCCGTTGCCGTTGTCGTCGTTCTAATCAATTAGGAAAGTAATAATAAATTGTATGTATATTATTTCTCTTCTATCTGTGTCTCCCATGCACACAGACACGGACAACAAGGTGCATATTAAAACATCGACAGACATTGGCCACTTAGCAATCGTTCCACTAATTCATAAAATCTTCTCTAATCTATTGAATATCTATGAGCATACCATACATCAATCTATTCATTCTCTTCACCAAAACAAAAATCCACTAACCAACTAAACAACAACGAACCAATTTTTCTTCTAATTTCTTTTATACACACACACACACACACACACATATATATATATACATATATTTCTCATTTCATTTTTCTTTTCAAAAAAAAGAAAGAAAAAACAAATTCTCTTCATATTCTTCTTTTCCATATTTAAACTTTGCTCATGTTACACATAACATGTTGAGATCATTGATGCGGTCAAAATCGACCCAATCTTATTACATTCAATGTGTTAACAAATTACCGGTTGGAGACATTATTGTCCATGTCGTCGTCAAGAGCACGATTATGACGGTGCTGATATATACATAAGCAAACAGACCTAAATGAGTGACGAACGTTCGATCCGCTTGTTCAAACAACAATCCAATACCAATATTATCTACTAAATTGTAAGCGGCACCCCGACCGACCGAACAACTAATCTCAATAACACTTTCATCCAACTATCATGTTCAAAAAAATAAAAAATTCAACATTACAAACAACAATCCCCCCACCCACCCACATCAACAACACTCCATACATCTGTACATACAAATGTACACTCAAATAATATCTAAATTTATATATTTACTTATTTATTTATAACTAATTTGTCCATATGTATATACAGAGTAGTTGTTAAGTATAAAAATAAAAACAAACCTGTATATATTATTTTCAATGGAAAAACTTATGCACACAGCAGCGCCAATACAATCAAATAACGACACATCACAAATAGCTCAAAATGTTCCCAAGTGATCGACAGCATACAGCGTTACAAATATTCATCTGGCGACCGCTCCGTTTTACCGTATTTTTTTTATGACATGCAGGTTTTAATTTACAAAGGCGCGGCTAACAATGACTCATCAAACAAAACGCACCTGAGCAAAATTTTCCTACTGTTTATTTTATACAATTGTCGTTTGTTTTCAACTGTCTAAGCAAAAATTCTCTCACAGTCAACATTTGGCTTTGTGTAATGTGATCATTGTTGCAACAAGGAACTTAATTTTCTAGCTTCTTTCACTGATATTCATCCATCTGTTTTCTTTTCATTTCCAATTTATTAATCATTAAATAACATTATTGAATATTTGATAATTATTTTTTCTATTTAAATGTAAATTTTCACAATCTAATTTATTTATTTATTCCTGTTTTTTTTATTTTCTACAGAAAGCAAATTTAATCTTCTCCTGACACAGATTTCAAATGAAAATAATAATGTGAAAAATAAAATTCATTCAAACAACGCTTTATTTTCTTAATTTAAAATCACATAAATAAAAATTTGTTGACGTAAAAGAAAAAATAAAACCAAACTGTAAACGACCTATGATCGAATGTTTTTTAAACTGAAACAGAAAAACAAAAAAAACAGTGCTAGTCATGCTCACATTGGGGCATTGATTTGTGCATTAAATAAGGAAAAGTTTCATCACATGTCGTCTCTGTCAATTTTATATATAAATATTATTTATTTATTGGAAAAATGTACAAAGTAATAATATTAATAAAACGTTTTGTTTTGAAAATAATGCGCAAATTTAAACATCACACCCAATAGGAAACATTAGCACTCTCGACGTAACTTAAGACTAGCAGATCAATGATGGATGCCTACGATTATTAATAAAAGTTGACGCTACACGCCAGAGAAGAATACATAAGAAAAAAAATACTTCAATAGTGAAACGTGAAATATTTTCAAATGCTCGATAACAAATCAGCATCATTTTTCAAATCAGATAACTAATCAAATGTTAAACATATCTATCTCAGAAAATCTTAAAATTGTAATCCTATAAATTGTTTATAAAATATAACTTTTAGTAATAATAAAAATAAAAAATATATATATATATATATATATGTGTGTACATACTTGCTCTTGTGTACATTATATAGTATTGGAAAAAATTTTTTAATTTAGTTAACATATGTCACCAATTATTTAAAATTTATGTACTATTGTAAAAACTAATTTTGCTAAACTTGGGTACGAAAAAAAACTAGTTTTACCGTAATTAAGATGAGAATAATCCTTTTTTGTTTGGAAATTCAAGATGATGTATTTTGTTTTGTGCCCAGAAGAATTTAAATTTATTTTTGCCATTTTTAATGTTCTTTTTTTCTTGTTTTTTTTTTTGGTTTTGTAAAGAACATTTTGACCTTTCTGTCTGTTATATTCTACTTGATGAACTGATTTTTGAAAAACGTATTTTATATACTTTTTTTTCAAATTACAGAAAAATAAACTTTTACATATGCTATTTTTTTGTCATCTGCAGTTTAATAAAATTGAATAGAAAGTTTACACGGAAGTAATGCGCATGACAAATGTTCAAAAACACTGTTCTGATTTACTGTTTTAATGTTTTATATACATATAAATGAGGATATGATCAAACAATTTCAACAGGAGGTTAGTTGTGCGGATGATGGTGATAATTTTTTATGATGCAAAAATGAATAATGTACAAACACAGTTAAAGATAGTTGTGAAGAAATTAAATGAAATTGTTGGCTATTGTAAAAGCATAGCAGCATAATAGAGACCATTTTAACTGGTTATAAAAGAAATGAATCCATTAGTTTGTTCTATTTTATGGCGAACATGAACGGGACTGGTGCATCATCATTCCAGACGATGACGTTGCGTTGCTTTGAAAATGAAGTTGATGTTTTCACTGGCAGGTGCTGCTGTTTAATGCACATTTTCTATTCAAGATACATTAAATGTCAAATGAGAATGTGTGTCAGTTAGAAAAAGATGCTAATGGCAAGTGAATTTTCTTCCACTCTGATCATATAGCTCGTTCTGATGATTAATTCAGGCTAGATGAAACATAGTCAGTTCAACGACCTTCGAATTAAACTTCATGCTATCTGTTAATTTTTCTTCTTTAACTTTCTTTAAAATAATATCGTATCACAATTGGTATATTATAAATGCCAATTTTTTAATTCTATTTAATTTCCATTGACAATTTCATTATAAATTATTTCAAACATACGTACATGCATGTACATAATGAATTGATTAATTAATTAAAAATAAACATAAAAATTTATTTGTTTGAATTAATTATTCTATTTTTAATGCCACTTAAACTTTTACTGCAAATTAAAGAGTTAATAATAACCATACGGTCAATTTAATTAAAAAGTTATCTGCTAGTTTTCATTACAGTAACCGTACAGATTGCTACAGTTACCATGAAATGGTCAGAAATTTAATTGATTAATTAATTATATTTTGTATTTTAGGATTTTTTTTATGTTTAACAATTCACTTACATAATGCCAAATTAAATTATCTAAACTTGTTTTTCGTCTGTAGATTTTTATCATATATTTTAAATTTAAAAAATTGTTAAAAATAAAATTAATATTTAAATTTAATAATAAATTTTATTTTACTATGATATCAATTGTATATTAAAAAATAATGTGATGTAAAACTTAAAATTGAACCTGATAATCTGAAATTGATAGTTGGAGATAATTTGACTGTTGTATTTGATTGTAAGTAGGCAGTTTTATTCTTCAGCCTGAAAGTGCAGTTTATGGTTTGTTAAACTGTGATCTGGTTTAAATATTCACTTGATCGTTGTTTTCATTTATTTATTGCTGTAACTACTGCAGCAGATTTTGAATTTTCCAAACGAAGACGATACACTTTTATTCATTAGTAAGTTTTTTATTCTGTATTTGAATATTTTGTAAGAAATATTCATTTTGCACGGTTTGTTTCTTTTCATAGTCAATTTTTATTACTCCTCAATGTACTTTTATTCTTTTTTATACTTGTATAAAATTATTTCAATTATTTACAAAAAATGTAAATGATTGCTTTTACAGTTAAATATTTAGATGTTTTTGAAATAATGATAATTTTCACATTTTAATACATTTAATCAGATGATGGTTCTTAAAGTTTTACATACAGATATAAATAATAATTGACTTTTAGCAAGTATAAGGTTATTTAAAATTTTAGTAATGACAAAAACAAGATTTTGAAGTCTGTTTATTATTTTTGTTCAAATGTTGTTTTTAATTTGTTAGAATGAAGTGTTTGAAGTTACGTTTCAGCACTTTATATTCTGCTTGGTTTCTTCCCGCAACGAACACATTTTTGCTGCGTTCGCTAATTGGAGAAGAAGTTTTTGTTGAAAAATGTAAATTTTGTTGTTTAAAATGATTTTTTTGTAATTGCAACAAAAAATTCATTCGCCAATCAAAGAACGCTTGTAAAAATTTGTCTGCTGTGGGATTTTTGGATTGTTAATTAGGCATTCTTTTTTAATCATATATTTATTATACTTTTAAAATGTATAACTCTGTATTCAACAGTAAACTTAGGTGTGATAATGGAAGAAAATCACGCTGAACTGAACACTGAACAGACTGGACAGATAGTTTTAAGAAATGCAGACGCTGCTGATGAAGATGCCCCTGCCAAGAAATGTGGAAGCAAAGTTTTATCAAAAAAAGAAGTTCTTCGGTATTTATTTTGATGCATTTTGATTGACGCAAATAATGCAAAAATGTTAATTATGATGCTTGAATGATATGGTTATTTACTTATAATTAAAATTGTAAAAATTGAAAATAAATGTCAGTTCGTTTAAAAATGAATTAATTTTTTTTTGTTTATTATTGTTGTATTATTTCTGATATTTCTTTTTGAATTTTAGTGCGTATGCAAATGCAATGAAAGCCCTTCAGATTTCAATAAAAACATCAACCATAACATCACCAACCTTTATGGAAGCATTTTTCAAGTAAGAAACAAATGCACAACAAAGAAATTGCATTATTGATCAGTATGTTTGAATTTACCTTTGTTTTACTTGATACTGTTGTAGAATGTTGCGCAGTGGTAAAGAATTAATAATTTCCAATCCATTGCGAATTTCCATTGAAAAAAATGTTTGGAAGCACTGCTTTTTGAATCCTGTTGAATTTATATTGAAACATGATAACGTGAGTGAAAAGGCTTTATTTAAATAATTATCACTGTTATTATTAAAATTTTGGTAGAAATGCAGTGAAATGGCCGAAGTGATGGAAAACTTGATCAGTGTTTGCTATAGTTATTACTGCATTTTATCAGTGAAATTGTTATCCTCGTGCAACAATTTCAATATAACAAGTCAAATTGGTTTGACTGCTTTTCCGATCAGTTGGAAAATTAGCGATGAAAAGCAAGACAATTCTTACCAATTGATGCTATTTTATTGTTTTCTTCGTTTGGGAGACATGGGTAAATTTTATTTTCATTAATTATTGTTTATTTAAATATTTACAATAATAGTTTTGTTTTTATTCTTAATTTTTATCATTTTATTTTGCAGTTGAATGTTTATGCAAAATAACAAAGAAATCTGAATATCGAGAAGCGATTAATTATTATCGAAGAGCGTTGATTGTTTGTCCTGATCAAGAATTGATCTTTGAACGATTAGCTGCGCTGGCTCCAAAAAATGATCATCTCGATTTAATTTATTATCGTCTTCGATGGTATTTTTTTGTTGAAATGCTTATTACTTTATTGCAATGTTGTTTTAATTTTTAGTGCTGATATGAATGAAACGATTAATATTGAGAACAGTAATCTTGTTGAAGCTTTGCAAAAAGTTGAAGAAGAGTTCAAAAAAAAATTGGTTAATAATAAAAAAGTTGACATGACATTTCTGTAAGTTACCAATAGTTTTTATCAACTGACATACAGTTTACATTTTTCTTTTCAAGTAATTCCATTCCAATTGATATGCTTTACGTTACTTCAACGGCTCGGATACTGCTTTATTTTCTTCAACATCATGGTTCAGCGTAAGTTTGTATATTATAATTTATTTTTTGGAAAATTTGCACACAAAAAATCTATTCAATTTTTTAAATAGTGGGAGGGTTTTGTTTTGTTTGTTTATTTCTTTAACGTTTACTTTGATGTGAATTTTAGCCAGAAAATGGTTGAGGCAAAGGAAATGTGCAAAGAGAATTCAAATTTATTAGCCATGCGTTTCGATGAATTATTGCAACAGCAGGATGATCCAAAATTGGAGCCACAATCGCCAGTCATGCCTGAAAAACTGCATCAACTGTTCTCTATTCAAATGATCATTGTAAAGCATTTTTTAAAAATGAATTGTGAGTTTAAAAAGAAAAAAAAAATCCTTTTCTAAATATAATTGAATTGTGTATTTTGTTTTCTTTTTTTTTAATAGTAATGCCTGAATTGAATGCATCAGCAGGATGGTTTATTTCCAATTGCAATATTTTGTTGAGCAATATTTTGCGTATGATTTTGAACCAAAATTCATCTTCAAATTTCGAAGGTAAAGTTATTTTGAATTATATATGTAAAATAATAAATTGATCAACTGTGCTAGTATACTTGTACGGTCGTTGTATTGTTTTTAAGAATTGTTTCATTCATTGAATCGAGTACAAGAATGTCGTAATCCAAGTTTTTTTATGAAAATGATTGATAAAGTTCCGTCGTCATTGGTAATTTTTATGTTGGATTTTATTTTGAAAAATGATCAAATTATTATTATTTGTTTCAATTTTACAGCAGGACGATTTGAGTGAACTTCCACTGATGATGATGGATATAGCAAAGTTGAAAAAAGAGGGCGACGACAATTTGACAAAAGAGAGAAAAATTATTGCTTCGACTACTTCTTCCATTCAAGCTGGAACGGGTAAAAAATTGTCATTCTATTCGACAATATTGCTGTAATAATAACTTTGTTCAAAAATAATTTCAATTTTGATCGAGCATCCTTTGAAAATGAATGAAGAGAATTAATCTTTTATAAAAATTATTATTATAGCAGAGCCTGAAGTTTTGGATGAATCTAGCAGTGAAACTCAGCTGGTCACAGATTTTGCTTTAACAAGCGAACTAACTTTGGCAAAGATGATGGAAAGCATTTTTATTGGAGACGATGAAAAAATGGGCACTGATGAAGAAATACAGTAAGATGTGATTTAAAAAAAAAATTTTCTGTTCATTATTTTTTGTTCTTTCAAAGATTGAACAGCACACAAAATGTCCAAAAAATGCTGAAGTATCTCAGCAAATGCCCTTGGCTCATTACACTGAAGGATGTTTGTTATTGGCTTCAAGAAAACGATGATTTTTTATCTTATTTTTCTGTAGTAAGTGACACTTTTATTTCTTTTGTATGTATGTATGTATGTATGTATGTATGTTTGTTTGTTTGTTTGTTTGTTTTCTAATTTAAACTGTTCATTTTAGATGATGGGTCTATTTTGGCAACTGCTTGCCAAGTTCTTGAATGTAATACCGAATGAAAATGAAATTGCAAATCTATTGCTCACAGGTTTGCTATTTGAATAATTGTTTTTCAAATTTTTTTATTTGCGAATGCAAATATTCATTGGATATGATAAAATAAAATGAAATTTAAATTTATATTATTTTTACATATTATTATTAGATGATAAATTGGCGAAAGAGTTGAATGGCATTGTTTCGTTGCCGTTGTGCGAATGGAATCAAACGGTTCCTTTACCAGAAGATTTACCTCATTGTTCAATCTTACGTAGAAACTTTGTTTCAAAAGCTGATTACAGTTTACGAAAATTTTCCAATATTAGTCTAGTATTATTTTTTTGTTTATTTTAAATTTATATTCATATTTTTCATTTTTATAGACAATCATTCGAATATGGATTTTGAGATCTTTTGGTTTGCGACTGATTAAACGTGGCATTGTGAAGTACGACTACAACGACAAAACTTGCTTGTATTCTTGCGATAACAATTCATATACTGAAGAGGTACTTTATCAGTTCAATCAATGTTCTTTAATTTTTGCAGATGTTTAAAAGATTGTTAAAAATTGCATTTATTATAATTGCAGCAGCATTGATGCGATAGATTGTAATTGAAATATGTGTAATGTGTATGTATATTTGATGAAAAAAGCAAACAATTCTCATTTAGTTGAGCCGAAGTTCTGAGCAAGATATATGGCAAGGTGGTTTTTGTATTCCCGTCACGGTTGTTGTCGATGCTTCGGTTCTTCGTAAAAGGCTGTTCATGTTGAAGAAAATGGTTGCAGATAAAATGGCAACAGTGATAATTCCGTTTAATGTTTTTGATGAATTGGACACGATGAAATCCGAAGATGGACCATCACGCACCGCAAGTCGATGGATTGAATCACAACTGCATCTGAGAAATCCACACGTTCGTTTGCAACTGCCAAACAAAGATCCAGAAGTTAGGCAATTCATTGTCGACAATTTGGGAGAAAATGCGTAAGCAACAGCAGATTTGAATGACGCAAGATTTTTTTCTCTTCTTTTTTCCAAAATATACAGGACTTGTGTTGTTTAGAAAATTTCTTGGCTTATTGCACGCTGGATGTTCTGCTAAACTTAAAAGAAAAGATAATAATAATCAAAACACTCATGATACCAGTACTGTAATTGTCACGAGTTGGACTTTTGATTCTGATGAGGTGAAGACTCTTATACAGTCAATTCAAACTTTGCAACTGAAAAGTGAGCTTGTTTTCAACTATTACATTTATTATTACAATCATCTCAATTGCTGCACATTTAGACACTGTTATTTATAATGTCGAAACGTTTTTCAACGAATGGAAATATGTTGTTTAGTTGCATGTGTGAAAGTAAGTGATTTTTTTTTAGTTTCTACTTCAATATTTTATCTTATAACATATTAATTCATCGATACGATATTGTTCACTTAAACAATTTTTGTTTAATACTTTTTTGTTTAATATGTAGAACTTATCAGCAATTGTTGCACTATGGTGATGTGGTAAAACGCTCATGGCTTAAAACATTCAAGTTGAATTGCTTCAACTCATCATCATCATCATCATCATCATTTTTGCAAATCGTTCCAATTGGACACCCAATTCAGGGACCCTTGAAAAATCGCTCAACTGCATACCAGAAGAAAAGCTGAATTAAACGAAGATGAAATGTTCCATGTATTGACTTCATCGTGCACACTGTTTGATGACGATTTTTACAACAAGCAACCTTCGGTCGTCTCTACACAAATTGCACAATATGAATTGCAACAGCACAGTGAAAGTCTTCATCAACAGTAGTAAGATATGAGTGTCGTTGTTGAATATGTTAATTTTGTTTAATCTTTTTCCAATATGCAGTTGTTCTATCAGGCACTGCTTTAGTTCCTGTTTTATTGATTACACAAAAATTACGAAATCCATTCGTTTATTATTATCATTAAATATTCGAGAAATATTTATTGCCATTGATGATCGAATGATCAAACACAGCATTAATTGAAATAAATTTGCCCGATTTTATCAACTAGAAGAACGATACGACCTTTTTTACAAGTTTATGCAAGGTGAGTTTTTATTCCAAGGAGAGCTGCTTGCTTACAGCTTTAATTTTATCGACATTTTTTAAAGTGAAAACAGAATGATATACGGCCATGAATATGTATGTATGTAATCGACCACAACTCCAACTCTGTATTGTATTCATCAGTAGATAAAGTTGCCATTCAACATTAAAAAAAAGATCGTTGGCAATATAATCTTTTGCTTGAACACCTAAATCAACATTATTTTTAAAGTACAATCATTTTAGTGTAAAGACAAAAAATTTTTATACAAACATTGAAATTTGTGTTCACTCTGTCTGTACAGCGTTGAGTTATTGGATTGCATTTAGCAATGCAATCGAAGAAGATGCAATCATAATCAGTTTGACATGGTAAATGTTGAAACAACTGACTCATTCCATTGTTAGTAAATAATAAATCAGCATCGAGAATCAGCAGTTTTGTTGGATTTAAATAATCGGAAAAGGCCAAGTTTTCAAATTTCACATCACACCAGTGAAAAGTGGAATCTACTTGTTTTAATTGATTTAGCGTTTCCACAGCTAAAACCAATAAATTCTGCGTCAACTGTGTAGCAGAGCTGAGTAGAGGAAGTTTTTCAACTGCATACATATGACCACATATTCCTAATATTCGAGGGAAGATTCCAATAGTATGAAAAAGTTGAAAAATGACAAATTCATGTTGTTTTGTCAGTGTGTAAAGTGTACGTATTTCTGGTTCGGTTAAGTTGTCCAAATTAACAGAACAAGGTGAGCACAATTGTTGTAGAAATTTTCGATTGTCCAAAATTAAACTACCATTACTAACAAACTGTTTAACAATTTCACCAAAGTAATTAACGTAATTTTCGTTGAAGGCTAATGTTGTTGGAAATGGCATGAACTGCTTTGAAAACATTGCACTTGATTTCAGCAATACAGTTTTACCGTCTATTTGTAAATTTATTATAACTTTATTCTCCATGTAATAACTGTCTATTGATTCTTTGTTCAACGAACAGAGCACATTGCAAAAACATCCAGACAATTCATTACGATGAAAATCTGCACACTAAAATTTTTACATTTTATTACTATTAAAACCTTAATATTTTGAAAAAAAATCAAAATTCCATTACCAATTCTTCTACAATCAACCACGCAGTTGTTCTGTTCCTGCTATTTCTTTGATATTCATTCATTCTACTATACCGTACAACAACTGGTATGCCAAATAAAATAAATGCCAAATAATAAATTCTATGTAATATAAATGACGACAAACACAACAACAACCCGAGAATTGCTTTCATCTTATTCATACCAGAAAATGTAAACATTGTTCATGAGATTTAAAAATTTGAAAGGTCTATCAAGCGCATTTTAAGTGAAGATTAAAAAAATTATACAAGTACTTATATGTAGCAAATATATTCTGAAACTACCTTTTTACAATAAATGTGATTTTCAAGTTTCTATAATTATTAAAATTGGACACTTAAAAGCAAAGTAATATTTATTCATTGATATATATATATAAATAAGACTAACAAGTATGCACTTGTTTTGCATTTTTTTACTGTAATTGCTTAATGTGAAACAGTTTGTTCTTGAATATCAAAGAATACGGTAATTATAGGTGATATTTTTAGCCATCAACGTGTATTAGAAAATTGTAAAGCGCGTTTGAAAAATATTTATAAAAAGCAGAAAAATCATTTTTCTGTATTATTCTTTTTATATCTTCTATTACATAATTGAAATTCAAGAAAATTACACTTTTATAATGGAAACGTTTACGATCAATAAAGCTTTAGAAGAAAAGTTGACAGTTATGTTGGATTCATTTTGCAACATTCACACGTCTCATCCAAACAGTAAAGTTGCCCTCATAACAGTATTTAAAATGGAAATTGTTTTGCGTTAACAAGCTTATGTAAAAACATTCTAGTCCGGTGGTACAATGGTACCTTTAGAAAAAAATGCCGTGCGCTTTATTGAAAACTTCAGTACAGGAACACGAGGTTCTTTTTCAGCAGAGTTAGTTTTGCATTTATCTTTGAATATATAATGGGTTGTTAATTTAAAATATGTTATACATTGTTTTAGGTATTTTCTTCAGAATGGATATTCTGTTATATTTCTGTATCGATCCAATAGCTTCACTCCTTATGCACAATATCTTAGTGACGAAAAGAAGCTTTTAGAGAGTTTACATGTATGGAAAAAAGGCAACACATCAGTTGCAGTGGGTTAGTTATTTATAAAATATCACGTTTTTAAATATTTAAAGAACTTCAATGCATATTAAGTGATGTTCTGTTTGGTAAAATTGTAGACACAGTCGTTGCAATTTGTTTCAAACTAATAATATTGGTTTATTGTAATAGTTGATGATGAAAAATTGCCTGGATTTGCTGCTGCTATTGAATCACTTCATAAAGCACAATGTGAAGGACGACTCATTTTGTTAGAGTTTGAAACAGTGACTGACTATCTTGGAAAATTATTATTTATTTCAAAAAAGTTGTCAATTTTAAAAGAGAAACTTGTTATGTACCTAGCAGCAGCCGTATCTGACTATTACATTCCTGAAGAACAATTGGTAAATTGTATATAATATTATATTTTGAAAAGAACTATTATTTTTATTTAAATATTGATATTTTATTTTAGCCCATACATAAAATGAAATCATCTCAGAAAACGTTGAAACTTTGTCTAGCTCCTGTGCCGAAATTGTTGAAAAATTTGGTAGAAATGAATCGTAAAGCATATATTGTTTCGTTTAAGGTATTGAAGCTTGAGCGTTATATTTTATCGAATTGAAATTTTAGTGAAACATGTTTGTTTCATAATATTGTTATTATTCATATTTTAGCTTGAAACCGATTCGAATACTTTGGTTGCAAAATGCAAAGAAGCTCTTGATATAAATTCACATCAGGTAATGCAATATGTTTTATTTTTGCTATGAGTATTTATTTATTTATTTTAGCTCGTTATTGGAAATATTCTTCATACGAGATATCATCAAGTATATTTAGTACGCAAAGATAATGTTGAGGTAATTCAACTATCACCAGTTGAAGTTATGAATGGCGTTAGAATTGAGAAACTGGTCGTACAAAAGGTCATTGACCATCATGAAAAAACAATAAAAGGTTATAGAACATGAAGAGTTGGAGATGTAAATATATTAATTGGAATATTATAAAATGATTGTTTTCTTCGATGAAATTGTAAAACAAATATTTCAGATATCATTTTTCAGCCATTAGAAGGGAAACATTTATTTTTTTCTAATACTGCAAGTCACATGATAATATTGAAATACGCTGTTTTCAGTTGATCATTAAGAGCCAATATCATGGATGGAATGATTATAGTGCTAAAATTTGTTTTTGATTTGATTCATCTGAAATAAAAGTTTTATATTAAAAATATGTATTAGTTTTGAAGTTAATCTTACTTGTATCGTTTTGCTGTTCATTATCTGAGCATAATTTTCGAACGGTTGAACTTTTTCCAATAAATATTCGAATTGCATTTTCAAAAAGAGTTTTGACACTTAAAAACAAATCCTGATATGCGTGTTTAAAAAAAAATAATAACGCTTACTTATCTATTATAAATTTGGTTACTTCTGCTATTCGTCTTGCATTTACAGTACAAAGATTTGTATTCTGTTTAGCAGGATGAAAAAGTCCAGGTCCAAGACAAATCGACAAACTGTAGCTGTCCATGTGATTTGCTGCACAGTTTTCAACAATGCAATAACACAAGCACATCAAATTGTTCAACAGAAATTTATTTTCAGCTGGAAGATTTGATATTAATCTACAAAAATGCAACATTATCATTATTTCAAAATATGAATAACGAACAAACAGGATAAAATACTTTTGAGCAGTTTGCAATTTTGCATAATTATCGGTCAATAAGCTCAATGATAACCATTTATCAAGACAAGACGAAGTGAAAAGACTGTCAGGTAACAAACGTAAAAATTCCTAAAATGTACAATTATGAAAAGAAAAAAGAGAAGCATAAATTTATTTTTTTATACTTTTAATAATGATGCGCTAACAGTAGGCGATAGACGTTCCACGTTGACATCTATTCCTGCATCAATTTGCTCTTTAACTTCACGAAATGTTATCTGTTTTGGTGGTTTTCGAAAAATACCTTCCGTTGTTATTCCGCTTTTGTAAAGATGATCGAATATTTTCTGAAAATGTATTTTACATTAAGAAAAAAACATATGCAGAAATGTAATATATAATTATTTCAATACTTCAAGCATTGGACACATGCTTTGATCAGTGACCATTGTTGCGAGGGGTTTTCCAAAAAATTTCCCCTGTCTTCGAAATTGCAATGATCCTACATGCTTGTTGTAATTGTTACTTTTCTTTTTCCAATGTATCATCATTTGACTAGCATAACTGCTTGTTGTTCTACGATTTCTCGCATTATCTAACATCAGAAGTTGAACATTAAATCATTCTCTGACAAATATTATGCAAATTCAAATTCAATGTACTGAAAGTAATCGGAAAAGTAATTCATAACATACATATTAATAAAATTTAAATTCAACTGGTGAAAAATAATCTACCTATTTTAGGCTTTAAAAGGAAAATTCCACTTCCAAATCTTCTTTTACGTACACTGTCATTGCAATCAGACAAACTGCTGTTACTTTGGTATAATGACTTTAGATCCAAAATGTAAAATTCATATGGAATTTCAAAATCTTGTAATAAAAAATGAATATTGTTTATTTTTATAAGAATTTTTCATTTTATACCTTCCAGCGGTATAGGTGTAGTATGCTGTTCTGTAGTGTAAAATAATTGAAGTGAATCTGTATCGGATAAATGAAACTCATAACTTAATTCTTTTATAAGATCGGATGAAGTCAGCAGATTATCAATCAACAGTTCTTTGTTCTATTAAGAAAAAATTAATAATAATTATATTATCTTATAAAGCGATATTGACAACTTACCCAAGTTTCATCTGCTGATGCAAATTGTACAGTAACCAACGCTTTTCTGGGCCGTTCTTTTAATTTTTCGTGTAAAATCGATGTTTTCAATATAGCAAGCCAATTATTCTTTTCTTCTGGACATCTACAATGTTGAATATAAATTTTTTGGTGATGTAAGTTGGATTTGTATACAACAAAAAACATAAACTCACGAAAATTCTAATATAAAATTTTTCCCAGGCCATCCAATTATGAAGCATGAATCAGATCGTCTAAAACAATCTGAAATGGATTGCATACCTTTTTCACTAATCCATATCTCTTTTAAATGCATCTTTTCTTTAAGACAAAATGTATTTAATGCTCTAAAATTGATGACAACAGCGACTGATTTAACTTTATAACGAATGTTTTTTTCTACATACTTTTCTTTTGCAATAAGAATTGTATCTGTAAATAAAAATACATATCTTTCTTCTATTCGATCAGCCTAAAAAGTAAAAGAAAAGAAAAAACAAAATTTAAATTCGATTGCAACCAATATCTATAAATATGCAAAAAATAATCAATTGTATATTTGAATAAAATACGAATAATAACTGTCAACAGCAGTATTTGGAAAATATCCAATGTAATAAATAAATCAATATATAATAACATTAAGATAAAGATAAAAATTCAATATTTCATCTACGAAGCTTACCGATACAAATGATATTCGCCCTTCTTTTAAATATTTTTCACTTTCTTTATTCATAGTTGTGTACAATTCTAAACAATGTAATAATATTATTATTGAGTATCTAAATAAGAAACGAATTGCACAAATTGAAAATAAATAAATGATTAATTATTATTATAATTCATGTTTAATGTTTAAAAATTACCAAAGGTTATCTTTCAGAAATTGTTATGGTTGAATCGTTTTGGTTATTTGGCACGCAGTATAGCCTAATGGAGTTGGAATGGTATGAAAACTGGTGAAACCTGTGGCTATGATTGGGGTCAAAGGTATTTGTGCAAATGTACATTAAAACAGAAGCAAAGGTAACGTTCAATATTAATGCTCGCATTTCCTTTCACAATACCGGTTAAACGGGCCGTTGACAGCTTTCAACTGTAGGACGTGATCTGTCATATGTGAACAAAATTTTTGATGAATCAATATTATCAGTGATAATTTATTGCAAAAATCATCTTCTTTATTCATAATTATGCTGAAAGTATTCAAATTTTAACTTTGCATGTATTAAATGGTCATGTTTGTTGAAGAATAAATATTTGTAAATCGCCAAATTAATCACTATTGTATGGTTGTTATGGAACATTTTTAATTTAATTTCGCTGATTATTGTTAATTTCTTTTTTAAATTGAAAATGAAAAACAAATCCAGTAACAAAGCTTAACAACTAATTAACAAATTAATTTGATTGTTGCTTTTTTCATAATGTAAAACAAAATGTAATTTTTGAAAATTCAAATTTGAGATTCAAGTTTTGCAAGCTTTGGCTTGAAAAATTCATTCATTTATTTTGTGTTAAATTTAATACATAGATGAATTTTCATTTTAAATGATAAACAGAAGAGAAAAATCAGTTGATCTATACATGATGGAAATAACAGATCAAATTAGGCATGACAAATGTATTACAATTAAACTGTAGATTGAGATAATGAAACTCAAGTGCAAATGAAACAAAGGTGTTCAATTGAAAATTTGAACAGCAGTTATTTTGAATAAAAATGAAAAATATGTAGTAAGATGGAACAAAAAAAAGACTAGTTTATATCTGAACCATATCGAAGATTGCAGGCGTGATAAATTCTAAATTTAAAATAATTCAGTTCGATAATATCGTTGTTTGCGTTGAAAAGACAAAACATTGTCAAGATAAGAGCAGCTTCTCATCGTCAGACGATGCAAATGTTTGTTTCAAGTAAATAATATTTTTAAAAAAAACTTATCTACAAATGTTGCTAATTTTTAAAAGAATACAAATTTAAAATAGCGAAAAACTGAAATTTCACAACAAGCAAGCAATAGGTTGATCATCAGATGCCAAGATGTTATTTATGAAGTGATTGAATATGTCAAATTTTTGGTAATGAATTATTGAACAATTTACCGGGCTTGTGATAAAAATAGATTAGTATGTAAAATGAGGAAAAATCATTCTAAACATTGAACAGAAGAATGTTAAAATTTACATTAAAAATAACATCGTTGCTATAGCATTGTTTTTTATTTTTACTTTGTTGTTGCAGTTGTGTTTCAAGATATGATGATGATGATGATGTTTCTTTTTTTTACTTTGCTTTTCATATGTTTGAAGAGAAAAATAAAAAATTAAAACATGCGTTAGAGCTGATATATTTTGTTGTTAGATGCGATTATGATATATTGAACGAGAAATGAAATTGCAATTTTAAAAGAAAAAAAGATGATTGATATTTTAGTTGTTTTTGAAAAGTAATGTATAAAATTTGCAAAGAAATGTATTATGCTGAGCTGAATGTGTTTCATTGTTCAAAGGAAAACAATCCAGAGATGGAAAGTTGCCATTCACAGTGTTGAATGATCGAAGCTTTTGTTTAAAAAAAGGCAAGATGAAATTTATTGCAATGCAACTTAATGGTCAAATGAACAATGAAGTAGACGCTGAAATGTTCATAAGCGCTTGTCTTGATGACTTTGATTTTGCATTCAATCGAGCAATTTTAAATTTGCTTTGCAAAAGAAAATACACAAATTAAAATTGCTATTTTTGCATAAAACTGTTTCACTTGTTTCAACAAAATAAACAACACGAACAATAAACAACACACAGTATAGATCAATAATGTGATAGGAAAGAAGGAAGTGTTACGGTACAGTTTTGAAATGGATGAACAAATGGCAAAGAAAAAACAAACAGAACAAAATTGATAAATATGTTTGAAAAATTGAAAACAATAATTGAAATGAATATTAGTGAAATAGTTAATATTTGAATTGAAAAGTTTAAATAATAATTTTAATTTTCAATTTATTAAAGTTTTTCATTGCAAATAGATGGCGCTGTGGAAAATTCATCGATGACCAAATTTTAACGTCGACGTCGATGAATGGTAGTATCAAATTGTTGACTTGGCGTGGCAATAGTTGACCAGTTTGACATGCTCCATACTGCGGCACGGCGGTGTTGTTCAATTGCGGTATTCAAATATTACAACTAACTTTTCTCCAACTTTCCATTTTCTACATTTGAGGGAAAAAAAGCAATTTTTCATAAAATACAATACAATACTACACAGCATATTATATAATCATTCATCATGGATAAGCTTACACAATATTTATCATCAATAAAACCGTATCGAGATTGTGATTTTATTGACAGATTGAATTCTTTTTACACTGTCATTGGAACTGTCTGCTTTGCAGTTTTGGTCAGTGGATGGTCGTTTGTTGGTACTCCAATACAGTGCTGGTTTCCTGCTTATTTCAAAGGATGGTGGATTCAGTATTCATTAGATTATTGTTATGTGCAAAATACATACTTTCTACCATTTACAAAGTCAATGCCAATGAAAAATTATTGGGATTTAATCCGAAATCCAATAGATATTCCAGAAAGTGTCGAAAAACGTGAGGAACGTTTAATTGGATATTACCAATGGGTTCCATTTATTCTGGCATTAGTTGCCGTCTGCTTTTGGATGCCAATGGCATTTTGGCGTGCACTGAACATGCATTCTGGTAAGTTCTATACAAACTTTGCCATTGTCAATTGCAGGTCAGGCTTAGCGACGTTGAAGCGGCACCGATATTTCGATTATTATCAATTTTTATTGTTGTCATTATTAATTGTTATTCGACAAAATTATTTTAACAATCTCTTTTAACACGTTTTTCAAAACTTCATTAATTAATTTGAGAAAATTTTTAATTTGAATATAATTTACTCATTATTGACAACCTTGATCTATATGTAGGCATTTTTGTAAAAACGACGTTGCAGTCAATTGTAAACTTTAATTATACTCAACGATTTTAAAAGCAATAATATGTATATATACAATATTTTTTTTTATTCAAAGCTACTCGACGTTTTCCATATTGTTGACAACAGACAGTGTGCATGTGTATCATTGTTGTTTATCAAATGTGTGCAAAAAACATATAAAACAGAAAAGCAATTTGAATTATTATTTCTTTTTTCCTTTGAATTTTACAAAGCATATACATTGCATGCAGTGTGCTTTTGAATTTTAATTGCAGACATTCAGAGAATATTTTGTTTGTGTAAAGTGATTCACTGATAACATTAATGCATGCAATCTTTACAGAATGATGATTCAAAATGAATCATGCAAAATTGGGATCGATGGATGAATGGATGGATATTTGTTTCAGTTGTAAAATGCAAAAATGAATCATTAGAAAAATAGTCGAATCATTTTTTTGTTTAATTAACCAATCAATAATAGTTAGTTAGCTAGTATGCATTTGCATATACATACATATGTATGCATGTGTGTGTGTGTATGTGCGCGTGTGCAAGAGTGTTTGATGTTCTGCACAGTTTGTTGCCAAATGTAGCGTTTGGGAATGGTATTTTATTTGAAGCATTAATCTAAATCCTGAGAACCAGTTTGCCATGAAGTGTGACCATGAGAAATGCTGTTGTTGTTGATAGAAAAGGTCTTTGTTGAATTATGTGCATGTATATATATATATATATATATATGTAGAGAGAGAGAGAGAGAGAGAGAGAGAGAGAGAGTTAGCTGTAAGAAGAATTTGTTTACCTTTTCATCTGCTGCTCACGTGCATGTTTAGGTATAAGCGTTAAAACGGTTTGTGACATGACCAGCATTGTGGAACATGTTGAACCGTTGTCACGTCAGAACAATGTCGACAAAATTGCCCAACTACTTGATCATTCTACAGTATTGTCTGCGCGTTTGCATGGACGAAACTTGTTCACTGGACGTTATATTTTGCTTTTGTATTTGGCTGTAAAAATTTATTATGTTATCAATGCAATTATGCTATTTTTCATGCTGCAACATTTTCTCGGAGTTGATGACTCATTCTGGGGAGCCAGAGTGTTTTACAATTTGGTCTACGGTCGACAATGGGAAGAGACGGGCAATTTTCCACGTGTGACAATTTGTGATTTTGAAGTTCGAGAACTTGGCAATGTGCACCGGCATTCTGTACAATGTGTACTGATGATCAACATGTTCAATGAGAAGATATTTCTCTTCTTCTGGTGGTGGTTTGCCATTTTGGCTGTTCTCAATTTTGTAAATTTGCTCTGCTGGATTGCTTCAATCATTTTCGACAGCTTCAATTCGAGCTATGTGATTAGCTATTTAGAAGACACCAATGCACGTTTGGAAATGTCAGAAAATGAATTTCTTCTCAATGTTCAAGATTTTGTCAAAACATGCTTACAACCTGACGGCATGTTCTTGTTGCGTTTGATTGGTACAAATTCTGGTGACATTGTCAGCAAAGAGTTGGTGAACAGTATGTGGAAGAGATATATATCTCGCAAAAAATCCAACCCTAAGCAACTGGATGATGATCAATCTATGTCAGAAGAAAATGAACCAATTTTACAAAATTACGGTGATAATAATAATAATAATGGTCCTTTTACTGATGACAGCGCTAGCAGTAGTAGAGAAGATTTCAAAGAAAGTTCATTGTAAAAATTTATTCACAAATATATATATACATCAATCACGTTTTTATTATTTTACTTTAGCCATCAATATTTTACAGTTGAATAAAAATTTCACAAATTGGCCTCTTCATTGTATTGGATTGTGCATTTTTGTGTGTTTTTCATACACACTTTCTATTCAGAAAGTTATCACATTCTATTTTTTGTCTAATCTTAATTTCAATCATTACACTGTGTGATTATTATTGTTCATTTCATTTATATTCTTCATATATTGTATTTAATGAAACTGTTTGTTTGATTTTATTATTGGCACTTTTCCATTTTTAGGAATCCAGATCACTTACATCCGAAGCGTGCTGTTAATTTACACGCAAATTTGAAAATCATCATTCGTTTGAAATTCATTCATCTGGTAAGACTGTTAATTTTTATTTACAGCACACGTATGCAATGTTTGCTATTGCATTACATTTCAAATGAAACCCATATATATATATATGTGTGTGTGTGTGTGTGTGTGTGTGTAATAACTTTGTATATAGTATTGCAATTTGTAAAACGTTATTATTTTCACTCGTTGAAGTAGAATTTGCTAGTGATATGATAATTTGAAATTATAAATCAGCAGTGGAAAAATGAAATTATTTAATTATTCTTTTTTATTGCTGTAGGTTAGACTTGAATAGCTGTGAAGATGTTTTTTGTGGACAGCTTTTTAAGAGCTCTTACTCCCCACAATGACGATGATTTGGTGGACAGAGTCAACTATTATTATACACCAATTATAATTGCTTTCTTTTCGTTGACTCTTAGTGCAAAACAGTACGTTGGTCAGCCGATCCAGTGTTGGGTTCCGGCTCAGTTTACCGGAGCTTGGGAACAATATACGGAAAATTATTGTTTCGTACAAAATACATACTTTCTTCAGTTGACTAACCAAATTCCTGTCGATTATGTTGAACGTGATAGTCGAGAAATTGGTTATTATCAGTGGGTTCCATTCATTCTTGCTTTGCAAGCTTTCTTATTTTACTTACCGTGTTTGATTTGGCGACTGACAAATTGGTATTCAGGTAAATTTTCAATTTTATATTTCAAATAAATAGAATTAATTAAAAATACAACATGATATATTTTAAGGTATAAGCGTACTTGGTATAACAAATATGGCAGTTGACGCAGGAAATATGGATTATGAAACGAGGAAAAAGAATGTAAAAACAGTAGCACAGCATATTCGACAATCACTTTATCTACAACGTGAGCTGAGTACAAATGGCAAACTTTTTGGATTTCTCATCTACGGCAAGCATTATGGTATATATGTAACTGGACTGTATTTGTTTATCAAATTTCTTTACATATTGAATGTTGTTTGTCAATTTTTAATATTGAATCGATTTCTTGGAGCGCAGTATACATTTTGGGGATTTGAAATTTTGAGAGATTTGGCTTATGGACGTGAATGGCAAGAGTCTGGTCATTTTCCGCGTGTGACGATGTGCGATTTCGACGTCCGAGTTCTTGGCAATTTGCATCGATGGACTGTACAATGCGTTTTGATGATAAACATGTTCAACGAAAAAATTTACCTATTCTTGTGGTGGTGGTTTTTCATAATTTCAATTTTTACATTTTTGAACTTCTTCTATTGGATTTTCGTCTCATTCAATCAAAATATGCAAGTGAATTTCATCAGCCGCTATTTGCGAGTGTCGGACAAAATTAGTGATACTTTGCCAGAGCAGAGACGTGTTGGCAAATTTGTCAGACGAGAACTTCGACCAGATGGAGTTTTTCTCTTGCGAATCATTGCTAGCAACGCAGGCGACATCATTGCTACAGAATTGATCAAACATTTATGGACCGTATACGACGCCAAGCAAAATTATCCAACACCACCGCCGGTACAAAGTAAAAAGAACATGAATTATGATAAAAATGACCAATCACCGTACAAAGAAGAAAAAATGCCTTTGGCAGATAGTAATTAAAAACTTTCTTTTTTCCAAAAAAAAATTACAAAAGAAATTAGTAATGTTCATTTTTATTTATTTCAAAATTTTGGCGCACAGTCGTCAATTACATATCTTCTCTTTTATTTTTATCCTTTAAAATAGTCAAATTTATTCAAATAAACGTTTGTAACGTTTAAAATGCAGCCTGATAAAAAATGCCCACATCCGTGAACTTTTATAGCACAAGAATATATTTTGTATCTATATATGTATATACATACAACTTTATTTGAACAATAAGTGTTAACATAGTTTGGCCAATCTGTGACATGATGTGTTATCCCAGTAGCAATGCAAATACGTAATGTTTTTAGGGCTTCACTTCTGTATTTCTGGATTACAGTAAACTTTGAAACTTTCATTTCTCACTTTGGCTACTGTCTTACTGTTGCATCAGTTAACTTTTTCAATTCTGCGCATTCACTCAACTCAATCTGTGCCGATAAGTTCTATACCATTCTTATCTTATCTTCTATTATCTTATTTGTCTTTTATGTTATTTGCTTTCATTCTTCTAATTATTGGTTCTTCACCTCCAATTACTGGCTCAAGATGTTTAAAAACAAACAAACAAAATTTCATATAAATTAAAAAAATATTTTTTTAAAATAAAATTAAACTGAAATTATTTTTCTTTTCAACAAGTAGCAATGTAATAAAAAGGTACAAAAAGAGACAATTGTGAAATTTTCCACATTTGCATATTTGAAATATTTTAAAAAATTCTTCTACTCATTTCATGCCTGAGTGGACAAGTGTAAATTTCAGTTTTTTACTTTTATGTAATTATTTTTTTGCTTTATTTACGAAAATGTATTTTTTGAATTTTACAGAAAGAATTATCTTTTCAAATTGACCTATTTTATTTATCAGGAATTGGAAGACCAGTTTGAAAAGGAAAAGAAAAATATTCACCATTACAGTATGACAAAACATTTTAAAAATAATGGCAAAATTCATGACATAATAAACTGGCTAGTTGACTAACTTGTCGATCAGTGTTGAATATAATTGTTCCAATTTTTACAAAGTATTTATTTGCACATTAGTATTTATGTTTTGTGAAAGTTTTGCTGCATTATATGTAATTTTGAGTACGGTGTTTAAAATTTTTGAAAATTACCCTTTTGTCAATTTTCCTTGTTGACAGTAAGAGAAACAAGATATTTTATAACTGAATGACCGCTGAAATATCTGCCGACTCTATGGAATTGCAAGATCATCCATTTTCAACATTTAATCCAAGTGGAAAAGCAGTGAAAAGAAAAGCAACAGTTTATCGCAAACAAAGCGTCCAATTATACGATTCATATTTTACCTGTATGGATGAAGTTTTTACAAA
This sequence comes from Trichinella pseudospiralis, assembly GCA_001447645.1. Classification (NCBI taxonomy): domain Eukaryota; kingdom Metazoa; phylum Nematoda; class Enoplea; order Trichinellida; family Trichinellidae; genus Trichinella; species Trichinella pseudospiralis. Next base: position 1,078,446 of record JYDV01000003.1, on the reverse strand, counting down.
AATTCATTTATTTGGTCCTTATCAATTTTTTTGTTGTGCTGTAACATTTTTTTCTACAATTACATGGTTTGCAAATTATTTACTATTATTAAATACAATGGTATCATCCAGTTGGTCATGTATCGATCCAATTGACAATTCTACAATTTCAAATGGAGAAGATGAAAAATATTTTTGTCAAGTATAATTTTTTTTGAAACATTTGCAACAATATATTATAGTAATATTATTATTTTTTTTGTTTTGAATTGAATAAATTTCAGATGATTAAAACGTGCAAAAATTTGAAAGAAGTTGATTTGCAATTTTCTTCGATGACATCGGATTGGAAATTGGTTTGCGACAGAAGAAGTTATGTTTTCATATTGTTGGCTTCATTTTTAATAGGAAGAATGATTGGTGCAATTGTTGGTGGTCATTTGTCAGATAATTTGGGCAGATTGAGAGGATTATTTGTATATCTTTCTGCCGGTCTTGTGGTTCGATCACTTTCCATTGCTTGCACTGATTGGAAATCATTTGCAATTTTTCAATTTGTCACTGGCGCCATTTTTGGTCTAATACAAACAACCTGTACAACACTGCTCATAGAAACTACCGATGGCAAATACAGATATATTCCAATTGCTTGCTCTCAGATGAGCGTCTGTTATCTATTCATAGCATTAATTGCTTATTGTACATCAGAATGGCGGATGTATTTGATCTTCATCAGTCTTTTATCTTCACCATTATTGTACAGCTATCTTCTATATCAAGTATATGAAATTTTTGTTTGCAGATGTAGAGAAAAACCATCAGTGTTAATTAATATTGTAAATTATGTTGGTTTTATTTGTTTGTACGTTTGTTTCATTTTTAGGAATCATTAAGATGGCTAATTTCGAAAGGGAAAATTTCCGAAGCTGCTGCTGTTATTACTGAATTATGTTCTGATAGATGGAAAGGGGATAATTGTGATATTTATCCACAACAACTGACAACACTTCTCGTCATACCTACTCAGAATAAATTGTTCACGTTTGTAGATTTGTTTCGATCAAAATCCTCTTCTATAAAAACACTTTCTCTCATTTTGTCCGTAATTTCTTGTAGCTTTGTCAATTCAGGCTTCATTTTATTCAGCAATTTATCAATTATTCAAAATATGTATTTGCACCTCCTTTTGAATGGAAGCTTTCGAATGATATTCTTAATCATTGGCATCATGTTGAATGCTAAAGTAAAGTTTTATTTACTTGAATAATTTTACATTTCTTTTTTACACTTTTTTATTTTAGTTTTCTCGACTCGGTTGCAAGCACATGATGCTATTCAGTTTGGGATCGATCATTATCTGTTTTGGAGTTGTTATAGTGATTTTTTTTGTTAAATCTGATTTTAACAGCAATATACTGTATGGAATTTTATTATTGGCAATGGCACTTAATGGTTCAATATACGAAATGACCGTCTTGCACACGGCTGCTGTCATTTATCCAACAGTGATGAGAGGCATCGCAATTGGATTCGTTATTGGGTTTCAAGATTTGGGAACTATTATAATTGGAGCCGTGATTGAATTCAGCGCAAAAATTTGGCCAATTGTGCCTTGTCTTGCCATTGAAACTTTTCTCATTATAACATTCTTAGGTGCCATGTGGTATTTGCCAGAAACGAAATATTGTATAGCAAAAGTTCGTATGCCAGATCTTGCTGAAGATATAAAATAATTTCCAATTATCATTCTATTCTATTTTTGTGATTTCTTTTTTATTTCAAATATTCACAGATTGTAGTAATAAAATCTTCTTCATACATTTAAAGTTCTTTACACTATTCAATACTTTTATTTGAAATTTAATCATGTCGATCTGATGTCATTTTGTTGAAATTTATAACAAAAAGAGCAATTGAATTAAATGTAGCCTTTTCATTCTATTTCTCATGAAATTGTTTGTTCTTCATTTGAAATTGAACATGAACCAATGTTGACTTAAAAGTAATAGATAAGCATGTTATCTTTCATTTTCAAAATAAAGTCATTAAGTCATTACAGTAAGTTTATTTCAAGTTGCTCTTCATTGTTTGCCCTATTTCTATTACTAATTCAATTTTTTTGATACTTTTTAACATTTATAAAAAAACAACATTTCTTTTTGAATAGTAAGTATTTAAGTTATTTTGTTTGTTATTTATAAAAGTCTAATTATATGTTAGCTTTAAAGAATATCGCAGTCAATGGATGAAATGAGAAATATATCAGACGAGGTAGAAGTGAAAAGTTTAAAGCCACGAAAAATTACATTATATCGTAAGCAAAGTGCTGAAGAAGTAAAAAATTATTTTCCAACATATGAAATGGTTCTTGATAGCGTTGGCATATTTGGAAAATATCAAATATTCTGCTTGATAACAGTGCAACTTACTACAATTATATGGGTTGCTCATTCTGCACTGCTTCGTTTTAGTTTTATAAAATCGGAATACATATGTTGGATTGAAGAAAATAATACTACTATTACTAGCTTCAAGAATGAAAGCATCTTTTGTTCAGTATGTAAATTATAAAATTATTTATCACAATTGAAATATTAATTAAATTTAATTATTGCTTATTGTTCTTGTTTATTTCTCATTGCTTTTATTAAATGCGCATTTTTTGTTTCAGTTGCTGAATAAATGCAATAATATTACTGTCATGAATGGTGATTTTGAAAATTTATTCGATCATTTTATGCTGCTTTGCGATAAAGAAGACATTCGTCAATTTTTATTTGTCAGTTACGTCATGGGGCATTTTTTTGGTTCGCTGATTGGTGGTCATTTATCTGACAGTTTTGGACGTTTATCTGCATCATTTGTTTGTTTGTCGATGACTTTGATTGCTAGCATACTGTCAGTTGCGTGTACAAGTTGGAAATTATTATTGGCTTTTCAAATTTTGATAGGCTTTTTAGTTGGCAAAATCGAAACAAGCATCATCACATTGCTGAGTGAAATTACAGATAAACAATACCGCCTATTAGCCATATCATTCACTACATCCCCGTTCACGCTGCTGATCATCTCTTTGATATTTTATTTAACAAAAAATTGGCGATTGTTTCTCATTTTTGTCAATTTCATCAGTATTTCACTACTATACACGCATTTGTTACTTCAGGTATTAAAAAAATTAAAATGAAAGTATTTTTTATTCAGTTTTTCAATGACAACTCAACAGTTTTAAGAGAATTTGTATGTCTAATTAAAAATTAATTTTTAGGAATCTCCAAGATGGTTAATTTCAAAAGGATATTATTACCGAGCTGCTAAAGCATTATCAGAAATTGCATCTGATTTGTGGAACAGAGCGTCCATTGAAATTAATGTTAAACAGATTCAAAGTATTCAGTCTGAAGCAACTGATAAAGGATTTTTAGCAATTTTAAATTTATTTCGTTCAAACATATTAAGAAAGAATCTACTCTTCCTGATAGTATCTGCTGTAGCGCAAAATCTTGTCAGCTTAACAACATTTTCAGATAGAAACATCAAAACATTTGGGATATTACTTTACGTATTCATCTACAGTTTATTTACCATATTGATTATTGTAATAGCAGTAATTTTAGACTTTAAAGTGAGATCATTTATCTATTTATTTATTTATTTATTTATTTATGTATTTATTTATGTTTTTTTAGATAGCGTCTGTTGGTTACAAATGCTTGACATTAGTATCTCTTTTTGTGAATACACTATGCATCATGATAATTCTAGCAACAATTTGCTTATCATCGAATGACTTTGCATTACTTATTCTATTTTGTTTATTGATTTCCGGAGCAGTTAACGACGGATTGTACACAATAATACTTTTGCATACAATAACTGCATCATTTGTAACAGAAAATCGAGCGTTTGCTGTTGGTTTATTTCTAGCAACCAAAGATCTGACTACTGCATTTTCAACGCTGTTTTATTATTATGTGATAAAATGGCCGATGGTTGTTTATATAATAAGTTTGATTTTTTTAATTTTTACAAGTATTGTATCATTTATTGTACAACCTGAATCAAAATACGCTTTAACTAAAGTGTTATTAGACGATTGTAAAGTTGTTAATGTAGAATAAAATGTAAAGAAATGCCGAATGCTTGGAAAGCAATTTATTATTTTTTTCACATTTAATCTTATGTAACGCTCCGCCGCTTGTTAAAGTACTATAAGGTGGCAAAATAGAATATAATGAATCAGCAATGTCAGTGCACTATTCTACGTGCAATGCATTATTGTGCCTGCAGTCTATTCAGCATAGCGGATGACACTGCCACACAATCATTTAATTTTGTTAATAATTAAGGCAGTAAATCAATAATAATAAACTGAAATATAAATAGTAATGCATAAAAAAATTTAATATATGTAAACAAATAACTGCAGTTAAACAGAACAATATATATATTTTTTTTTATTTTTATTTTTATTTATTTATTTATACAAAATATTTTAAAATATTTATATAATTCTAATTATTTTACAGCATAAGACTGCATTTTATGTAGTTTTTTTGTTATGCACTTTTAATATGAATAAATTCATAAAATAAATTTGTTGAACTTGAAAATATTTAAATGGCATACGGTATTTTACCTTATTATTTTGCATGAACAGCTTTTTTTGCATTTGAGTTTTTTCAATGTTTTTGTTAGTTATCAGTTCTTAGGTATAAAAATATATAATTTGAATTCTGTTTTTACTGAATTACTACGTGTTTACGAATTATGTAATTATTATTACGTGTAAAAAATTATTGCTTAAAAAATGAAATCTGTTAATAATTTTTTGACATTTAGGTGAAAATATGAAAATGATTAATAATTTTCTTTATATTTCTTCACGATATTTTTGGTTGCCCAGGAAGGCATGGTTTACCGTTCCAAAATTTCATCGTTTCATTGGGTTTCTCGAAAGAACTGCACCAACGTCCCAAGTTCAACAAATAATGCATTATAAAATTGGTGTCCCGACACAACCATTTGAAATGCCGCATAAACTGACAAAGCAAGAAGTTGAACAACGTGTTCTTAAGGTTGTGAAAATGTATTATCGATTGCAAATGGTAACTGATGCAAATTACACACTGGATTCCCATTTTGTCAATGATCTCGGGTTAGATAGTCTTGATCATGTTGAACTGATGTTGGCTGTTGAAGAAGAATTTGGTATTGAAATTCCTGATGATGAAATTGAGAAACTGATGACTGGAGTGAAATTGACCGATTATGTTTGTAAGGTCAAAGGCGTGGAAAATTAACTTTGATTTCAATAGTTTGAATTACGGCTTTTCGTTATCAATAATTTTATACATTTACGTATAATATAATCCAATAAATTTGGTAAATAAAAATTTCACGAGTCTTTCTTTCTGTTTTTAATGTTTCAAAGTGCATCCTTTTAACTTCATACTATGGTTGCCTATTTTGCTATGTTATATGGTAAAGAAAATTTGCCCTGTTTATTTATGGCAGTGTTGTTCATTGTGAAACTGGAAGTTCTTTCCTGTTATGATAATTTAATAATTTATTGAAGGAATAAGATTTTTGAAGACTGTTGGGAATCACATATTTTTCCAAAATAAATGCAATTTATTTGTTCATTTCACATTAAAACTTGAATTTACTTTTAACACAGTAAACCTGTATTGAAAAATGTTAAGTAATAAATTTATCTAAAAATGGAATCCAGTTTGCGGTTTTATATATTTATTTGGATGTATGTGTGAAGAGCAAGAAGAGCAGAAGTGCTTTTGCGCACTTTACGCATATCATTTTTTCTTTATTTATGTTTATCGCCTTTTACGAACGCTGTGCTTGGTACGTGCATTTTATACACACTGATTGAACCATATCTTAGCATGTTTATTAATAGTTCTTATAAGCAAAACAGAGCAATGTATTGATTACAGCAGTTTTATATAATTTAATTTTAAATTGTGTATTTAAGGGCAAGTAACTTGTCTGCTTAATTCTTTTTATCTTATTTATAGTTTTATTAGATGAGCAGCTTTTTGACATACGTTTGCTCAATTGTTTTGACGTCATATTATATGATAAACTTAGTATACAGCATTTTAAAATGCGTAATATAAATTCTTTTAAATTGTAATATGTCAAATGTTGAATGAATTTTAAATATATCATTTGTTATTATTGGTGTTATATAATTGTATTATTAACAAGTGAAGAACAGTTATATTAAAAAATTGAGATAGTTTTATATGTGAAACTGAAAATTCATTTTATGTAAGATCGAGTAATTGATTTTGTGCTTTGTCAATTTCATAATTATACTAGCACAAACAATGACATTTATTTATTTATATTCAGCTGTAGCTGCTAAATGGAGAAGTGACATAATTTAAAATGGATGCTACTTCCAGCAGTTTTATTATTGATCTGGATAACTATGAAGAAGATGAGGTTCACATGCGTTACTTGTGCATGGAAGATGTATCTGAAGTGAAAAAGTTGTATGCTGATGTGTTTCCTTTGGAGTAAGGTTTTGTTGAAGATGTTTCATCGAAGTTGTTTGCAATTCGTAATGGAATTCTTTATGCGTGTTTTAATTGCTGCTCTGCTTAATTGAATATTGTATTTTAACAATGCACTTGTTTTGACTTTTATTATTTATATTTTTATTTACTTTTTAGACTTTTTCAATCAAATGGAATCTAATTTTGAAATATTTAATTTTTTAAATGTGTATTATCGTTAATTTTTTTAAGATACCCAGATCATTGGTTTGAGCACGTCAGTCGAAGTCAAAGTTTGTGGAGTATGGCCGCGGTTTGCGGACAATCGATTGTTGGAATTTTAGTGGCCGAAGTAAGAATGCTAATGGACTGCCATCCAGAGGTATGAAAGTATCTTCAAAAAATGGATTTTTTCCAATTGTATATTATTGAAATGTTATTAATTATTGTTTATTTATCCATTTATCTAGGATCATGGCATCCTTGCGAAATCTTTTTCATTGGATACTCCAGTTTGTTATATTTTGAGTTTGGGTGTAAGAAAAAGTTGGCGTCGTAAAAACATTGCTTCCAAATTATTATCACATCTGCTCAGTTATCTTCGCAATATTATGTCACCAAGTGGTCCAGTTCGATGTCTATTTCTTCATGTTTTAGTTTCGAACGTTGGTGCTATTAAATTTTATGAACATTGGGACTTCAGGTAATTATAAAATGCGCTTGTTCAATTAGACAATTATGAGCATGGATTTGAATTGATTTGATTTCAGGCGACATTGTCGTTTGAAAGATTATTATTATATAAATGGTGAATATCAAGATAGCTTTACTTATACTTTTTATATGAATGGAGGCTTGCCGAATTGGTCATTAAAGTAAGCTGTTTGTTTTTAGTAGTTGCTTGAAAATTCATGTTGTTGTTTTTTTGAATATAATGATGATTATAAATTTAGAAATTTATTCGCTTCTGTGGTTTCATCGTTGACCATCCCATGTGCGAGTTTCTTTCGGAGAATTTTCGGTGGCAATTTACTTCCTTTTATTCGATGCGATAGTTTTCATTGATTGTTCATTTTCCATAACTTTTGTGAAAAATGATGCATATTTGGATAAACTTTTAACTTTATTCAGTAAAAATGAATGCTTTGATTACTGGAACATTTTTCTGTTCTGTTCTGTTCTGTTCTGTTCTGTTCTGTTCTTTAGTTCAGATGTTGCGCATGTCTTCTTTGCTTACTTTGCCAAAATTACGTGCAGGCATTTTTTGAAATAGAGTTTAAATTGTGTATATTTCAAAATTAAAATGATGTATCTTCTTATTTTTGTATTCACTAGGGACAGTTTTGAACGGGAAAATCAATGCAACAAACACGTCGAGGTTATTCGAACAGTAAGATTGCATTTTAATAATTTTTTCTTTCGAAAGAATTTACATATCACCATTTATGAATAAATTTAATAATTTTAGACATTTGCATGTATCAGTGATTTGTATTGTTGGATGGAAAAAGCGTTTTTAGTTTTTTGATTGAACGATTGAGAAGCGGTAACTTGTGGAATATTTTTGTTTGGTACAGCAGCATGAAATAACTTATATTTCAGTAGTATTGTTTATTAAAATTTGCAATTTATTTTATTAATAAATGGAAAATTGGAATAATTTAATTGTAAATGATTTATTATTTATTGTCATTATTATGAATGTGATTATAAATATATAATTTCATTTTTATTTTAATCTTTCAGATTAATATCTGGCAATGATGATGCATTTGGAGAGAATTGTTTCAATACTTCCACGTACATCTGTTTCTATGATGTTCGCTTATGGTTCTGGTGTTATTGCACAACGCAATTCTGAAATCAAAAGAAATATGATTGATTTTGTTGTAGTTGTCGATAAACCTCTGGAATGGCACAGGGAAAATTTGAAATTGAACAGTAGTCATTATTCAATGTTACGTTATATCGGGGCTGAAAGATTGACAAAATTGCAGACAGACTACGCTGCCCGTGTTTATTGTAATACAATGGTTCGTGTTGGGGAATTTTTCATTAAGTACAGTGTCATCAAGACTTCGCATCTAATTTCTGATTTGATCGATTGGAAATCATTGTACATCAGTGGTCGTTTGCACAAACCAGTGAGAGTTTTAATTTCACCTACAAGCAGAAAATTGGAAGAAGCTTGTAAGATGAATTTGAAAAATGCATGCCGCATGGCTTTGCTTATTTTACCGGAAAAATTTAACGAAGAACAACTTTACACAACAATTGCATCGCTGTCTTATTGGGGTGATATTCGCATGAAAATTGCCGAAAATAGAAACAAAGTGGCAAACATTGTTCAACAGAATATGCGACAGTTTGCTGACATGTATGAACCAATTTTGAATCATCTTTATGAAGAAATTCCACTAGCACGTTCTGGAGAAACTTTTAACCACTTGTTGACAACTGATAACATTTTCCATCTGTTGGAATTTTTGCCATCCCAAGTGCTTTATGAAATTGAAAATTATATGCAACAACGTAACACACAGCACTGTGATTTAGAAGAAATAATATTCGGCCTAGCAAATGACATCAATTATGCCAAAAAATTGAAGTATGCTGTTGAAAAAATTGTATTCAAATCTAGCTGTCAGCAGACGATGAAAAATTTTTTAACTGCTGGTTTCTTGAAATCATGCAGATATTTTGGGAAAAAGTTGCAAAAGATGGTTCGTTCACGGATTTTTGAATAAACTCTTGAATGACTGAATTGAATTAATTGAATGAAAGAAATCAATCACTTGATCAATCAGTATGCAATATTTTACATTTGAACAATTAATCACCCCCACCAAAGTCACAACGTTAACAGTTTTTCAGTTTTGCATATTTAAAACAAAGTGCTCATTTTAGTTATTAATTATATATTTATTAAAATATCAAAAAAATAAATGCACTGATATTTTGTAAACACCGCTGAAAATAAATAATAAAAAATTCTATTTATTGAACTTCATTATTAATAATTACAGTAACCTTGTGTGTATGCAGTTTTTATCATAATTATCTGATGGAAAAAATTACAGTAATAATAATTGATGTTTTTAAGCAACTTTCAAATTACAGTTTATGAACTACATGAAAAGTGCAGAGTTGATAAAAGACAGGGACAGATGTGCACGGAAAGCAAGAGATAAAGGTTTCTTGCATGGTTTGAAGTTGGCACTTGCTTGCGGTATTGAAATTGGCTTCGCTGAAGGTTATGCTCATACACTGACACAAATTATCGATGATGATGTGTCAACCAAAGAATGGCATCATAAACTTTCTGCATGCAAAAATATCCTAAAGTTATGCCAAAATTTTCAGCTGTCTTCTAAAAGCAAACTTCTACCTCAATTGAAGCAGTTAAAAGTGCAACAAAAGCGTTTGCAACTTCCTGATCAACATAGAATGCCAACGGAAAATGAACTGCTCTTTTAGTTAATTAAAAAATCTACTTTTCACTTAATTTTATTATGTTTGAATTGATTCAAATATGACATTTTTTGTTTGTTTGCTCGCAAAATGTAACATTTCGAAAATTGTGTATAATAAAACAATACGTAAAGCTGTTTGAAGATGATTACTTTGTCCGCTGTTAGCATTTACGAAATTGCAAAAATTTTTTAATGACAGTTATTTGTAAAGCGTTGAGAAAGCACGTTGAGGCGCAAGATTTGAAAACGCTTTCTGCTAAATACGAATAATTCTCTATAAACGACCACACAGCATTTTGTAAACAAAATTTAAGATAATCTCTTTCACTGTTTATGTAAATCGTCAGTTTCGTTCGACAGTAATAAAGGCTTTAATTGAAGTACACATTTAAAATGATATTGCAGACGCAAATGGAAATTTACTTGATCCAATTTTCAAGAAGAAATTGAGGAATAAATTTATCCCACCAGTGTGGTCCTGCATATTCGTCGTGCTCGTGCCAGTGAATGTGCTGCTTTATATGACGTGACCGAGAATGAGTGTACACTTCCATCATATCCGGATCCCACCATTTATCCTTACCAAGAGTAAAGAAAATCGGTTCACCATACCAAGTTCCCGTTTGCCAACCGGGGACATTTTTCATCACGTCATTCTCTTTATCGCGCGTCGAGCGCAAAAGTTTTAACCACCTCAAAAAGCAAAGTTGTCTTGCTTATTTTTTGCATCAGAACTATATAAGCACTTACATTCGATCACGTTCAGCCATTATGAATGGCTCGAGAGCAATTCGAACATCATTGTCTTCTAAACGAATCATCCTAAACAGTTTAATTTACAATGCTTACTTCTCATCTACTTCAGTTTTTTAAAATAAATCATTCCATTTAAAAAACAAAAAAATCATACCGATTATGCCTTTGAGTACCCTTAATACCAAGCGCTCCAATTGTAAACACAGTGACTCCACCAACGACAAATTTCCACCCTTAAAAGACAACACTGCAATTTTTAAATAGTTTAGACATAACTTACATGGTATTCCAATTTTGGGAAAAGTACGTTCATAAAATATTTTAGAATATCCACCTTGTTTTGGCATATCTTGAACATAATCAATTTTTCCACGTATGAATTCTTCCATTTCTCTAAAAACAACTCAAACAGTATGCAGAAAATAAAATGATTTGTAGTAGAAAAAATGAAAATCAACTGGACATTCAGAAACTTGATTTAAAATTTTATTAACAATAAAACCCCATGCAGATGCAGAACAATAAAAAACGAAATCAAGTAAAATGCAAATTATAAGAATGAAAAACATTTACATGATAAATGATAAAAAATGAAAATAAAAACACGAACATAATCATGATGGTGACGAAATAAAAAATAAAAATAAAAAATTCAAATTAAATAATAAGTTAACAGTTTCCGCATTTACAGTATCTCATTACAGTAATTAAGAATTAAAACAATAAGAAATGAATATGTAAAGCAGATAAATTCAAATTATTCGTAAAGTTCGATTCCGTATAAAAAATTTTTGTGTATCTTTGAGAAATGCACGATAATGATAATAATCAACCATAGACTAATAAAAGTAAAAAGTAATATTTCAAATCAGAAGTTTTTGGCATTAAAATTTTATTTTCTTTGAGCTGTTTGTATTTTAAATAATTATTTCAAATTCTGTATATTTGTTGATACATTTTATTAGCTTTAACATCTCCGGAGATACAAATTTCCAGCTTATGTAAAAATAAATAATATTCATTGCAACAAAGAAAATTTTCAGTAAATTTGTTTTAGTTTACTTTAGTTATTGTATTTAAAAATATGCAACATGGGTATTTATTTTAAAATTAAAAATAGCATATTCAATCGTTATAACTTTGTAATGTTCCTCACTCAAAAACATGAATAAACCTCCTCACTCAAATTTAAGATACATACTGTAGTTTCTTGATTTTATTTTTTACTGTTTGCTGTATTTTGCTTGTGTGGGGATTTGTTTTGCATTGATCCGTTATATTTGAAGGCTGATTTCGTGAAGTTTAATTTTTTTAATGATGATATATCACTAATTTAATTTTTTAAATATTTGTTTGCAAAATTTCATATTTATTCTTTATTAGGCCACCAAAATTAACTGCTATGAACACTTGGTTATTATTGTAAGGTAAAATTTATAGTATTTTTCATCTACGAAAATATTTATTATTAATGTTACAATGCTTGTTTTATTGTTTTTTAAAATTTTTTTTGAATTTTTTTAAAAATGGGTCAAGTGGTTTTATTCTTTTTATTTTCCGTTGATCATCGTTGATTTTGCGGGGTGAATAGAATTATTGCTTTTTGACTAGCAAAAGGTTTTATATTTTAACTAACTATTTTAATAAAATGATGTAGCAAGCTGTGTACTGGAATAAATATAAATTGACACGTGATTGATTGTATTTATTAGACGAAGAATAGTAGTTGTAATGTGAAATTTTTAATCTTCATCTGTAATTGTTGCAGTTTGGAAAAATTTTATTTTGTCCGATATTGAAATTTAAGTTAATTCATTTACTTTTTACTATTGAAGAGATGTTAGAATATAAGAGTTGTAATTTTTGTTGGAAATAATTTGACGGGGTTTGTTCATTTTGATTGTTTTAATGTCTAGGCAGAACTAGAAATAAAATTATAATTTGAAATTTCTTTTTTTAATATAATTTTGAAATATTGCATGTGATTATATTTAGTTTTGATTTTTAATTTTTCTGTAAATGGATAATATAGTTGTTGTCCAACATTTCGCGGCATACTTGCTTTTTCAATTCATACGCTCCGCTGATACCGTATACGTTGTATAATCTTTCGCAAATACGCATCTTACGTATTTGCCTGCAAACTGCATGGGATATTACGGAGCGTCTAATGATTTAAATGTTAAATATTTATTCAGTATTTGTTTTTTTATTCATTTGGTTGAGTGCATAAGAGTCTAAATTGTGGGTCTGTTTTAAAAAGCATTGTTATCGAAAGTTGTTTCTTGCTTTTTTTCATTTTTTCCAAAATTCACTTTGATCCATAACAAACATAGCGACAGTAACAGTACATAGGAAGACCAAAGTTTAGTGGATAACGAAAACTACTGCTTAGCAAACAAGCAGTACATGAACAATATGCAGGCATAATCCATTGTATACGCTTGCAGTGTCATGCATTACGTATTGACTCAAATTTTGCCTTGTTGGACCGTGCTAGCCTGGGAGGGCAGTTTTACATTTCCAGACATGTCTAGAGCAGTTTCCAAGCTTATTATCAATTCAGCAATTGTGCAACTGAAGCTTCGCAAGCCAACCGCCCGTTCGCAGCTTCTTTGTTTGCTTTGCCCTAAATTTTCATTTATCTTTTCAAGATTAGCGATTAGTTAGGGCTCCCAGTTTGGTAATTTGGTTATCGCTACATTCAGCTTTTTGATCTAAGTCGTTTGCTGTTGTTCTGAACGAGGCCATTTGTTAATGGTCATCGATACCCCGGGGATAAAGAACTAGGGTTTTCATTTACTTTGTCTTTTGCAATAATGTCAGTCGTCAGCTCATCAGAAATCCGCGAATGTTCAGGGCCACGAATGTATATATGTGTGAATGTGTGATATATAAGCTGATTGTGATCATTCGCAGTCACTTATTGCATAATAATGATTATTGATTGAATAATTGTTTGTTTACAGTTTGAAATAAAAGAATGTCAAAGAAGCACAAGAAGAAGAAAAAGTCAGAATCAAAAAAGAAGAAGCATTCACGATCGCATGCTGAAAAGTTGAAACAAGCGCGTCAGAAACTTCCAATATATGCTTCTAAAGAGAAAATACTGCGATTGTTGAAGGATAATCAATCGTTGATAATTATTGGTGAAACTGGTTGCGGTAAAAGTACTCAAATACCTCAGATTATATACAATGAATGGTTGCACGATGGTATGGTTATTGGCATTACTCAACCTCGTCGGGTTGCAGCGGTCACTTTGGCTAAACGCGTTTCAGAAGAGATGAACGTTCATCTTGGTCAAGAAGTTGGCTATTCCGTTCGCTTTGATGAAGTTGCTTCTTCTCAAACTCAAATTTTCTATTTGACCGACGGAATGCTTATTCGTGAAGCAATGTTTGATCCAATGTTGGAACGTTATTCATTTGTCATATTGGACGAAGCACACGAGCGCACTCTTCATACGGATGTTCTGTTTGCGGTGGTCAAACACGCCCAAATAAAGCGCAAAGCAAGAAAGTTGCACAGTCTATCAGTGGTGATAATGTCGGCAACAATGGACGCGGATCGTGTATCGAAATATTTTAACAACGCGCCGGTTGCATATTGTCAAGGGCGCCAGCATTCTATACAGACATTTTACTGCAATGGAAGTTTTACCGATGATTACGTTTTGAACTGTTTGATTAGTGTTTTTCAACTTCATCGTACCAAGCCACCCGGTGATGGAGATGTGTTGGTATTTTTGACTGGTCAAGAGGAAATTGAGCGTGCAGTACGTAAATGCAAAGAAGCTTCAGAGCAACTGGGCAGTGGAACATACGGTCCGTTGATTGTACTTCCATTTTACGCTGGATTGTCTACTCATGCACAGATGCGTGTTTTCAAAGAGAAGAACGATGAGCACGAAAGAGAGAAACGAAAAGTGAAAAGTAAAAAATCCTCAAAACGTAGCAGCAGTAGTAAAAAACGAAAAGATGAGAAGAAGCAACGTCGTGTGGTGATTGCGACGAATATTGCCGAAACGTCGGTAACAATTCCCAACATTCGTTATGTTATTGATTCGGGCAAAGTGAAACTTCGCTGTTACGATCCAAGCCGTGGAATAGATATGCTTAAAGTTGTTGATATTTCCAAAGCTCAGGCAGATCAACGTGCTGGTCGTGCTGGTCGTGTAGCTTCTGGTGAATGTTATCGTATCTATGATGAGCAGAAGTTTGACAAACTGCGTGAACATACCGAACCTGAGATTTGTCGTTGCTCTTTGACTGGAACTTTGCTGCAATTGCTGATGATGGGAATAAGAAATCCAAGCACATTCGACTTTATTGACCCTCCGACGAAAGAGTCCTTGGAAGCGGCTCGTCTTGTGCTTTCACAGTTGGGAGCTGTTGTTGTACATCATGAAAAATTATCGCTCACCGATCTTGGACGCACAATGGCTGAGTTTCCAGTGGAACCGAAATTGGCAAGGTTGATTCTGGCGTCTGCAAAATTGCACTGTTCCGAAGAGATGATTCAGATTGTGTCAGTTCTCTCAGCTGGATCTGTATTTGTGGAAGAGGCTGGTGAAGATGAAGATGCGCAGACTTGTCGTAGGAGTCAGAGGTTTTTTCAACCTGAAGGCGATTTGATTCGATTGCTTCAAGTGTTTCGCGCTTGGCAAGCTGTCCGTGGAATCAGCATGAGTGAATCCGACGCACGTCGTGAATGGTGCAAAGAGCAGGGCATGCATTATCGAGCTTTGTATTCGGCCGGAAAAATATGCTCCCAACTTCGACGCATTTGTCACAGCCTTGGAGTGCCGTTGATTTCTTGTGGCGACAATTGGAAAGTACTACGTCGCGCACTATGTTATGGGTTTTTCATGCAGGCAGCTTTGCTAGACGAACAATTTACCGTCGGCAAAGCAACTTCATACAGAGTTCTGGGATCTGATTTGCGCGCCAAAATACATCCATCTTCTTGCTTGCATCAGCACAAACCGGCCTGCCTGCTTTACGCTGAACTCGTGCTTACCAGTGATCTTTACCTCCGAGATGTAACTGTTGTCGAACCGCAGTTCTTGTTGGACGCTGCCCCTGAATACTTTGCGGCACACCGTATTGAATTATTTCACTCTTAGACACAATAAATAATCCCAACATCTCTCTACCTTATCTATCCAGAATACTTTTTCCTCTTCTCAGTTGATGCAACTATTTTCCACTTATACTTCGCTCGTATTCATTTATTTTTTTAAACATTTTAAAATATATTAATAAATACCTATATCTTTTTCATTGATATTTTTGCTTTTTCAGTTCAGCACAAACGCCAACAACAACCGTAAACAGGCCATAATGATGTGTAAAGGCAAATGAAAAAAAACGCCCTAGGTGCTCAATTTCAATATCGAAGTGAAACTTTCCGTTTCATTTGAATTCAACACCGTCATTATTTAACTTTTTACTTTCACTCTACTTTCCTTTTTCAACATCACTGGTGCTCAGTTGTATACAGTGCTTTCAGTGTCATGGGTATACACCAGACGTTTTGACGAAACGTTTTCTATCTGACAAATATATTTGCTCCTCTATTGTCTGTTAAAATGCTAACAATACGTTTTGCTTTATATTTAATTTGAACTTGTAATAATGATTCTACAATAGATTTAATTCAATCCAAAATTTAAGCAGTTTAAGCTTTCCTATAGTTGCATTTCTTAAATGAAGAAAGCTTTCAAGAAATCTGCTTTCAATATCAAATTTGGTGCAACAAAATGCGCATGAAAATAACCATCATTAATATTATTAACATATGATTAATTCAAATTGAATGCTATATTACAGAAAGTTTGCTTCTTTTCAGTTTAATTCAACTTCTAAATTTGTGATTATTTTCATACTGTATTTAAAAACTTTCAGGTGCAAAGTATATCTAAGTAATTTGTTTTGTTTTTAAACGAAATAATTATCAATTTTAACATTTTTATTTTATACGTAAAATTTTAAAAAATCAATTGATTTTCTTTATTGGCAGTAAAAATCAAAAATGCGCGCTATTAATTTTTTACCATTGAGAAAATGTTGGTAAAAATATACAACAGACAAAACAGACCAATGGCATTTTATAAAAAAAATACGTAAATCATGTCAAATATTTTTAATGTTTTCGCCTTAACACGTAGTTATAAAAGACATATTTATTTTAAATTCAGGTTGTTTATTGTAAGGATAAGTTGTTAATATCCGGTCTACGTAAGGGAAACAATGATAACGAATTGCCAATTGTGAATGAATTTATCCTTGCGTGACTTTTTTCCGATGCAGCCGATTAATTTTTTATGTCAGCATAATTGCCATTATTGCGTTGTTGTTGTCCGGCATTTGAACAATTTACCTTTAATGTTGTGGCAGATGGCAATTTTACCTAGCCTAAGGTGAAAATTGGCCGGAGGAGTTAAAGCACTTTTCACCTTGGTTGAGCAAATCGTCTGGTATTCTGGTAGACATATTCTGGTCGTCTGAATCAGGGCAACAGTGGTCTGGCCGACCAGTCATGAATATTTCTTTCCAAAAAGAACCGTCAAAATTAATAGCATGAGAAAACTCATTCTAAAAGCATTGTTGCCCATTATTCACTCAACTAATTACCACTAAATCTCTTGCTATAGTTAGTGCTCCAAAGGAATATAGATTGTTTCTGTTTTGTTATTCTCTAGTCTCAACAATGCCATCTATTTACAGCGATCGCCAGTTTTATAACAATATTTTTGTGTTCGTTTTGTTCACCCAGTTTGGTAAGCATTCTATGTCATTTTTTAAACTGTGCAATATTATTTTATTCACTTTTAACTTGGATTAACAAAAACAAACAAAAATCCCTTCGTTCTTTATTATTTTAATTCAATCATTTAAAAATCCGGAATTATACATAAAAGCATGCTTTTGACAGTAATCATTACTCGTTTCGTCGCCAGTCAACAAACTTGTCGCGGATATCCATACGATCCAAAAATATTAAAATGCTGCGCTGATTATGAATTATGTCCACTGTCCAAACGTATATCTCATAAATGTTGTGGAAAACGATGCTACAGTGAAGGCAATAGCATGTGTTGTAACAGACGTTTAGTGGATAAGTGTAGCCAATTTTATGCTGCTTGTTGTGGATATCGTTGTTATAAAAGTGATCAACAGTTGTGCTGTGATGAAGCCATTCTTCCAAGATGTGCACCAGCTGCTGGATGTTGCGGAAGAAGTTGTATTGACTTGGACAGACAAATTTGCTGCCAAGGTCGGCCAGTAACGCGCTGTGCGCATGGGTCTAATGCCAAATGCTGCGGTGATCGATGCTACGATGCATCTACTCAAACATGTTCCCTGTGAAATTTACTTTTCAATTTATTCTTTTGTTTTCTGATATACTTGTATTTATGCCATTTTTCACATTCAAACTGTTTTCTAATCTTTTCGCATCACCACAACAGCTTACATTGTCTGTCAACCCAAATATTACAACTGCCAACATAAACATATTTTGAAAACAAAAGAAAATTTATTTGATACAATTTTTCAATGCAAAAATATTCAATCATGCAAAAATTCTAGTCAATTCAACATTGAGTGCTCTTTGAAGATTTTTTTGCGTTGCTGTTCGACGTTTGCCATCCACCGACTTTGCTGAACTTCCATTCGTTTGAGCACACTTTCATTTGGTACCCGTTGCCTGGCATAGCTTATAGACTGTTGTTGGATAGCTTCAGTACTAATAGGTGCTGCAAAAATATTTTCCTGAAATAATTTCCTAGTTATGCAATTAAATCATTTTTCCAAGCCATATCAAGCACCATATCTTCACTTAAATCTTCCTCGACGTGCTTCGCATAAGTGAAAAGCCTTCGAGGTCGCAACAAAAGTGGGTTTAGACATTGCAAAAATAGCATATATATAGCTAATACGCTAATGACACAAATTGTAATGATAACAGATACCTAAATAAAGTTATTATAATTAACTCATGAAAATGTAATTCAATAAATAAAAAATAAAAGTAAAGAAAATCAAGTGAAACAAAAAGTTTATCTTGATTACTCACTTTGATCAAAGTAGTATTTCGACTCTGAAACTTGCATTCACATTGAACACAAAATTCTTCAACTTTGCTTTGTTCAATTTTAACTTCTAGTTGTGGTATGACTACCACATCACAAGTACTAAGAAACGTAAAATAAATGTTGCAGATATGTCATTAAAAAGCATAATGATAATTGCAAAATTTAAAATTTTCTTACCAAAATTGTGCAGGCACACTTTTGATATAGAGCATACGTTCTGAATGATTTGCTCGAACCACAGATGGACTAGGACAAGCACAACGGCATCTTGTTTCTTCAAACTGGGCCTAAGTAAATTTAAAAAATATTCATAAAATAATATTACACCACATAAAACTTACCTGACAAATGGTGCTCCACATGAATAACAGAAAGAAGATGATTTTATATCGCATCAACTTCAGTATGCCAGTTGTGCTTGCACTTTCCAATATGTGGACATTCATTTTCATTAGAACAAAAAACTAAAGATTAAAATATGTACTACAGCTGTATCATCTTCAACTTGTAAAATATTCATACTGTAATACAGTGATAGGCAATCAAGTTCCATTCGAGAACCAAATAATGGTTGATGTAAACTGTTGTTTCAAAAACAGAGCAAATTGAAATAAAATTAAAATATGCTTTGGTTCATCGCAGTTAGTTTTATTGTAACATTATTATGTGTTTAATTTTCTAACAACATCACATTGCATCATAAATAGAGCTTGCTTTATTAATCTTTTGTACAGTATTTACGTAGTGACAGTTTCGAACTACTGGTAAAAGTGTCTTTGAATTTGATTTTTGACATTTCCTTGATTTTTAATTTTTTGAATTAATTATTTTTTTAATTTTACTTTTATTTAATAAGATTTTATGCACTGTATTTTACCAGGTTCATAAATACTTTATTAGCATTATTAATGCTATATTCTGTTTCATTATTTAGTTGTTAGCTTTATTCGTGAGCGAATGTAAATATGGCTCTAAAAATTTCCAACAAAACACCCGGCATTTTAGATGTTACCATTAGCAAAGGAAAAAATGAGGTAACACTTGCAATTAGTAATAACATCGGTATTATTGAATTACAGTTGTGAATTTAGATTAATCTAGCAACATTTGCTTTGTTGTTTTCTGAAGTTGTTCGTTATAGCCAGAGTCGAGTGACTACAATATCAGAGCTTCAAGCAAAGTGAACAGTTTTTTAAAATTATTTTTTCCACTTAAAAAAATGATTTGTATTACAGCTACAATTTTTATTCTTTATAATTACTTTTTGTGTACGGAAATTTGTCATTGTGAAATGAGTAGATTAAGTTAGGTGTTATTTGGTTAAATTGAATTTGTTTTTATTAACGGTAAAAAATTATCGCTTTTGTGCCATTTTTGGAGCATAAGTGACAGTTTATATATTATATAAGTTTTTGTAATATATGAAAAATTGTTGTGATTTATATTTAAAATGCATATTTGTTGGTATTCTCTTCAGATTAACATCATATGGTAAAATTGTTGGCTCAAAATTAGTGGATTTGATCTTTTTTCGAGACAAAGGCTATAAAAGAGAGGTGAAATTACTTGGAATTTTGCTTTTTATTAAAACAACTCTTTTCAAAGTAGGTTTTTTTGTTTTTGATGATTTTTTCAATTTTAATTATTATCATTGATCATTTAGAGCATATTTGGTAAAGAAGCTGATAAATTGGAACGCAATAGTGAAAATCCACGAATTTGTGAGCAATGTTTTAAGTCATATAGACTGCATTTATTTTATTCTGTTTATTTTAGATTACATAATTGAGCGTGAACCATTAGTAAACACGTTCATATCTGTGCCGAAAGATAAAGGTATGTAAAATTATTTATGAAAATTGTCTTTGCCTTATGATGAACGGAAATTTCTTTTTCAGGAAATTTAAATTGTGCTTCTTTCACGGGAGGCATTATTGAAGCAGTTTTAAATTTGAATAACTTTGTATAAGTATATTTATGTGGCACGACGTATTAATCCTGTAGATGTTTTTTAGCCATGTAAAGTAACTACTGTTTGGCACAATGGTACCACTTACGTGATTGAATTTGAAGAATCAGTTCTTGCCAAAGAAAAGTTGAATGAAAATAAATAACTACACCGCCATCATTTTGAAAATTCTGGTTGATTAATTTTTTTTTAATGTTCAGTAATTAATCTCTAAATAAAATATTAATCGCTTTATGCATTTAACTAGTAAACTACAATGCGGATTTGGCAGTTTTTTTCTTTATTTACGTTAAAACCAGAATATTTTATTTTGGAATATGGTAAAATTTTTATTTAAATTATACTACAATCAGGGAAATTTTAATTGCAATTAATTTTAATTCTAGGAGCATGTTTAAGAAAAGATGTGCAAAAAAAGTATGTATTTTTATTGATAAATATTTTCTTTAACAAATATATCAGTTGCACTTTGTCATAAAGCAAAGACTTATGGCGGAATTTTGACGCGTTAATAAGCAGAAATGGGGCGACGAACAAGCTTCAGCTTTAAATCACAATTGACTTTTGCGAGAGATAGAGTCGTTTGCGTTGGTTGTTTTCTTATCAATAGTGAGCTGCTGCTGCTTTTCAAAGGCTGATTAGCTTATTTATCTGGCATGTCTAGTAATAGTATGTCTGGTGGAGTCAAATGAAGCCCCCTAACAGCATTTCCTGTCCAAGAGATTAAGCCACTCTGTTAGGAAATGAATCTTTCATATTTGCCATGACACATGCATTTATATTTTGTTTGTTCATTTGCATATATATATATATATGATAATTTGAATTAATTTTTATGTAAAAATAATAATATTTGTAATTATTTTATCTTGTCTCGGGGAAAGAATCTTGATTTTTTTGCATCCTGATGCAGGAAGGAATTTTCTGTTTGTTGTTGTTGTTTTTCGAGATCTTCTTTCTTTTTTTTTCAACACATTGTTTGTGTTGCTCACTGCGGCCGTGTTTAATAATAAAAGCAGATGTTAGCTAGCTTTTGCATCTGTTGATTGCGATTATAGGCGTTAGCTTTTAAAGAAAAGGCAATTACCATTGCTCTTGCTTGTTTCACAGCTTCACTGCATCATCACCACTGCATCATCCATTCTGTCAAATTTTCTTCCTTTTGTCTTTCTGCATAACCATTTTTACATTTCACAATAAATAATAATGCGTATAACATATTGTGAATATTTTTATTGCCATTTATGTGCAGCATTTTTTACATTTTTTTATTGGCCAATATGGTGCGCTGCAGTGCCATTGCCAAATAATATTGGCGAAGACAAAGTTGTGATTTCAGATTTTGTTACTGTAAATCATATTTTTGTTCTACTTTAATTTTGATAATATACTAAAACTTAAAAGCATTTTTATTTCTATTTTTTGATAACAAATTATATTTGTAACGTATTTACATATTCCTTGTAAATCGAGTTTATTTTCAATTGTTTATAAATTTATTTTAAAAATGATTCTAATTTAGAAATATAAATCTTTTAATTTGAAAATAAATACATATATATATTGAAGGAAGTTTAAATTGATACTAACTTTAGGCATAGAATAAATTTATTCATTTTGACCTTATTAATTTTATTTGGCATGTTAATAAATACTTCTTGCGCATTATCCATAAAAGTGTTTTATCTATTTATTACTTTTGAAACTTGATAAAAAAATTTTCATTTATATAGAATTACCTTAAAAAATATGGCTATCTTCAAAATGATGCAGATGTCCATCAGCGCAGCGAAGCGTTAAAACGATTTCAGCGGCACGCTTCATTACCGATTACTGGTATCAGTATTTACAATAATTTTAAATTTCAGACTACTTAATGTTAAAAGGATTATGAACAATTGATATTCATTAATGTAAATTGTAATCAGTTATAAAATCATGAAGATTATTGCACATAATTTTGCAACTGCATGCCTATCAAAAAGATTTCTACACTGCACGTGCAAAGTTAAATTCTTTATACCATTTTCTGTTAATTGATAAGTAATATCAGGTAATATTTCAGGTATCGTAAATTCTGAAACTATGTATTACATGTCATTGCCTCGTTGCTCTTTAAAAGATGTTGATGAAGAAGATTTTTCTTCAGATTTTATAAGCAAGTTAAAAAGACGAAAACGTTTTGCAGTTGAAGGTGAATATCTAACATACATTCTAACTTTAAAATTATGACAGAATCCATTAATCATCAGTGCTGATTTTAACATTTAAAAATATTAAAATATTAAGTTTTATATTTTATATTCATATTTATTTGGAAACAGTTGATTGCGACATGGTATTATATTTTATATAAATATTCGTTTTTTTTATTTTTCGGTTCGTATTGGACATTCAAGAATTTAACTTACATAATCAGTCGTTACACCAACAGGCTGCCAAAGGATAACGTTAATAATACGATTAGAAGAGCTTTTAAGGTAAATTCATTAGACAGAACTTTTAGTAATTTTGCATGATTTCATTTTTCTAATACTTTCTAGAATAAGATACGGCACAGCATAGTATTAATAGTGTACATAATATTTTTTGTTGTTTTTAATATAAACTTAGAAAGCTAGAATATATGTTAATTTAGTAAACAAATTAAAATTTGCAGGTTTGGGAAGAAAAATCACCTCTTCGATTTAGACAAATCTCTAAACGGCCAGCTAATATTGATATTGCATTTCTCCAGCAAAATCATGGAGATGGAGAACCTTTTGATGGACAGGGTAAATGTTGAATTTTATTTTCAATATTTTGTATTTCTGAATAAAGCTATTTTTGTTTGTGATTTTTTGAATTAAAGGTGGAATTTTGGCCCATGCATTTTTTCCACGATACGGTGGAGATGTTCATTTTGACGATGATGAATATTGGACACCGGAACCAAACAGCGGTATTATAATTTCTTTAAGTATTATTTTGTTTTATTGTAAAAATAATTTTTAGGAGTTGACTTATATGCGGTTGCAGCTCATGAAATTGGCCATTCACTTGGACTGAAGCACTCGAAAAACAGAAATGCATTAATGGCACCATTTTATCAAACTTATTCCAACAGTGGAATTCATTTGCATAATGATGATATTCAAGCTCTTCAGTATTTATATGGTACAAACTGAAATATTATTAAAATGTTGATGTATTATATTATAATAATAATTTTTTTTCAAATATTTTTATAGGAACAGAAGAAGCTGCAGAGTTTAATATTTCCAGTGACGTTCCGGATTATTCTTGGCCCAATGTTGAAGTGTCCGTGAACATGGGTGGTAAAAATAATTCAGATTCAAATCAATTTGAAAAAGTGAACATATGCAATAATCCTGTGCTTGACACAATCACGGTTATTGGAAATGGTTCAACGTATGCATTTCAAGGTACAGTATGTGTTTGCATTGAAATCCAGTAAATTATAAATGTAATTGTAAGAAGAATGATGCAGAACTTCAAACTGAAATATGATTAATTTTGTAAATAAATGCTTAGCAAAGTATGTTTGATTAAATTATAAATTATAGACATAATTCATAATTTATAAGTCATAATTTTATATGCAATTTAAGGAAAATGGTACTGGCGATTAAATCAATTATCGTATGACAAGGAATACCCACGGAAGATAAGCGATGACTGGGATGGATTGGCAGATGATTTAGATGCAGCTGTTGGCGACAACAAAGGAAATACATATTTTTTCAAAGTAAGAGAGTATTTTAAACTTATTTTATACTTTTCAAATTAGCTTTGCATTAAAACGATGGTGATTATTTTTTCGTTTGCTATTTCTATGCAGTTTTTTGTATGGCATGAACTGCTTTTTCTGAAATGAAATGCGTTTATTTTAAATCTGTTTAATTAGGATGATTTATATTGGTTATATAACGCAGATGGAAAGCGAATTTCTGGATATCCAAAACGAATTTCAGTTGGTTTGGTAGATTTACCTGATAATTTGGATGCAGCTATGATTTGGAGTTATGACCAGCAACCCTACTTTTTTAAAGGTTCGAAAATTAGTTTTCTAATTTTGTGCTGCATTTTGTTCTTTAGGAAAATTTTATTGGAAATATTCTCGTTGGGGAATGCACAATATTTGGCCTCGTTTAATTACTGCCATTTCGCCTAACCTGCCTGATAGAATTGATGCAGCATTTCAATGGACAAATGGAGAAAATTACATATTTGCTGGGCCTTATTATTACAGAATAAGTGGCTGGCGTTCTATGAAGGTGAATTTATATATTTATATAGAAGAAATACTGGATTACCATAAATTAGCATGGATAGCAATTTAAATTGTAAATTCATTCATTATACATCTCCAATCATTTAATTAAATAGCTTTGCTTTTTCTGCTAAACAAGACGAAATACCATTCTAGATTATGTCTGGCTATCCACGTTTAACGGGCGAATGGTGGTTCGGTTGTTCCGTAGCGGAGAATTTAAAAAGTCCATTTTACAATAAATCACTGCAGAACTATGCTGAAAAATGAAAATATGCAGTTAAATTAGAAGCAAGTGAAATTTTAGTGCAAGCTTTGTTTTTGAAAAAGCGTCATGTCACATTATGTCATGTCATTACGTAGATTACTGTTTTAAAAAATACTGTAATGAATGCTGTTTAGTTTCAAATGTACACATCAAGCAAGTATAAAATGATGAACATTTTTATACAATGAAGTTTTGTGGTGCTGCGTTAAATTAATTGTTCATTTAACTACATTACAATAAAAGAATTATAAAAACTGAACAATGCTTTTGTTTCTGCCTTTAAGAAAATTTACACATGTAAAGAAAAGAGCTGGACAGTCATATACAAACTAATTGAACAATTACGATTGTTGTAAGAATTTTATTTTTCTGCGCAAATCACAGTCTTCTGCAAGGCATCGTTGTGCATCCCTAGTATGGATAAATATTTCCTCCTACCTGCTGGCTGTAAAAGCTAACGCACTTCTTGCATGTTCAACGAACATGACTTTATGGTGAAAATTAAATTCAGCAACTGACAAATATTCAACGAAACGCTAAACTTACAGATGCCTCACTTTTATGCTAGACACTTTAGACTATAAAATGAACGTTAACAACTTGATTATCTTTATAATGTTAATTAGAATTGTTGATTTCTTTTAAATGATTAATTCTAAAAACTTTATTCACAATGATGTAAGAAAATTATATAAAAGTATTTGACGTATTAACTGAACAGATTATTTTTGAATTTAAATGCACACGAACTTCTGTCTATTTTGCATCTGCTTAAAGTTTATTAAATTAAAATTATTTTGTTTTTAACTTGTTTATTTAATTTAAAAAATGCATTTTTAAGGCATTTATTTTAAATTGTGGAAGAAATTTTATTCCAATATTTTTTTATTCCAAAAGCGCAGTCTTAGCGCAAATTAGTGAAATTTAAATTTTATTACGTTTTTAGTGAAATAAATAATTTTATTGTATGCAAATGAAAAACTTTATTTATATGTTATTTTTATAATACTTAATTTTATCAACATGGGATACTGTAATACACACTGTCATTCTTCCAAACAAGTTGCTGATTAGGCAGTTTCTGTTTTTCATTGCACCGCTGTGCAGTTAAAAATTTTGAACTACACCATAAGTAAGTAAGGTATGCTCTTCTTCTTTTACTTATCTCCTTTACTGAGTTTATTAATCATTGGTTCTGTTCTGTTCATTATTAAAGTTTTGATGCGTTGGTTAAAGATTGCTATTGATTTATCATTAAATTAGTTTAAATTGATTCCTCATAAAGAATATTTTGTTCTCTTTGTATTTAGGTAGTGTATATTTTTGGAAATTGACATTTACTAAGGTAAATGATGAAACATATATTTCAGATTTGGTTACTTTTATATTTTTTACGCACGTGGCGAACATTTTCTTTTCATTTTTTATTCAGATGGTTTTGTTCGCTTCTTAATTTAGTTAATGAAATTGTAAGTTAGCTATGTTGCTTTTTAAGTCGTTTAATTTTCTTCTTTTTTATAGATTCAGTATTGCACTATCTCAGGTACATATATTGCATGGGTGGTAACTGCATTTCATTTCAGAGAAACATGGACGCACCTTGTGTTATTTCGGCTACTGGAACACATACTGCATCGGTGCTTTTATATTAATGCTTTCTTTTTTTTCAAATTTGACAACGTTTTAAAAGTTTTAGTAGAAGATTAATTATATGATTTTTTATTTAAACATTTTTATTTTTCTTTGCAGGTTATTTTTCTGCATGGTCTTGGAGATACTGGATTCGGATGGTCACCGCTGTTTCAAAAGCAGTTTCAGTTTCCGCATATTAAATTCATTTGTCCACATGCGTAAGTTGGTCATTATTTCAGTTATAGGAATTTATTTGTTGATCTTTGATTTGTTTTATTCAGATACTGTATTTTATTTAGAATAACAATAAATAAGTAAACTGACAATGTTTTTTTAGACCCATCATGCCAGTTTCACTGAATTCTGGAATGCGCATGCATTCTTGGTTTGATATCGTAGGAATAGGAATGAATGCGGCAGAAGATGAAGATGGTATCAAGCATTCTGCAAAACAGGGTACGTATTTTATTTTATTATATACTATAATATAGAATTTTCACGCAGAGGCATTTCCAGTCTGCTCTAGCAAGAACTCAATATTATGAATTGATTTTTGATCGAGAAGAAAATTCGAACTTTGAGAATTTATTTGAATTCGAACTTTGAGAATATTTTTGAATAAATAAGAGGTAGTTTAGTGCATAAACTTTTATCAGAGAGTTGTGAGATAATTTTTTGATCCGTTTTCTAATTAATTTTTAACGTTATTTAATCTTAATAAAGAAATTATTGTTATTTATTGATGTAAATTTTATTAATTTAGCTGTTTGTTTGCTGAAAAATGAGTTTATTGAAGCGCAACGCTGACAAGTATTTAGTGACTTCTTTTCTAAGTAAATATTAAAATGAAAATTGACTTTTATGATTCGTTATTTTATAAAACTGATGGTGAATAATAGTAAAGGAATTATTGACATTTTGTGCTTTTCATCCGCTTGTCGCGTGAAAAGATAAGATATTTTAAAAGCATTAGCCTGAGTATAACGGAAAAACAAACAGCTTTGATGCATTCAATGAAATTAACAAAGCGCGGAGTGAATTTTAGGAAATTTATTATTTATATATTTCTTATGTAGAAATGATTTAGGAATTCAAGATCATTATAAGTAATTAAATTTATTGTTACATGATATGTAAATTGCTGTGCGTGCAGCACTTTATTTATTTTTCTAATAATAAACTGATTTGATGTGTTTTTGTTCTGCATCTACAACTGAGAATTCTACTTTTTTGTGATTTTTATACCTTTTAAAATTATACCTTAATTGTATTGTACTGTACTGTATTGTATATATATATATATGTATGTATGTATTTTCTCTCTTATTTTTTAAATTGTTTAACTGGTGCGTATTATCATATGTTACATTTCTGATTTTTAGTACAAAATTTGATTGAAGAAGAAATGCGAAATGGAATTCCAAGTCATCGAATAATTCTTGGTGGATTTTCGCAAGGTGGAGCTTTAGCGCTTTACTCCTCTTTGACGTTCAACAAGCGATTGGCTGGAATAATGTCTTTAAGTTGCTGGCTTCCTCTTCATCGTCAGTTTTCTCTTGATGTAAAAAATATTATACATATGCATACATTTTAATTTGATCTTCACGTTAAAATTATGTAGAACATATCCATAAACAAGATCACTCCTATACTGCAGTGTCATGGCGAGGATGATCAATTGGTGAGCCGGGAAGTTGGACAAGCAACCGCTGAATTATTAAAACAGCTGTGCTCATCTCATAAAGTAATATTTTATCCAGGAATGTCTCACACTTATTGTGCACAGGTTTTTATTTTCTTTTTTTTGAAATTATTTATACGCCTTTTTATCTGATTATCACTTCTAGGAACTGGACGACATGAAGCATTTTATTAATTCCAATCTTCCTCCAGCTTAATTATTTTTTTCTAATTTTTCTTTCGGTGGTGGTTTAATTTTTCCATGAACTTCTGTCGTTTAAATTAGCATTTTCCTTAGATTTTATTAATTCTTTTACGCCTTTCTACTGAGGTCCAGTTTTTTAAAGTTGAAAATTTTGCAGTATTGTTTTGTCGGTGATTATTGACTAATCGAGGTTGCTCGGAATTACTCATTAACATTTGTGGTTTTTTGGTCATCCGCTTTTCTATATTCGATGTTTGCATGTGGAATGTGATATTTCTGAAATAAGTTTAAAGTTATTTTACAACACTGTGAAGATTTTTTTTTTATTTCTCCAATTACAAATAAATGTTAGAAATACAATCATTGATAAACAAAAGGAAAAACATACTAGGATAAAAATTATTGTAGTATAACGAAATAAAATAAGTGTAAAGATTTAAAAGAAAAATAATTTATTCCATTTCTGTTCAATCAGCTGCATATAGATAGATGGATAGATTAGACAGATCCTGGAATACATATCAGTTCCAGATTGGATAACTTTTTCATTAACTTTCCATTTCAGAACTGACATATCCATCTGGATTTTTTTGTTGCCAGTTCCAAGTATCCACACCTAAAAGTGTGATAAATAATAAATTTTTTTAAGAAAAATGTGAATTAGAACATACACATTTGCTGCAAATCATATTTTGGAGTCCAGTTCAACTCATTTCGAGCCAATGTATTATCACAATAAATCTCTGCTAGATCACCTGGTCGTCGATTTTCAATTACGTAAGGAATCTAAACAGTTTGATGAATTGGTATTTTTTAATATCATGCATTATGGTCGAAATATTTTAACGCACTTTTCTTCCACATGATCGTTCGAACTGTTCTACTAACTGCAATACTGAGTAACCTTTTCCATTGCCAAGATTATACACCTTCGTAAGTTAAATGTTAAAATGAAAACAGATAATAATAACAAGATAAAAATAGAAAAAAAATAAAAAACGAAATGCTGTTATCTACCTTATAGCCTACATTTTCATTAAGCTTCTGCAAAGCAGCTACATGACCTTTCGCCAGATCAACCACGTGGATGTAATCGCGCACACCTAAACGTATTCAATCAACTATGTTGATCCATAAAAGTGATTAAAATATGCTATATTAAGTATTCGATAACAATAACTGACCAGTCCCATCAACTGTATCATAATCGTTGCCAAAGATGCGTAATGCAGGTATTTTTCCAGCAGCTGCCTATAATAATTTTCTTATATATTATTATTATATTCTCTATATAACAAATGTTAATTCATCATGAACTGTAATAAACGTTACTTCATATGTTATCCTACTTGAATATTATTTATATATTTTATAATTTCTAATTCAAATATTTCATATGACTATGTATTAGTGTGACTGTAATTATTTCCTAAAAAGTAGAACATACTTTGGAAATGTTCGGCATCAAATTGTTGGGCATACTTGTTGGATCTTCACCAATGAGTCCCGAAGGATGTGCACCAACAGGATTGAAATAACGCAAAGAAATAATGTTCCACTCCTTTTTAAATACGTACTAATTAAATTAGTTATTCAATAGAAAGAATACTCTGTATACAGTATTTGCAACGTGAAAATCTTCCAGTATCTGTTCAATAAAGAACTTCGATCTGCCATATGGATTTGTCAAGCCGCAACCAATCACTTGCTCTTCGTTAATTGGAAGTTGTTTCGGTGGGCCATAAACTGTTGCACTGCTAGAAAATATCAAATTTTTGATGTGTTCTTCTTTCATTGCCTACAAAGTTTAGGTTAATGATGTATATATTTTTTATTTTTAAATGTTGTAGAAATATACCCTCAGAAGTGTAAGCGCTCCACCAACATTGCTCCAATAGTATTCCAAGGGTTTAGAAATAGATTCACCAACAGCTTTTAAGCCAGCAAAATGCATAACTGAATCTATTCTATGCTAAAAGACAACCGAAAAACATATTAAGAAGAGATGAAAGTGGAAAATCAAACAATGAACAAAAACAATGCTTTTACTTGTTTAAAAATTTCCAGCAACGTTTCTTTAGACAGCACATCAGCATCATAGAATCGTAACTTTTTTCCAGTCAATTCCATTACTCGTTTCAAACTAACTGGATATCTGTCATCTAAATTAAAAAAAGTAATGTCTATTAATAAAAAATGACCTTTATGTAAAGTATATTCGATCTTGCATTTTTTCTTACTGTAAGTCTGCATTCGTATTTTTATGAAAAAGACCAAAAAACATGAATAATAAGCAAAGCGAAAGCAGTCAGTTATATGCTAGTGTTCAATAAATATCTTTACATAAAGCAATGTAATACTGGACTGTATGCTGTGGTTTCACAACGGTAAGTAATATTTCAACTTATTACATTCAACTGAAATTCAACATATAATGAAATATTATTTGTTAAAAATACATTTAAAAGTAGTTTAATTATAAACATTCAATTCTGATTAGCCGAAAGAAAAAACACGCCTGCGCACATGCTTATCAAATAATCGTTACCTCTTACGCAGTTGTCGAAACTATCAATAGCGATAACAGCGTAGTTGTTTTCAAGAAGTTCCAGTACTACATGACTGCCAATAAATCCACCAGCTCCTGTAACTAGAATAGTCTTTCTAGTTGGCATGGTGTACAATGCTGAAAAATAACATTAGGATAATATTTAAAAAAAAACATGCTTTCCTGTGAAATTTGCATTAAATTCTAAAATCAGACATTTTTTATTTCGAAAAGTTAAACAAACTGATGTGCAAATGTAAAATTAGTGTTTATAAGAAATGATCTCATATTAGATAAAAATTCGATGTACATGTTACAGAAGTTTCAGAATTGTCATCTGAGTAGGGTCGCTTTCCAACTCGTTGGACCATGTTATATTTCAACTGGAAAATAATCAATCATAGAAATGACTAAACGTGAGTGGGCCGAATCTGACGTCAGGGAAGTTTTCTA
This sequence comes from Trichinella pseudospiralis, assembly GCA_001447645.1. Classification (NCBI taxonomy): domain Eukaryota; kingdom Metazoa; phylum Nematoda; class Enoplea; order Trichinellida; family Trichinellidae; genus Trichinella; species Trichinella pseudospiralis. The sequence goes on along the minus strand of JYDV01000003.1, from coordinate 1,046,588 downwards.
CAGTTTACAGTATAAGGGCGGCCACAAGATACAGTATGAAAAGAATTAGTGTGTAAAAAAATGTCCGTAAAAAAATAAAAAACAAAAGTAAATTAAATTAAAAATTTTTTTAAGATGTAATTTCATGTTATTGATGAAAAATGGAAATGAATTTTTTGAGAAAAATGGACAATTGAAATTGTAAAAGTGAATAATGCTATATTGCAGAGAAGTATTTGCAAAATGGAACAGAAACGGCAAGAATTTATTTGAAAAATATTTTTTACTTGCAAAAAAATGAACGAAAATAAATTACCACAAGGTAACGACGCTTTTCAAAGTTTCAACAATGATTACAGTGATCAGAAGCAGTGCGGTAACTACTGCAAGTGGAGTTCCGTAAAAAATAAAAATTTTTATTGAATCAACTTGTGCTTCTTTGATTTGAAAATAATCAAAATGATCGTAATAAATGGAAAATGTAGCTCGATATCGTAAAGTTTGTGCATCGATGTCGGGCAAACGTGTAGCAATGCAGTTGAATTGAATGTCGTTCACATTTGATTCTTTCATCAAACAGGGCATCTGAAATTGATCAAAATGATTTATTATTTCCAAAGTATTTGTGCCCAGTGAAGTTGTACAATTTTTATAATCGTTCACTGTGCACAGTGGAACTGAAATTGAATCATCCGGTTTGGTACATATGAAAGGAAGTACACAGTTGCATTCATCTTTAATACTTTGATAAACGCAATATTTCAATGTTTGGATTTTAAAAAGTGCTTGTCCATTTTTTTCGAAATCATTTGAACTGACTGAAGAGATGTATTCAATTATTTCCAATTTCAACGAAGCCGCTTGGTTATTTTTCAATGTAATCTTTGGTAAAAATGGCTCTTCAGTGGTTAAATCACCGACATAAATTTCAAAACCAGAAAATTCAGCAGGGGAAACGGTGAGTTGTTCCTTTTGCAATTCAAGTTCAATTTTTAATGCCCCTAAATCTGAAGGAATTTTCTGTTCACTAGGAAAGATTACTGTGCATGGATTAAGAAAACCAGTGATTAAAGTGGACGAATTTTGACAAAACGAACTTACATCCAATATTTCTGAGCCTGAAGTTACATTTTTAATAATTTGAATACATTTTAAAAAGTGATCGCTTGGTAGAAAGCAGTTGACTTCAGTTTGACGGTCGTGTGTCTTGTTGAAGCTGGTTGAATATAATTTTTCTAGCTTTTCAATTTCATTTCCAGCAAGATCTTGAATTTTTACAGCTGATGAGAAGCTGATCAATTTTTCGGCATATTTTTCAAAGCGATTGTTGAACATCGGATCTTGGCGGATGTACTTTAAATTGAAAGGTTGCCGAGTGCAAAGCAGAATCGGTGGAAAATGCATACTTTGTTTCTTGACGTGCAAAAGTGTCGTTCCTGTTCCATTATCTGAAAAAGTCCAATCTATGGCTGTCCAACAGTACAAAATGAATCCAGTAGCAATGAAGAAAACAGCTGCCCATAATAATCGTTCTGTTAATGATAAACTTGAATACCATGTATTCGCAGACCCCATAAAAATTCTTTTTAAAGTATTTTTAAAAAGGAAACGTTACATAATGTTGATTTATATGCTGTTCTCAAATTGGATTGCATTTAAAATTTCAATTAGCTAACAATTGTCTTCTGTAAATTGATTTAAAGTTATTTGAATTTGTCATTTAATTTTCCGTTGTTATGGTGATAGTTGCTTAAAATTTTGATTTTCTTATTATCACAGCAGCATAATTTCTGTTCTTGAATATGGAAACAGTTAATGTACATATTGCAAATGGATTGTATTATTTACCGTTTTTATTCTTTATATTTTTCAGTAATGCTGTTTGTTCAATGATTTTAGAATCAAACCATTTCTTACCCAGTTTTAAATGATCAGTTCGAATAATGAGTAAGAATTATGAATTGTGGAAAAATTGAAAATAAAGACAATAAAGAATATGACATAAAAAACAAAGAATGAGGAAATGGTTTGATCATCGTTCAAAAATTCAATGACATTATTCAAATAAGAAATTGATTAATTGGAAATATTCAAATTTAAATATAAATATAAATATGCGATATTGATAAGAGCAGTTTTATTTTTCAATTTGTTGGTTAGTAGAGAGTTAATTTTGGTTTTTATACTTTTTATAAAATTTTGTGTTTGTGTTTGAAAAACGGCAAAATATATAAAATGAGAGAGAAAATTCACTTTTGACGTTGAAGAATAGATGAGAAATTGAAAAGAAAGCGCAGCTGTTTAGCGGAAGCTTTGCCATGCACATGAAACCGATGCATACCTTTATTGCATTGATTGACGTCTAAAATGTTTAGAACATTTTAAATTTTGATGAATACCATGAACATGTGTTGTCTAAGAAGTGCCATGCATTCTGCTTCAGCAAATTAACATCCATCCATTTGAAAAGCTATTTTATTTTACTTATTCATTCAATGGCATTGTTTGTTGTGTCTTATTGGTAGTGTACGATTTGAGTATGCTTCGAAACAGAAAAGTGATCAATGAAATTCACATTGCTATTATTGGTGCTAATGGTTCAGGAAAATCTGGTATAATTATTTTTTTTCATGAATGCACAGGACAAATTGCAAAAAGCACATATTTTAGCTTTAACGGTGAAATTTATGACAAAGCGTTACATTGGCGAGTATGATCCTAATATGGGTAAGAAAAAGTTGAAAAATGTAAAATTTATTAATTACTTTCCTCTATCAGAAATTGGAACAAGAAATTTAGACAAATTTAAATGTAACCTGCATAAAGCATAAACTGAAGCTATGAGGAGTAGTTCAATTTTAAACATTTATTCTAGTGACATTCATATAATTAATTAATTACAACGTGTATACTAATTGATTGAAATGCAATTGGAAACGTTTCAATAATTTAATTAAAAATAAATTTAAAACGAAATAATTAGTATTGGATAAATTTGCACAACACTAAGCATGTTAAAATGGAAATAATTTTACAACTTAGAAGATACATATTGCAAACAAATAACAATAAATGGAAATGAATGTATGCTTTGGATTATGGATACAGTTGAAGGGGTAAGATGATTATTTTGTTGATATTATTTAAATATTTTGCTTAGAGTCAAATTTAGAGTGGAAAAAGTTCCAGTCGTTATGTCAGTTGGGCAGATGTTTTTCTTGTATTGTATAGTGTTACCAACAGAGATTCTTTTGAATATGCTGAAAAGCTTCTGAAAGAAATTCACAGCCATGATCACTCTGTTTGCGTTAGACCTCACATAGTTTGTCTGATAGGAAATAAAATCGATCTTGATAGATACAGGTATATTTGTTTTCATTAAAAATTAATTATCAATTAATTAATGTAATATTAAGTATAATTTTATATTTTAGACAAGTGAGCAAAAATCAAGGCGCAATTATGGCGACAATGTATTCGGCGAAGTTTTACGAGATCAATGTCACAGAAGAATATTCAATGGTGAAAAATTTGTTTCGAGATTTGATTGAAGAAGTTATTATTAGCAGAGATCGTATTTCTTCTCAGAGAAGTCCAAATAGTCGAGTTTGGATGAATCAGCGTGTTACTGATGAGATACTTTCAAATGAAGGAGCACAAAATCTGAAAAGTGTAATTGGGCGTAGGCCAAAATCGCCGTCTGTTAAAGTTTACGATACAATGAAAATAAAAATGGCACCCTCAATTCATCAAAAGAAAAGCTCAGGGTTGAAAATATTGAAACTTTTCCAAGAACGTTACAGGGAAACTTCTTGATGAAATGTTGATTTTGCTTTTAAAATTTATTTTTACATAAAAGTTGTTTGTAGAAGCTTTATTTTTGATGAGAATAATTTTTTGAAGTTGTACAAGTGTTGTTGTTTTATGATAAAAGAAGAATAAAGCATCATTTTATGATTTAAAAAAAGGGTGTGGCAGTGTGAAATTGAATAATTATAACTTTACTAGAAGTTTACTTTAGAATAATAAAGTTGCAGTTCACGTACGGTAAACAGAAGTATTGGAGTACAATTTCCGTAATTTAAATGAAACATCAACACAAAAGATGAAGAAAATCAAATTCATAAAAAGCTGCTTAGAGAAAACTGAAACATTTGACTGAACTAGTAAGCTTTATTATGTTGTATGACGACAGATTTAATTGGAAAAGTGTCATTTTTAGAATGCTAAATAAGCACATGTTTATGTGCAATTTGACGATCGATTTATGTTGAACCATGGATATAGTGTGTGGTTTGGTCGGTAAAGTAATTTATACACAGTGTGTCAAGAGTGCATTTATGACATATTGGAGAGGGACGGTAAATTTTCTATGAGTTTACACTTCTTCAGTTAAAAAAGCGAGTTAAGTAGTCATCTGTTTCCTTTGGTAAATTTTCGATCACATTTTCTACCAGCTTTTGACTGATGACAGCTTGAACGCTATATTGCTGTCCTGCAGTTGTTCAATAAGTGCATTTTGGTATAAATTGGACTCCCTGATGATCATCATTGATTAATTGTTCGCAGACATCCTAATTCTCTTAGCATATTTGACGAACAGATGGTCTGTTGATCTGAGAGTTATTCCTCTCAATTGTAAAGCAAAACTGCTTAACATTCAGTGCAATTAAGCTATATTTTGTAATAACTTAACATGAACAACCTGAAATTGATTTACTGGTTCATTTAGATTTTGATTTTTATTCTACATCAAAGTATATCCATAATAAGCAAATCAGTTAAATAGAAGAAAATTTTGATCGATTTTCAAAGTACAGATGGAATATTTATGATTTGATATTAAACGGATTACACAATGCTAAATTAATCAATTTTTACTTTTCAATGTTAGAAGAAAGAAAAAACTAAAAATTAATCTATATCTATACACTACACAATTTAAAGAAATATTTTATTCATTAGAAAGCAAAAATAATTATAATTTATTTATTACAACAGTCATTAAACCAACAAAATGCATTATCTGTTCGCGAAAGCTTCACAGTAACAAATGATTTAGCCATTTGCATTCTATTGCATTACAAACATAAATCACTTTTTCTTTGAAAAGTGATATATTGTATATTGTTAAATTGCCTGATAATGAAACTTATTACAATATAAAAAGACAATTATTTACTATTCACCAATTGTTTAGCAAGAACTGTTATAAACCATTTTTATTTCTCATTTACATTTGTTTCCTGTAATTTGTATTTTTTATAATGTGGCGTCTGATGTGTTTAAAACACTTTACTATGCAATACAAATATAAAGCAGTTTCAATAAGATTAAGATAAAAGCATAGTGATGAGGAAGTCATAAAAAAAAGATTGCGAAAGTTCTTTTTAAATGTATGCATTCTTTACAGTGCTGTGGATGATTAAGTTCATAGCAGTTTATGATTAATTTTTTTAGAGTGATATACATACATATAATTTGAACAATTTCTTGCAAAGTATCAGAATAATCGTTTCATTAAAGCGCATCACTTTAAACTAATGTATATTGAACTGATCATAGTCACTGAATATGTTTTCTTAAAGTTTTGCAATTTGCATAATATTCTGATTGAAAGTTAAAATTGAAAAGCAAGTGAAAACGCGATAATAATACAAATTGCGACAAAATCATGTCAACCTATGCTTAGAGGAAATAACACTAAAAAAGAATTGCAAATGTTTACTGTATAAGTAATTTTCAAATCTAGAATTGACTGATAAGATGCAAATATTCAAATATATTTTCATTCGACGCTGAATTGATAGCTGCTGTTAAGCAGATATGTTATCTAAACAAATAAAACAGCATCAATTGTTATAATAGAGTAGGCGTGAGAAAGGAAAAAGATGCAGCAGTTTGATCAATTGAAATTGCTATTAGCAAACCTGCTAAGAAATTAAGTTGATTAAAGCATATTTTTTCCAATCAAATTATTTGTCATTCTGAAGAAGAAGACGAAGAATAAGAAGAATAAGAAGAAGAAGAAGAAGAAGTAAAACAGTTTATACAAGTAAATGTATCTAATTTTAATCAATATTTTAAAATTATTGTGTTGTAAATATAAGGAACTATAAGTAAAAGTGAGTCAGATTAAGATGACTGTCAGTTTGGATCATTTTACAATATGTTATATATTGTGGTAGTTGATTTTTAAATAATTGTAATTGATTTAAAATTGTTGTTGAGTAAGAAATGTGAAAGATTGTATTTGTTTGTTTAGAATAATAAGTGAACGTTTGAATGAATATTGTGCACATTTTACTTAGGTTAACATTATTTTAAAAGAAACTTTAATAAATCATACAACTGTTGTCATTGAACTGTCATTAGTGATAAAGATCGTTAATAGAGGGAGAGTAACAGTGAAGCAATATATAAACTTGAACACACATATTGAATATTAAATTTTTTTTTTTCAGTTAAAAATAATGAAATATGCAAATTACACTTTTTAATTAGAGAATATAGGAAATAAAAAGGCAAAATAGAATGTCCAGCGAAATGTATGACGTAAAAGCAAACATCAATAAGGAAAGAGATGAGAATGAAATGAGCTAGAGAGGAGAGAGGGGGGGAGGGAAGGGGGAGAGGGAGAGGGAGAAAGAGGAAGAGAGAAGAGAGAGAGAGAGAGAGAGAGGGGGAGAGAGGTAGAGGAAGAAAATGAGAGAAGGGCAGAGGCAAAAGAAGAGAATGAAGAGAAAATAAGAAGAAGAAGAAGAAGAAGGGGGGAAGAGAAAATAGAGAAGAGACCTTTTGCGCTATGTTTTCATCTTGTTATTCATTTTGCATCGCGTCGCCTAGTCGGAAGGTCGCGTCACGTCCATCAACTGAATGCCTGCTTCTCGTCATTGAACGTTTACAATGAGGATGCTGAAGCTGCTTTGGCGTTTCTAGCGTAAGCCATTGGACGACTCATTCAGTGAGTGAGACTGCTTTGCTTGCATGTTTGCCGCCGTCATCACCGCCTAAAGCTAAATAAACAAAGAGCATAATCAGTAATAATAATAATAATAATAATAATAATAATAATAATCATTATCAAGCTCAACAACATCGTTGCTGTTGGTTGGTGCACGTCAGTGGTTTCATCTTGCTTGTTTCTTCCCATTTTCTTTCTTTTTCCTCTTCTCTTCCCAAAGAGAGAAAGAAAGAGATAGAGATAGAGAGAAAGAGTAAGAGAAAGAGTAAGAGTGAGAGTGAGAGTGAGAGAGGGAAGGAGAAAAGGAAACAGGGTAAGGAGAAGAGCATAAGAAAGAGAAGAAGAGAAAGAGATAGACAGCTTCTGTTGAAAATCGATTGCGCGTCTTCAACAGACGCACGCACATCTTAAAGTGCACGGCTGCTTTTCTGCTGGTCAAATTATGCCTCTAATCTTATAATGATCAATTTCTTGTTTTCGTCTCATCTTTTTTAAATTCAACCTTTTATAAGAAATAACTGTAATCTATGCAATGGAATTGCTTTTTTTTGTTTTATGTTTTTCATTTTCGCGGCTAATATGCAAACTTGTTTTATGTGCTTTAATTATTCGTTGACTTCTTTATTCTGTTATTATTATTATTATTATTATTATTATTATTATTATTATTATTTCTGGCCAAAATTGTAATGAATGAAAGAGATTAAGAAATTGAATAGCCAAACCATTGTTGTCAGTGCTGTCAACCACTTCATCCGAGGGGCATGGAATTTTTCAGCGCTGCTTATACAAAGCCGCTGATCTTCTCCACTTGAGCCAATGGTCGATTATGGTAGCGCAGGTTCGATTCACCTGTTTACTACCACCACCACCATCATCATCACCATCAGCATTATCATCAATCTGGACTATTTTTATCTACATTTTTCTTCTTTCTGCCGCTATGTTTGCTGATTGTTCATCTGAAAATCAACCATTACAAGTTAAAGGTAATTGGTTTTTTTCAATTTTTGAACATAAATTTATATGTTATGCGTTATTCATTTTCAATATCTTTATTTATCAAATGCTTGTCAGTTGATATAGCAGATGTGATAATATTTGAATATTTCCAACTGATTTATGCTGCTTTTTTGGAATTAAATAAGGTGTGCAGTGTCTATTGATTGATTGTTCATCACGAATTGTCAGTGAATACCATTGTTGTTTGCTAAATAAACTTTCATTAATTATTGGTTTCTAAAAAATTATTTATATATTTTATTAAGCTTATTTTTTCTAATGTTAAAGTAGACGTAAATGAGTGAGTAATTAAGTTGACTTTTGTTCTTTTACGATATTTCACATACTTTGAAAATGTAAATCACTTTATTTATCAGTATGAATTATTTCACTTATCTATGCCCATCAGTATAATTCTACAGCTTTTATATGATAATCATTAAGCAAGACGATTAGTTTTTGATGTGCTTTTGGACAGATTAATTTTGCTTTATAAAATCCCTTGAGATTAATGTAAATAATGATCTATTTCTACGAAATATGAACATTCTTATTCCGTAGAAATAATATTTTAATATATAATAGTGCACTTTTAATTTTAAACAAAGATAAAAAAATCTTTACTTCAAATATTCAAAATTTTCCTTTCTTTTGGGACACTTTTATAACGTATCTATTTTTTGGTGTCTAAAATGCAAATTTGTTCTTTGAGCGATTGTTTGATTAGTCTAATCTTGCATCAGATTTTGTTTGGCATATTTATCATCAGATATGAACATTTCAGATTTCGAACTGGATAGCAAAGGGATTATTATATGGAGGAAATAATTTGATTTATTTTCAGTTACGTGAAACAATACTGCATTGTGTTTAGAATTCCAATGTACTAAATTAAGTTGTTCTTTGAAGGTTTTTTTTGAAAACAAAATAATTTTGCTAAGTCATATGATATAATGAAAAATTTAAGCAAAAAGAATGCGATGTAATAAGTGATCAAGAAATTGTTACGCAATGAAGGAAACTATTTTGCATATTATCCCGTATGAACAAACAGTTTTAAGCCTTCTAATAAATATATCTTAAAACAATAATGTTTCTAATGAAGCACTGATATACAAGTATAATTTTGGTGGAAAGCATTTGATAGCATTGATATAAATGCTTCTTGATCACAGCATTCATTGCATAATGCTTATTGTATGAATTTAGTTAGTAAAATCCAAACAAACGTGTTATTTTATTCAACTTTATTTCAAGCGGAAGTGAAATTGCATTCAACTTCAAATATATTATCAAATACTATTGCATTGTTATTAAACATATTTTATATTTACAACTAATATGATTAGGCTTTATGCAATATTATCAATTATTCAAGCTTTTAAGAATTATACTTTAGTTAGAGTAAGCAGATATTAAAGTAATGTTGGTAAAGAAGCGTTTCTTCTATTTTATTTTCTAAGCAATGTTAAATTTCTTGCTTAATCATGATGATTTCTATGTGATGCATACGTACGTACGTACCATACATCGCTAAAATTCAACAGAAAGGATAATTTACATAAGCAAAGCTTCAGTGTTAACGGATTAACAATTTTGCATAGCATGTGATGAGCTGATTGATTGAATTTTTTTATTATAATACAATCACATTGGCTAGCAACATGAATACAGGTATAGGCATAGGTATAAGAATAAGAATTTTCTTTTTTTTTTTTATTTGTAATAAGTTTGCATTATTTTGTTGTCCATTTTGTCAAATTTTTACGTCGAAAAATTGTGATTCGAATTTTTCCACGTAATATTTTACGTAATCTAAATGAAAATAAGGTTATTCAAAGTAATTCAAAATATGGATTTTTTAAAATTTTAAATTAGTACACGGCGCAGATTTCATCAAATTAAAATCGTAATGTAAGTTCAACGTTAGAGTTCAAGTCTTTACTCGATGAGTAATGCAATTTACTAACACCCAAGAGAGCGTGATTCGTCTCAAATGAATTGAATTTAGAGAAGGCTAACTAAGAAAAATTTACTCTGCATAAAATGACTTATGAAGTGTACAAATGAATGAAAAATTAAAATCAAATAAAACTGTAGTTATTTTATATAACAAATGCTCGTGAAATTTTGAAATTTGTAAATCAATTTTTCATACTTGTTTAAAACTAGCAAACTGGTAGTCATTTAAAATGCATTTGATGCTATTAGAAAAAATGTTTTGTTCAGTGCTTGACTGCAAAATTAGTTTTTTTAAAAACGGCATTATTATAACTGAAAACCTTTTGTAGTTTTAATATGAAGTAGTAGTACATTTGAAGAATGAATGAAAGTAATCTATTTTTCTGTTTTTTATTTTAATACAAATAAAAGCCGTTTTAGCCGATACAAATAGATAAATTTGTAAAAAATTTTAGCAGTTGAAGAATGCTCATTTTTGTATGATGGCAATAAAACAATCAATGGTACATTTGCCACGCCAGGATATCCGAATACATATCCTGCAGATACTCGGTGCCGTTTTCGTTTCAGAGGTAGACGAGATCAAGTGGTTTGGATTTTATGGAGTGATTTTCATCTCGAAGGTCCGCTACCATATCAAAGGTGAAAGTGATACTGCGCATTTTGTTATACATTTTAAAATGCAATTTAAGCAGTTCTGTTATGAATTTTATTCTAAATGTATAATGATTGAAGGTGCCTTCATGATTATGTAGAAGTAATAATTATTGATCGTCAAAACGTGCAGCATATCAGTGGCCGGTACTGCGGTAATAAGAAGCCGCCAGATTTCAAAACTATGCAACGTTCTGTTGACATAATTTTCCAATCTTCCTTTAGCAAGCATTTTCAAGGATTTTCAGGTGTTTTTATGTTTATAAATGAAAGTATGTTATCATTTTTTGTTTTTAATTTGTTTTTTTACTTTTATTTGAATACTTTTGCAGGAGAAGTTCAACCTCCGATGAGCCATTATCCAGGCAAATCGAATCCTCATAGCGTCGGCTGTGGTGGATTTGCTCAAGGCATTCACGGAGGAGTTATTAAAAGTCCTGAATATCCAGAAAGTAAATGTTGATATTTGAAAATTGAATAGCTGTCAAAGCAGTTGCTAGGTGTTGTAATTATAATTTTTCAATTTAAATCAGCTTCTATTATTGCTTATTGGCACAGAATTATGTATAATAATGATCAAAAATGCGTATACTATTTATTAATAATTGAATTAGACATTAATTAAAATTCCACAATTCATGTAGTATGGTTTACTTAATTATTTTTGTTGTTATGCAATTTTTACAGAATATCCCGAAAATGTTGAATGCAACTGGGTAATTCGAGTCAGACCCGACAAACAGATATTTATTAAAATACTCGAACTGCAGCTGACACCTGGATGTAAGTGTCATTTATTATGTTATTAAATAATGTATAGTTTAAATTAGAATAGTTTTTCATTTTGAGTTCGGTGCGAAGACGCTCAACTAGAAGTGATAGATGGTTATGCTCATTATAATCCAAACGAAGAAGCTGCACTGAGTCAAAGTCAGCGTGTGCGTTTCTGTGGAGAAGAGAAATATTACAGAGAAGAGGGTGACAAATCATACATGTCAGACAGAAATCGTATACACATAAGGTATGCAGATTTTGTATTGAAAGTGGTCACAATAAGTTAGAGAAGATAAAATAACAGATTTAAAACATCTAAACCTGCACCAGAACAAATGAAATACAAGAGACAAGAATTTGGTTCTGTAATTGGTTTCTACTTGGTATGGACAGAAGTTTCGATAGATGGTAAGTGAAAATTTTTGTTTGTTGAATTGAACACGCACACACACACACATGTAATAAGCTTTATCATTTTCAGCTGATTGTACTAGTTTTTATTGTCGAGGTGGAGAGTATTGTATTGATGAGGGAAAAAGTATTTGTGCAGAAAGAAAAAGATATTGCATTGAAAATAGCCTTGTTTGCGATGGAATTCCAAATTGTGCAGAGTTCGATAATAGTGATGAAGAGAATTGTAAATATATTTGTCTGTTGGTTTTTATTTTGTGAATTTTAAATGTATTTGTTTTGTTGTCGTTGCTGCTTATTTATGTTTCAGGTTATTCCAAAGAGCTTCTTGCTTCTGGAATATTTGTTTTGGTACTTTTGATTTTTGTCATATTAAGTGTAGTTTATTGGCAAAGATGCCATAGTCGAAAACAACTTCACAAATTGATACATGGTCGAAGCTTAACTTCACGGCGTGCAATGAATGAAGATTTATCTGAAAAGGGTGATCTAATTTGGCAACCAAAGTCAGATCAATGTGCAGATGCTTTCAATGAATTATTGGACAATGGCCAGAAAAAAGTGACTGGTGAAATCAGGGCCAATACAACGACAATGGACAATGCATGCTTGCAGAGTGGTACATACAGGCGTAGGAAAGGTTACGAAGAGCAGAATCATGTCACGCCTTTAACATTCCTCCCAAATGAACATGCGGCAGGGGTTGTGGTTAATTTCAAATCAGACATTCAATTGGCCAACAACTCTGACATACTACGTTCACGCATTCCATCGTCATCACATTCAATTGAACACTCAACTTCAACGTATGCTTATCAACCTTCGGCTATATGGCAACAGCGAACCGACTTGCATCAGTTCACTTTTGCACCAACTCAACTGCTTGTGACAAGTCTCAGCGATGAAACAAGTGCTGATACTGAATCTGAATCTACAAATTGCACGAAGAAAAGGATTAAAAAATCCTTACCGGTAATGAGTAATCTTAAGCAGCAAAAAACTAGCAGAGAAAGACAAAATACGGTGGCACAGTGTTCACTTTATCAACCGGCTGCTTGTCAGCCGCAAGCTTGTTCATCGTTTGCTCAAGAAGAAACAAAAAATCCAAACAATTTGAAATGCATATTAAAAAGTCACTCATCATCATCAGGCCAGCAGGATCGTTTGGCGGCTGAAATGGTTTATCCAAATAAACCGACAAATGATGCTGCAGATGATGATAATGATGATGGTGATGATGATGATCAGCTGCGCTGCAGCAATATCAAATTGCAAAGTCAAGCAAATTCCAAACGGTCAACTAATTCTTCTTCAAAACTGAAAACTTCAAAACAAAGAGTGGAATTCAGTGATATTGTTACTGTTCGCATTAGACCGTCTGATGTCAGTGATGAAGAAGAAATTGAAATTGATGATCATCAGATAAAAACAGCAGACTGTCCATCTAATACCAACAGTATCAACAAAACTACAACTGACGATCTTGGTTTAAAACCTACTGTCGTTTAGTTTTTAACATTTATCGAGGTGCCTTATTTAAAAAAATGAATTTCCCTAATTTTTTATCTTTTATTTCATTGTTTTCATTTGGCATCCATCGATCAAGTGTTATTTTTAAATTGTACATAGTATCTTATTATTACTGTTCATCATCATCATCATCACTTTTCAGTTGATGCAAATTTTATCTATATTGCAACAACTTTACAATGTTTTATTGCATTTTTAATAAAATGCAGGTCATTTTACGTGAACAGTGTATTCATATGCTCAATGAAAATACTACCAAAAATTACTATAACTATAGAATAGCATCTAATCTGTTTTAGTGAATGCATTTAATAAATAAGTACTCAACAACTTCCAGTCATTCAATCTTAAAATAAGTAGATAGATAAAAAAAACTCTTTTTGATACCAGTTACACTTTTATTTAATATTGCATGAGAACATTTGCATTTGATAGATTTAGTGTTTGATAATCAAGACAGTAAAATTGATCTTTCTCACTTCAGCACTGCTACAAAGAACAACAGAACATATTTTCCTTGTAAAATCGAAGATATTTTAAATATTCCAAAAACTTATATGTCAAGAACAACAAAAATTTCATAGCCATTGTCTTTGTTCAAAATCCTCATGTTGTTGAACGTAACTGCTTTCACTTCTATGCGTTGAATGTGTTTGGAGACGTCAAATGATTCTCCCCATGCACGAGCTGCCATGTAGCCATCCACAAGATTAAAAGAAATTATTTTTATATAACGAGGAATAAAAAACGGCTCGCCATTGAATGCAGCAAACCATTCGTTCAAAAAATCAAACAGCATTGTTTTCTCATCGCTGCCTCGCACTTCAACGTCATATGAAAAGCATGCATCAACTTTGTTCAAATCAGTCAAATACGCAAACATTGCCATAGTTACCTAAAAACAGAAACCGTTTTCTTTAAACTTTAAAAGTTTTGATTAAACACTCACTTGTTCGAACGCTTCAATCAAATTATCACCCCACGCATGAAGCATAATATCAGCCGTGTGGTCCAGATGCTCATATTTTATAGTATTATTAAACGGGCAATCTGTACTGCTACGCACTAATGCATCATCTTCATTAGGAAGTTCTTCGCTATCTCTTAGCATTAGTATCAAAGCTTCAAAATATTTTAATATATGCATATGCAAACACAATAATTCATATTATAGAATGTATTTTTCATGACTAAACAGCAGAAATAAAAAGCATAATGTCAAAGGTAAAAATGAAGTTTTACTCTCAAGTGACTTCAAGTAACAAATACTACAAAACAATGTCCATCGGTAAAAATAAGTAGTTCAGTTAAAAATTAAAATTAAAAATAAAACGAAACACTTTAGATTGCTAAGTGAGATGGTAAAACACAATGTCAGTTCATCAAGAACTTTAAAAATACTACAAATGCTATCATTTTTAAGAGATCAGTAAATTTTCGAATCGTTCAAAAAAGAGAATCTTTATAAACGGCAGTGACAATTCACATTAGGCAAATATTTAAAATAAAACAGTGTAGTTCCCTGAGTTTTTCTTTGGTTTCGTTCACATTTGAATGTTCGCCATTCACTTCATCCATGCACTGCTAGCGGACTAAATTTCAAAACCATATTACAGATAAAGACAAAAAACAGCAGCGCCAATGCTAACTTTAGTAAACGAACGCAGTACACCAAGATCCGCTTCCAAAATGGATTGTACATCAGAAAAGTAGATGACGAAAGACAAGAATCCTCGCTTATTGGATCACCTTCTTCTGGTATATATCTAAAGCGTTATCAAATTTCTTAAAACCTATTTCACTTTATCCAGTTTTTGCCACATGAATAATATAAACAACACGGCAATTGTTACTGTAAAAAATAAAGCTCTAATTTTTGAAAATTACCCATAAAACACACAACGGTCAGCATCAATCACCTCTTTGATTTTATTCCAAATAAAACCACTGATATAACGATAATTACGAAAAAAAGGTAGCACTTTCCAATTTACGCTATTTTGCACGTCCTACAACACAACCAAACAAACATCCGAACACATACAACTTTAATAAATGTTTCACCTTACTAGAAATGACGGCATACGACAAAAGTTACTGCTTTTTGCTTTCATAAAATCATAACCCTCAAAGCAAAAGCTAAGAGCTTCCATTAAATAAAACAATCTTTTATTTTCTATTGTGTAACGATGGCACTGAATAACAAAAAACGGAAATCAATTCACTGTAGAAATTTTAAAACGGCTTCACGCACTATTTCACCGCCACTTTCTGTACGATAGGCAGACACCGCGCGACGACTGTTCCTGAAATCTGGGCTGAGATTTTCACAAGGGGCAAGAAGCTGTAAATCATGAGGAGCAGCATGGGGACCAATGGACTGTAAAAACTGTCCAAACCGGCGTTTATCCTCGGAAACCATTTTGCAAGAATAAGTCTCTAACCTAAATTTATCAAAGCAAATAGTTAAAAAAAAAACCAATTTCATATGTTACTGGTACCGGACATCAAAGTTGCAGTCTATTGCATGCTCTCTAAAAATTTCCCTGAGAAACTCTGAAGCATAATCATTTAGCAATTTCATTTTGGACCTCAACAATTAGATCAAAATGAAGAGATCGTGATCGTACCGAAGTACTTTCGATCACTATAATATAAAAAAACATAATTACATATGACTTACAATAAGATCGCTCATATAAATTTCATCTGTTAAATAACAATAATCTAAATAACATGCAAAAATAAGTTATACTAAGCAACTCGAAACAACAATAAATCTTCTGTTTACCAGCTAAAATGAATGTAAACAACCCATTGCTATATTTACAGTACTAATCTACAGTAAACATAACGTAAGTACTTTAATAAAACATTATTATTTATTTTATGACACATCTGTTAAATAATAATATTAAATGGATTTAGTCTGTAAAATAATAACTGTAACAAATGTAATTATGACAGTGTTTTAATAACAAAGCTGCATTTATTACACACCTAAATATTTTCAGTAGTTTATTATCAGCATTGTTTTTAAGAACCTTTTAGAATACATGGCTAAACAGATCTTTGGATTGATATTTTTGAGAGACAGCATCTAAATTCGTATTTTTTCGGACTATAGGAATTTCGGAATTAAATTCGGACAATCTCGTAGTATTTTTAGTTCTTTAAATACAGTTTTTAATTTTATAATGAAAAAAATGCAACAACTGCACTTCAATGGATTTACATTGTGTAGTTTTTTGAAGTAGCCAAGTACCCATGATAAAATTTTATGTTTGTTAGGTTGTATAAAAAAATTAAAATAATCGTGCATGCCTTTATTTTTACAAATATTAATGAACAAATAAAAAATATATATAATTTATGCAAATCTGTAAATTAAGTTAATTTCAACTATAAATTATATTTGTACCAGACAGCCAGGCGCTCAGTGTCCTGTCATAGGGAATCTTAAAAATCACCCATTCCAGGCACGAAAGGAGAACCTGCACCGCACGATGACGAAGCAACCGATCGGCAGAAAGGGTTCATGTTGCGCTTGATTGTCAAAAAGGTTATGGTAGAGGGTTGGCCTAGGAGAGAGGCGTTGTTGGTTCTGGTGGCGTTGGTGTTCGTATGTTTGTCGCTCTTGGTGTGGTTAATCACGAAGGGTGCCAATAGCACGTTTTAATATATGTTTTAACCTATTGTGTTGTTTTTTTTGTTATTCTGAATCTCTTCCTCGCAGCGTGAAAGAGGTGAAAGCACTGACCGACGTGATAGTTCTGAAACGGAGTTGGATTCGCCAACTTTCACTGGCTACTTGACATATTGTTGCAAATGTATATTTCCTTTCATGCAAATTAATACCAATTAATAGCTTTATGGCTTCTATTTATTCAAAAGACAATACAACTATTTGGTTTTCATTCGATATATTCGAGTTAAATGCGTTGCTCGAAATTACTATGCCAAGTAATGATAATTAAACACAATCATACTGTTACGCTCATGCATGCATAATAAACAACAAGGTCACATTAATTTTCATATGGTCCTTCTGATCGAATTCTTTTCGCGAGCAGTTCAACAATTTTATCATTTTTCATCATTCGATTTTCACGTAAAATCGCACTTTGAGTAGAAGCGTTTTGAGATATGTTGTTAGAATTCAACGGATCGCCCTGTAATGATGTGTCTAAATCAAATGAAAATGAATTTTCCAAAACAAAACAGAATATTGAGAAAAACTACCTTCTTGTTGCGATGATGGCTGCATATGAACTGGTGCACATAAAAGATCATCAATTGAAGTTGTTATAATGTTGTTACTTTGCTTCAGTTGTGAATGTACTCTTCTGAATCTCTTAATTATATTTGTATCCGCGATTTCACTTACGGCTTTTGATAAATCTTCAAGTACACATGCAGATATTTTGAAATCCATCACTGGAGAAGACAAATCAGTAACAATAAGTTGCTCAAGTAACTGAATAGCTTCGTGCAGCCGGTTCAAATTTTTCAAAGCACAACACAATAACCCACGACTTATAACGTTATTCTCTGGCTTCTTCATTAACATTAAAATTTCATATGACATGTTGGGATTTTCCATCTTTAAGCACAATGCACTCATCATTGCTAAAGCTTTTCCCGGTACTGGAACCTTAGCGATGCAATTACCAAGAAACTGCAGACCGAATTCACAAGCCTCCTCCGTTGCCTACGATATGAATGCAATAAAAATTAATAAATAAACGCAGCTTGAATACTACAGTTTTATAACATGCAGCAGTGGTGAGAATTTGCAAGGATCTTGGATATGGATTTTTTAGCATACAGTCGCTATTTTCATAAATTTTCCAAACATCAATTATCGCCTGGTGACGTTCTTCTTTATATAATAAATCCATACAAACGGTGAAACACATGGGATGATTAAAGAAATTGCTCAGCGCCTAAAAGTGTGATGTAACTTTTCTGCAACAGAATACCAAGCGATTGTAATGAAATAAGTAAGATGAATTATAATTAGAGAAATAATTTTTAAATGCTAATGCAGAAAAATTTCTCATCATTTACACAAAAAACATACAGGATCTGATATTAAATCATAAGCTAGATCCGGTTTCCTAGCACGATGCAGCATTCGCATAATTACAGATCCAAACTGGTAAATGAATATTTTCATGCGCTGACTCTGATCATTATATCGGTAACACATTTTTGTAACAATATGAATCTGTTCTTCTGTTTCAGCAAGACATACGGCATTTTTCAAATCTTCAGTGTAAATAAACAAAATGTTGTTAGGAAGGAAATAATGCTGCATTTTATTCCAAAACTGCTCTAAATAAGAAAGAAAAAGCTAATAATTTTTGCCGATACAACTGTCTTCTAACATTGAACATTGTAACCTTGTGAAATGTTCAACTTTCTTCGGCGTGCATTTCGGAATATGTCGAAATCAGTAAGGCCAAGACTTTTATCAGTGAAGAGAAATCGTTCTACAATTCAAATATTCAAAATGCATTTCATCGTTTTCTCATATATTCATTACGTACCTTGTCTATAACGTCGCACGTTAAAAAATAATTTCAATATATTTTTACTGAACATGAAAAACGATCAACCTAAAAAGTATGGAACTAATTATTTCGCCAGATTTTATTAATAGCATTACCATGAATGTCCAGTACTTAAAATGATATTTAACCTTCCATTACTTAGTACTCAGTGATATGATTAGAAAATGCAATGCTTATTAAGATACTCAATAGAATGCCAAACGTTTGCCTTTACGGTTTAAGTTGAATAATTCTGAACGTAGTTCTTATATTTTTTTGCTCCTTTTATTAAAAACATTATTCAATTAAATTCACAAAAATATCTCAATTTTATGAAATCGTTAATTTTATAATTTTAATTATTAATATGGATGCAATATATATATTTAATAAATTATATATATAAAGATAAAAATTTTTTTAATTCATTTAATTACGGTTAATCGCTCTTATACGATACTTAGCAGGTAGATTTAAGCAAGCACTTTTAATATTAATGTACTGTATTCCAAAAAAGATTTTCAAGATGAAATAAGGTCATTATAAACAATACAATATTCCTTATTTCATTTAAATTTATTTTTAATTATTTATTATAAAATCCGTGATGTTAATATAAGATATAAGTTAGTAAGCCAGTTGCTTTTTTATAAAAAAATATTTGTTTTATTCGGTAGAAATTTAATGGTGGAGTTTGCATAATCATATTTTGATAAACTATTAATTATAAATATCAATATTAAAGTGAGCTTTGACAACTTAAACTATGCAATGAAATGTATAGTCCATAGCATGATATTAGCTCATGAAAATCATTAACATGTACTATTTAGTGAGCACGTGAATTATTCTTTAAAAGTTTATCGATTATTTATTTTAAAATGTCTCTATGGCGAATTGGTGGTTTGATGAAGCGTGATAATTTTGCATATGTGAAAAAGTTTAGCACCAGTGCTGTTGCAGTTAATGGTTTTATATGTTTTATTGTGATTTGGTTTTAAATGCACGTTGCGTTTTAGTTTGCTGATGATGCTTTTTTATTGGGAAAATTAAATCATGTTGCCATCGCTTGTCCAGATTTAAAAAAGGCAGCAGATTTTTACAAAAATATTTTGGGCGCTGAAGTTAGTGAACCAATGGTAATGGAATTGATTTGTTTTGTTTTGTTTCCATAATACACAGAAATAAGCAATACGTATTTTAGATGCATGAGTAAATGTACGTTTATAAATTTCTCAATCTGAATAAATGAGGATGTTGATATGTAAAGTACTTGAGAGAAAGACAATGATACGGGACAACTTTGTAACGTTTTTGCAGTTATGCTTTAGCGATTTTTAAGCGACGGAAAACTTTTATTAATATTTAAACTTGTTCTTTGAGAAGCTTTATTGCATTGTTATAGAATCTTCCTAATCATGGTGTAACAACTGTTTTTGTCAACTTGGGAAACAGCAAAATTGAGGTAAAGCGGTGATATGATCCGTTGTTTTTTTAATTTTATTTTAAACATTTTTTAGCTGCTGCACCCGCTCGGTGACAAGAGTCCGATTTCGGGTTATTTAAAGAAGAACACATTAGGAGGCATGCATCACATATGCGTTGAAGTAATTTGTGCTGAATGCCTATTGTATACATTGATTTTAATAATTTATTCAGTGCACTATTTTATTGAAAAGGACTTGTATAATTTAGCATTATGGGTTACTGTTTAATTGTTTGCAGAGTTAATTGGATGCATTATTGCGTAATTTTATGATTAACTAGCATATTTATGTTATATTTTATTTTTATTGAGGTTGATAATATTGAGAAAGCAATTGCAACGGTGAAAAGCAAAGGCATCAAATGTTTAGCTGATAAAGCTTCAATTGGTGCTCATGGAAAGCCAGTAATGTTTCTGCATCCAAAAGATTGCAACGGTGTTTTAATTGAATTGGAACAGGCATGATTATTAGTTTTATCTTATCTCACGGTAGATCGAACATTCATAAAAGATGATTGATTGCATATGTCATTGATCTGTTGATTTATAGTTTTCTATTTTTTCTTGATTTGCTAATTTTTATATTATTATTATTATTATTATTATCAATGAAGTAGACGGATACTGGAAATTTGTATTCTCTAATTGATGAAGTTGGAATGTTTCGATATAGATAAATATACATATAGTTAATGAAATAAACGTATATATAGTTGGAATTATTTTATCATTTTTTTAAAAATTATATTTGTAAACAATGATTTCATAAATAATTATATAAATAATTTTGAGAATATTAAAGTATAAGAAATGTTTTGTTTTAATTATTAAATTGCGACTTAGTGCAAAATTTGCTTAATGTATAATGTCGATTAGCGGTAATGTAATAGGTTTATGTGAGATAGGTGCATTGCTGTTTGTATGAAATAATTTGAATAAAATGATGCTTTCTTTTAAGTAATTTTTGTGCATTTAGTAGATATGCTTTTTATAGAACTGTTATAATGGTTATTTCAAATAAAAACTTGATGATAAATTGCAATTATTGATTGTGAAGGCAAATTTTGTGTAATGTTTTGGACTGTTGTTTATTTGATGTATTTTCAAAGTAGTGTAGAACAATGGTATTCTTTTATATTATAGTGAAATAATTTATAATGACATGAAATTGAGCATCATTGTGATTGTTTGACGGTTAGTAATGTGTCTGATTTTTAATGCAGCTTGAGGAGTGGCAATTTGAAATTGCAAAATTTTTTGCACGCAAAAGGACCATTGCGTTGGTTCAGCACAGTTGAAAAGGCTGTCCCAACTGATGTGAGTATTTTTGATTTTTCATTTTGAAAAGTAAGTAATGATGAATTTGAAAAACGTCATTCCGTGTGGAAAATGTATTCAAAATATTTGATGCAAGAGAATGAAATTTGAAATAATGAATAAAGTTGCGCGTTCGTTTTCATTGTCAATACTCCATTCTCCGGCATGCCGTATCTGCATGGAATTATTTACTATGAATAGTGTCCCACAGGCGTTGTGCTCTCTTTTTCGTTAAAGCAACGCATTATCATATTATCAGCGTGGTAATGAAAATTCATATTACGCAATTATGCTTTTTTCCCATCTTTTATTATTGCATTTTTTAAAATAGCAATGAAGCAATGAAAATTTGACACTTGACATGTTCACCTTCACAGTCGACTTACTGAAAATGTCCATTTTCTTTAATAATTTTTTCAATCTTCTTCGTTGTCCAAAAAAAATTTTCTTCTTTTCCATATAATTTCACTAAAGAAATATTACGGCAATATATTTTTGGTTCTTTTTTTTGAGGATAAAATATTTCATTTTTTATTCTACAATGTTTTTTATAATTTTGATTTTAATAAGTAAGCTGAATAATACATGTATGTATATACAGATAATTTATTTTTTTTTATTTAAAATTGCATTGTATATTGCATTGTATTGTTTGAAACCTGTTGATGATGGACAACAGTCTGTTTGCAGACAAGAAAGATAGCGGCTTTCATGTCGACTGCTGTTGCCAGAAGACCATGACTGGTCAGTTTTAACATTTTACAGTAAGATTTAGTTTGTTCTTTACTTTCTTGATAGACATTGGACAATATGTGTGATTTATCTATCTGTACGTATATTTAAACAAAGAACCGAATATACGGAAGTGAGAACGATGAACAAGAATTTGTTTAATACTAATGATCATTCTACTTCAATTTTGGCAAAGTCCTTACCTACAGCTAGACCTTATCGATCTGTTGCATTTAAAACATGGACTGTTGGTGATGCAAGAAATTTATTTATTAATAATTGTCAATCGTTGCCAACAAGTGAAAGAACTGCTGTTGGTTGTGGTTGGTTTGGTGAAGAAAAAAATAATCAATTGCTTGGATATTATGTAAATGGTAATTATAGTGCACCTCCGCCTAGACGATGTTTGAATAAGAAAAGTTCAACAGTGTTGCAATCATGCAGTGCAGTTGTTGAACAAACTTTCCATCAAAATGATTATACTGATAGAAATGAATTTTTGGATGAGAAAATAACAGCATCTGCAAATGATGTACAGTTAGCATGTTTGCTGCAATCAGTTGTTGATAATGATGTTTCAAAGAGATTGATAAAAACTTTGCCGAAAACATCAAGGCAATACAAAGAGCATTTTGTTCAAACTGTACATTCTAGTGATGCATCGTATTTTGATGCAACAGTTAGTTGCATGAACAAAGAATGTTCCTCAAATTTTATTCAAAAAAAGACTTTGCATGGACAATGCCGTCAATGGTTTCAAAATACTTTCAAGCAAATGAATTCCAAGAAGAAGAAGAAGAAGAAGAAGAAAATTAATAATCAACCGAATTTTCATTGCATTGGAAATTCTTTTACAAAAAAGCACAGTACTGCTTATTGTGCAAATGCTGAACCATCGACATCACAAATTGTTGAAGATTTCCTTAGTGATAATGATATCTCCTGTTCTGATACTGTAGCAGAGCCGCATTGTTGTATTTCATCAGCTTATTTTGATTTTAATGCAGAACGTCTTGAAAAGCTGAGAAAACAAATGGTAAATGGTTTTCAGTTGCTGTTTTATTCACTATCTTTATGTGTAAATGTTTATATTATATATGGATATAGATTGATGGTGTATTTTTCTTCAAGTTATTATATAATTATTTTAAGAAATATTTCATTTTGCTAACTTTTAGTTGGTGTGTGTTCGCGTGCGCGCTAGTGCTTGCAATTGATATTTCTTTTTATGTGTAATTAATTTTACGTAGATGGTAGTTATTTTCATGGGTTGAAAATTTAACTATTGTGAATGGCAAATGAAAATGGAAAATTTTTGGTAATATTGTTTAAACTTAATGAAATGTTGTTCATATTTAGGCATGCATGAATGAGTTATTATTGAAACGTGATATTTATTCAGTTATTCAATGGAAATTACATATGTATTCTTTGTAATGCATATGTAAAATTTATTCCATAAGCTACGTATACTGTTTGAATTTTGTTTTTAGTATGAGGAGGAATGGTTGTTTTGTCGCTTTTCATTATTTATTTAATTTTTAATATTGTTCATCAATGAATGAATGAATGAATGAATGAATGAATGAATGAATGTAACAAGTGATTAGTTAATTGTGAGCATTTATGAAAAATGCTTAATTATTAACAATTGAAATGCAGCATGGCATATATTTATTTGCAAAGAAGTGAAAATAATTTTTATTCAATTAAATTTAGTTTTGTATTGTTGATGCTTGTATTTGGTTATGTGGTGATTGTAAAAATAAAAAGGTGGTGGTGATCGGCTTTATTGAAATGAAGTTCAACCGTAGAATTAGCTTGTAGAATGAATGCACATGCAGAAGATTGAATTGATTATATTAAACTTTTATTGAAATGCTTTTTGATTGAAATGGTTATAATAATAATTTAGCAACATATGTTTAAATGTTGTACTGTAAAAGTAATAGAGATTAATTATAGTAAGATGTTTGATCAAGTTTTACAACATGCAAACAGTGATACACTGAAATTGGGATTGATGAGCAAATGCTTAAAGTAAATTTGTATGTTTATTTGCAGGCGACGGTACGAAATGATGACATAATGCTTATTCACAAATTGCATCAATTGGAAAAGGAGATTTTTATTAAGAAGCAAAATATACGAGGTAAAGAATATTGATGTAGAAAATCAATTGTTTATGATGAGTGGCAATTAATTGATGAATTTATTTATATTAGAAAATTTATTGAAAAGAAATATGGAATATTCAGAATTGTATTGTCGTAGCTTAAGTTTGCCAAGATGTTTGAAATTTGCACGCGTCAAGCCTTAGTGCACCATGGTATGTTTGGTAATAACCAAGCAATGAAAATTGCAACGTTTATATTATTTGTTGTTGTTGTTGATATGTTGTAGATGATTATTTCTAGCTTTGCAAATTGGTGGCATATATTGACGAATGAGAATTTTAGATCCAGTTTTCAAAAGTGCAAAATGGCAATTTTGTTCTGAAAAGCTGCTGCTGACTGGCTGGCTGGCTGGCTGGCTGTTAATGTTGTGCTTCACGTATTTGCTATTTTCATCATTCTTGTCAATTTATTTGTTTTGTCAGTCGATAGAAAGCGGATTGAATGCTAGCTGCAAAATTGTTCCATGTGCCTACACGTTAGCAAAGGTGAACTGCGCCCTGTAAACTGGATTATCATAAAAGCAAAATTGCCTCAACGACGACGAAAGTTGCTTGACCTTGCAGACAATTGAGTAAACAGTTATTGTCAGCTTTTTTTATTTGTTCAAAATTTCCTACATCTAGCTAACATATTTATATTTATATTTATTATATTGTTGTTATTATTGAAAATTGTCTATTTCATCTGTCTATCTATCTATCTATCTATCTATCTATCTATCTATCTATCTATCTATCTATCTATCTATTTGTCTATTCAGCCATAAGTATAATTTAAATTATGTGCAATGGAATTTTTAAAAACATTTAGTAAATTAATAGTGATAAATTTTTGAACAAAGAAAAAAGAAATATATTTATTTCGTATATTTATATAAAGTTTTCAACGATACTTGTTGTTGAAGAACAGGTGCATGAAGAGGTAATTTAAAATTTAAATATTGCATTATTTTTCATTTTTAATAATAATGTTATCTGTTATTGTATCAGTTAATAAAATGAGAAATATGTTTTATTCTTATTTCTTTTCAGTTTTATTTATTCATGTATAATTAGTAAGGCAAGATTGTATTTATCAAAAAATAATCAAGATTCCAACTTGGAACAATCCAGCAATTCAGATCTGCTCTGTTCAATTTTTCACTTTACAACATTCTTCTCTGTATCAGCAACATAATCTGTAAAAGCGTAAGCACAAATGAAATGAAATACAATTGCAATTGTATCTATATGAAGCGTTTGATATTTTTCATCGTTTTCTATTTTTGCGATACTGTTATATAGATTTTAAATTGTTTTACGTATTTTATTTATTGGTAATAAATCATTTGCTTTTTATAAAATTTAACATACAGCAAATTCAAATAGAGGAAGGAAGGTTGAAAAATTTATTTAAAATGTATGTTGTGCTTTTATGTGATGCGATGTGGAATGTTGGGAAATATTATAAATTTCTTCGAACTTGCTCTATAAAATCAAAATTGAATGCTTTTATTTTTAGCATATTTAAATTTTCCATAGAAAAATATACGGCAAATAAATATCACATTTTGAAGATGCAAATTTGAATAGAGTATAGTTACTGACGTTCAACATTCTCAATCGATAATAAAATTTTATTCTATAGAAAAGTTATAAAAGCCTCCAATTATTGCAAAACAAATTTATATAAATTGCAACTATAATGATGAAAAAACGTAAAATTAAAGAAGCTAATTTTATTTTATTTTATTTATTTTTCTACTATGCAATGAAGAAAATAAGTACGCGTAATAAAAGCATAACTTTATCATAAAAATAAGCAAACAATAGTTTATGTTTTGAAGTTATTAAAAACTTGGAAAAATTATTAGAACAGTTTATTTTTTTTTGTTCAAGTTAAAAATTCAATAAAGTAGCGTTTGGCAGGTAAAATTAGCGTAAAATATATATATATCTTTATTAGATAAATGAAATGATAATTTGGAATTTAATTTTATTGCAGTGCATATTTATCATTTAAAATTATAATTGAAAGTATTTCATAGATTGTTTATTAGCATATTATAATAAAAATTGCAATTTTGTTAATTTTTTTTATACCTCTTTGATGAAAAATTTTCATTTTAGAGCATAAATTAATTTGCATCAGAACATTTGCATAGGAATAATTTTCAATGAAAACCATTTAATAGAAACTTTTATTTCGATGATAATGCAGAAATAATAAGTTCAGGAAAGTAATACAAAAAAATTAAATAATTAAAGTTAAGTTAATTTTATTTATAAGGGAAAAAGAACAAAAATTGTTAATTTACTTACTTACTTATTATTATTATTATTATTATTGAAATATACTGTATTTGTCGAATTGTTTTATAAAATCATTTATAATGTATGATGATTTGCATGATTGTAGAATTTTGTAAAAAGTATTTTTCAACTTAAATGACTGCAATTGTTTAAGAGAAGAATAATTGAACTTCGTTTTTTGCATGCTTAACATTTCTCCAGTTGGTGATGCATGGTTATTAATAAGAGTAAATGCAAAATGGAGAAAAAACACGAATTGTGAACAAGCTAAAAATTGAAGTTGGATAAAGATAATGGAGAATAGAGAAAATAAAAATGTTCACATGGAGAAGAGGAATGAGTATTGGTTAGCAGTCAGTGACAGTTGCTGGCTCTGGAGAATGAAGTGTGATGAGAATGTCAAGCCTACCGGCGGCACATTGCTGCCTATTAGAGAGCTGAACTGCTCTAGCGTATTCTTGGCCGATTGATCTGAACAACTAAATGATCATAATAAATACGTAAGGGGCTAGCATTTATCGTCTCTATTTGTACAACAATCGATGCGCAGAGCTAAGAAAATTAGCTAGAATGTCTGTTTATCAGTAAATGGTAATAGCTGACGTCGAAATAGCCTATTTCTCATATCTATGAACAGAATCATCAATTTTATAATTTGAAAGATTAAAAACAAAAGCAAAAAACTAAGGTAAGTCACTTTCTTAATTTATAATAATAATTTTTAATATAATAATCTTAATCACTGCACACAACGGGATTTTCAAGTTGCATTTATTTGGACTTATCTGCGTTAGAATGTTAAAATTGCAGTTAATCATTGAATAATAAAAACGATAACATTATTATTATTCAAAAGGTTTCAATTATTTATAATAAATTTTCTTTTGTCGTTGTTGTTATTTTATATATTCGTTAATTTGATAATATTATTACAACTTTTTATAATGAATCATTATATACTTCCTTTATCATCCATTTTTATGACGTTTCAAATTCTTCATTAAAAAAAGGTTTTGCTTTTATGTAAACATTTTTTGACATTTAATATTAGATATTCAATTCCTGAAAAGCAGCTTTTTAACAAATCTATGCAATTTTCTGGCTTATCTATCATTCATTGCAAGAAGCGTATTGCTTACTTATGCAAAGCCAAATATCAGTTTTGAGAATATTAGTTTGCAAAATATTAATAGCAAAACTGTTTCCAATGTTTATATAGTAGCGTTATTTCGTTGCAGTATTGTCTGCGTTTGGTGGAAATCTTGAAATCTTTGAAAAGTATGTTGTTGTTCTGTTTAAAAATACGCTTCTTTATATATTAATTTTAAAAACAAACAAAATTGTTTTGTTTAGAACGTTCATAAATTTATTGTATGATCTGAAGCATTCTCTCTTCTTCTTGTATTGAATCATCATTATTTCATTTGATCGTTTAGAATTTATTTCTAATTATCTAATAGGGACAGATAAAAACTTGTGACTAACCAAGCACATGTTTTGATTTATTATTTAATATATCGTGCTTTTTACACAAAAATGACAAATCTTTCTATACCATACGCTTTTGCATTTATTGACAAAGAGTTATCTGTTCTAACTGGCTAATTTTTTTTTAATGAATTAAATAAATAAATCTAGTAGTTTTGAAGACAAATTTTATTTTGCAAAGTATATAATATAATAGCCAGAGCATGAAACTGCTGCATAAACAGTGCTAAGGGGATAAATTATAAGAAATTTGTTCGTGTTTAGTTTCCTATTGAAGGAAAGGGTATGAATAATTATATTAAAATGCGTTACGTAATGCAAATTTTTGCAGCGACACTATTTCCAGGACAGGGGCATCTTATGTTTTATACTTTTCTGCACTGTTCTTGATTTGCACTAATTAAATTTCTTGTTTTTAGATTTTTTATTAATAAATAAATGTGTGGAGAAAATGCAAAGGGTCTGTTATTTTGTATGAACAACTGAAAGTAATAAACAACGAATGTAAGGAGACACTTAATTATTTAAAATTTCTAAATAGCATTTTATGGATTAATCAGTAAAATTGTTTATTGAGAATTCTGTAATAAATTTCTCGGTTAAATAAAATAAAAATGTCTATGGCGAGACATTTACTTTGTAAGTTGGACTTTTTAACTTGCACTACTGCATTACTTTATATGGTTTATGCAGCAATCTGCTTTTAAATAAACGGCATTTGGGCATTCAAAAATTGCTCAGTTTAATAGATATGCGAATGCTGAAATGCTGTATAATTGTCATGTTTCAGAAATTTGTTTTTCACAAATAATATATTAAATGCAATTTCAAAAATTATTTCGAAATGGTATTTTCATTTCTGTGTCACTTGAACATAAGCATTATCTGTTTTTCCATTTTCTCAAAATATTCAGTTAATTATTAGTCAATGACATATTATTTGTTAGTGCAATTACAAAAATATGTTGCTTTAAAACTTACAAATCTATTTATAAAAATACTCTTGAGTTGAAATTATAATTAATCAGTCAGTATCCACTTCAAGCAAACAATTAATTAATCACAGAGCAAGGCATGATAAGAATTAGCAAAAATAAACATACATTTAGAACGTTTTTATCATTTGCGAATTGTTACCCTGAAATAAAAACAAAATCTAGAATAATCATAAGTGAATTACATCATTTTTGAAGCCTTATCCGATTTGTAGTCGATCATCTCTTTGTTAATTTCGACGCATGATAAAATATTGATTTTTATGCCCAAATGGGCTTTATCAGCTTTGAGGCAAAATGATACTAACAACGCAATGCAATAGCAACATCTAAAGAATATTTTAAATTTTTAATTTTCAATCTGTTTTTAATAAATGCTAATATTTTGATGTTTATATTTATTCTAATAACAAGGCGCAAACAATTTTCAACTCTCTGAATATTAAAAATAAAATATTATATATACACATACATACATACATATATATATATATATATGTTTGTGTGTGTGTGTGTGTAATATTTATTTAATTTTTTTAGATATAAAAACAAAATT
Source organism: Trichinella pseudospiralis (assembly GCA_001447645.1). Lineage (NCBI taxonomy): Eukaryota > Metazoa > Nematoda > Enoplea > Trichinellida > Trichinellidae > Trichinella > Trichinella pseudospiralis. Next base: position 1,016,715 of record JYDV01000003.1, on the reverse strand, counting down.
TTCAATTAGCATTCCTTGTTTTAAAATGAATTTAAATAATTTTCTAATCATACTTCCAATATACTGTAATTATTTTGAAAGATTATGATAATTGAAAAAATTTAACAGATCATTTGATTCACATTTATAAAAGATGCAGAGTAAATGAATTAATGTTCTGTTGATAAATGAATGTTTATTAGAATTATAATAAGTTAGCTGGTGCAATTGAAAATTAGAAGAATTAAGATGCAAGCATTGCAATATTACCATTCAAATAGCCGAATGTTAAAATCTTATGATGTTTTGATAATGGTTGGAAAGCGATCAAGCAACAGCCTATATGCGTTTGTCATAAATTGTGTATGCTGTGTTGCGCAATTTATTGACAACTTTAAGAGGGAATGTTGTTTGCAATGCAAGCTCTAAGAACAGTTGCGTTATTAGATTATAGTGAGTAAACTTGTTCCGGCTAACGTTTTCTCTCATATACGCTTATTGAAATAGTATTGCGGATAAATGATTCACTGAACAACTTTTGATTGTGAGTTGATTAAGCAAGTCAATCTTTAGCTTCATATCTTTGAGACAAGATTTGCATCATTTTTCATTTGTCAGTAGAAATCACGCAGACAGCTATATTACATGTTTCCTACTGCGTACTAAGCATTTGTTGTAGTGATAATTTATTTGAACTTGACAACTTATTTGCGTCGGCAGTTTTGATTCAAACGGAAATAAAAAGATCCCTGCAGTTGTTAGAACTATTCACGCGAAAAGATGTGATGCTTTTAGCTTTTAGCATGCACTGAAATGTCTTGAATAAATTGACAATATTTTGAAGTTTTAAGAAGCTGTCGTTTTGAAACGCAAGCAAGTGGTGTAATTGGCCAATAAGTCCACTAGGTTTAATAGAAGAATCAATTCCTAATTAGTAAGCATCCTTTTGATCTGTTATCATGAAATGTTTATAACGATAACAATGCTGTCGGCAGTTTCCTCATTGAATATTGTCGTCAATTGACCGTGCTGAGAGGATGAGCAAGTTTTGAAGCGAAAATTTCTTAAGTGAGACCATTTTGTCAGTTATGCTTTCGTTGATTAGTTAACTTTAAATAGTGAATGTGATTTTGAAAAATCGAAATGAATCAAACACCACTGCTCATTAACTTTACATTAATCGCTTGAATAGTTCAAAAATAAACCTCAGAACAAGTAGGTGGCGTGAAAGAGTTATTAATATAATAAAGAACATTTGCTTTCTTTTGCAGTGGTTCTTTTTTCTTTCTTTGTTTTTTTTTGAATGCCTTTTCTTTCTGCGAGGTATCTTTTAAAAATATTTAGCAATAATAAAGGTTCTAAACACAGTTTCTTTCATTAAACATCAGATTAACTATTAGAAATTAATCATGCATAACGAAATTTATAATTTACACGCGACATCTTCTCATTCAACTTTATTGACGCCGTTAATCATGTTCAATCGATTAGACTTCGCTTATGCTTTTCACACTAATAATAAAATAAAGCATTATAAAGTAAAATAGAAAAAACAGATAAAGTAATAATATTTATATGACAGTACTTTTAGCTCGCATGGATGATTTCTGATATCACTTATTGTTGTACATTTTAAAAGTACTTTAGAAATGATAATAACTTAGCATAAGTAATCATGTATTATTTTGTGAAAAATTTTTATTTCAACCACGTATTGGGATTTTAAATAATGTGTTGTGTATGTTTATTAAGTGCAAATTAATAATAACTTGGTTCGGTAAATATGTGAATTAACTGACATAAAGTTTCATGATAGTTTGAAAGTGGTTCTGAACTGTGGCCAAAGTAAATATCACACATAAAATACAATTATGCAACTTCTGCGCTAATTTACACACTATTAAGAATTAGATTAACTGTCACAAGTGAAAAACATCAATGTCGTTTTAAATGAGATTATTGCAATTCATTATTCTGTAAGTAATTCAAGAAAATTTATTTAATGCTTTCACTTGTAATAGTTACAAATTAATGTAATTTTTAAGCATTCGACTACTTTTTAAATAAAAGGGGAAATTTGTTTTTAATGTTGCAAAATAATTTTACCATGTAGCATTTTATGATTTTCTAATATACTGATTGAAATGAAAAAAATTAGCTCTGTCTATTTTATTGCATATATATATATATATATATATATTTATTTATTTATTTATTTATAGCTACTGTATTTCTTATTCTTTTTGGTGATTGAAATTAACTGAAATTTGACTGTTTCGATGTTGTCTGCCTTTAAAATGGCTTTCAAAATTGTATTCAATGCTGTTATCAATAGAATAAATGATAAATGTAATATTTTAAGCTTATTTGTAAGTGAATTTTTTTTTGAAATAATTGTGAAATGAAAAACATGCCGCATTTTAAATTAATATTTCTTCTTCAGTTAGATATTTTTCATTAATTTTTTCAAATTATTTAAAGTATTTTTTATTATATCTTTCTTTGAAGGTAAGTTATCATTTCACAATGAATTGCAATAAGTGGAATGCAAATGAAAAAGATGAATGTAGTGAAAATGATCATTTCAGAAACATACGCTTAGCAATTTCAAAACCAGCTTCCACATCTCTTTGTTATGTAAAATATGCTTAATAAGCGCCAAGCATCAGTATAGCACAAGTAGAAGCTTTTCATGCATGGTTAACACATTAACTGTGAACAAGAAGGCAAATTAAAAATCATACTGTTTGTTATACATGTTGTGTTTGTGAATTTTGCTTAGCTTTGCATGAGCAGATGCTACTGAACTGAACGATTAGAAGCACAGTTGCCGGGAAGTTTCAAAATTGGGAAGAAAATAATCAAATGGAAAGCTTGTTTCATTAATTGACCGTCTTTTAGTGAGTATTGTGTTTTTATTGCATGCAATGAAACAGAATGATGCTTCTCTATTATAAAAGAATGTGATTTATCGGCAAATCGAAAAAAGAAAGTATGATGGTTGCATTTATTTATGTAAGCCAAAATGTTGTGTGTATTACATGCCTAGTACTATATGTGTATTCGACTTATGAGATTGTTTATTAGCTGCTAGTTTGCTGTAAGGTTTTATTCTGTTTACTCTATCCAAAATTGTTGATTGAGTTGCTGATAAATTTGGACGAAATCGATAAAGAAATGGCGCCTTGAGACCAGAATTTATGTAAAGCTCCTACTCTGTGTTGAACAGTTGGTAAAACTGGAAATAGTACGCTTTCATCGTAGTTAGTTAGGAAAATTGTTGATTGCAAGTTAACACCCTGCCGTGCAGCTCTTGCTAACGTCTGTTCATTAACCCCTTGATAAGTCTGCAATCCAGTCAGTTCTGAATTAAACGTAATTTTTGGCTCTATTAAAATCAATATTGGCCTCCTTCTTTGAAAATGACTTAAACCGAAGTCCTGAACAACTAAGGTCACTGACAATTAAGGATTGTTCGATTTTTCCTAAGACGGAAGCCTGCGCCTTTTGTCACTTGCAGCTAGCGCAATATATCCTTTCAGGTGGTGTTGGTCAATATTCATTTGAAGAAGTAGCTGTGATTAGAAGGCCTTTTGGTAATTCATTCGTTGTTACGTTTTCTGGAATTTTGTTCTTCCAACCAATTTTGATTGGTTATCTTTTTCACGTTTACTATGCTCATATTTCTGTGATTCATGAAATACTGAAGTGTAATCTGAGCATATCTTGCTCAATAATAATAATAATAATAATAATTTTAATAATAATAACAGTAATAATAATGATAATAATTTGATTTAAATAATATTTTTTATCGACCTTTTTATCAACTTTTCTATTGTTATTTTTCTTGTTTTTTTTATTTCCTTTAACTGTTGTCCATTTAATTCACTTTAGAATTTGTTGCAAATCGTGTCATCTTCTGGATAACGAAAAACAAAGTTCGTCAAACACAATTTACACAGTTCTTTACTTCACATTGCAGGTATGTGCTGATATTTCAAAAAATGTATATATATATTTGTAAATATTTTAAAAAATTTGCGTATTTTAAAACATTTTAATTCTAACATGCCTACATATTATAAATTTGAATTACTTTTATTGAATTAATTAAACCCAATAAGATGAGCCTATGAATTTAAGATTGTGAATAATATACTTGATGAACCTGAATATGCATTTTATTTTATTTTATTTTATTTTATTTTATACTGTTTGTTTTATGAATATGCATAAAAATTCGTTTTCATTGCAAACATTAAAGATAAAGGCTCATTTTTGCAGTATTTTATTTAAAAAATTATAATTAAAATGTAAAGTATAGATTGCTTTTGCTGAATGAAAAAGTATATTCCGTTTTACTATAAAAATGAACAATGCAATTTATTTAGTGAACAAAACTTACCATTCCTGAATCCCAAATTAGATAGTAATGTGGAGATAAGGAAAGAGGCAGTACTAAAACATTTTTCCATGAAATGTGTTATTATGAAATATTTTATATTTACATTATTAGCATTTCATGAGTATTTTAACAAGTATTTTCTGATAATGTATAAAGTATCAAAAATATTAATTGATTTTACCAAGGAATTATGCGCGTTTTAGTTTATAGAGGAATTTTTCTGGACCATAAAAATGCCTAGCTGATTAGCTCATAATGTAAATTGTTTTGTAAGCGATTGTTAAAAATAAAATGAAGCATCTTATAAAGAAACATAGAATTTCAATTAAAATTTTAATTTTTTGAGTTGAAAATTTCTACCAACATCTAATGAATACTTGAGGCAAATTGACTGTGATTGCTGTCACTTCTATTAGGTGCAAAAAATTTAAACATACTATATACTATATATAACTACTATATTTAAACATACTATATCCATACTAAAATTTAAACATATTTAAACATACTATATAATATACTATATGCAAGTTTGCTTTTCTTGATTTTCTAATATTGAAATAAGTAAAAAGCACAATTCCCTTTTTTAACCAACAGTTTAAATATTAAATTTTTGTTTAATTTTGATGACAACTGTTTAATGTGTAACAGTATGCAAAATCATAATGCAACCTGCATGAAAAAGTTTTGCGAATCTAAGCAACTAAAAGAGTTGAATATGAATGAATGTTTTAGAATATAAATAGGAATTCATTAAAATATGTTTTTTTTGTTTTTTTATTTATTACTTTTATTTTATCAACTGTTGCTTATGTATTAGATGAAAAATTGTTGCTAATTTGTGATTTCATTTTTTGAATTCTTATATTTCTGTTTATAATTCAGATTAAGTTGCATAAGTATTTATATCAGGTTGCAGTGTTTATTAAGCAATCAATTATTGCTTATTAAGTGTCGTTTTGCAAACATTGATAAAATGCAAAATTTCATTTGAAATTATGTAATTTATTTATTACACTACAATATTAGTTAATAAATGGCATATATTATTCAATAAATTGTTGCTCAGTCTCTTTATAGACTTATTCATTTGTATGTATATAGTTTGTTAATATTTTATGAATATTTTATTTTAAAATATTGTTGCTGGTTTGAATGATGTTGTTATAGTAAAAGTATTGCTGTTTGCTTTACATTTTTACATAAAACTTGCATTGTATTGAAAGTAGTTTTCATTTCAAGCAAAGAAAAAGTTACTTTTAAAAAGGTTTTCCCGAAACTGTTATTGAACACTTCTTCAATCGTACTTTAATGTAATTTAATAAACCTGAAAGTTTTCGTACAATTAATCAATTGTTAAATGACGCATTATTTAAATAGTTTACCATCATTGTTTGGCAAATTGTTAAAATATTTAGCATATAATCTCTAGCATATTTAGCATAAGTTAAAAATATAAGTTAAAGTTAAAAAACGTAATTTGAAACTCACAAGCTGTAACTCATAAAAATGTCGTTTTATACAATGAAAATTTTTATAAATTTATGAGTTTTTCATTATTTTTAAAAATATATCCTTTTACAGTTTAGCTTCCATATCTTTTTAAAATCACTCAGTAATGCACTCTTCAAGAGGTTTATTATTAGAGATTGATTTAGTTTTATTTCTTATATTTTATGTTTTAACGTTTGACATGCTTACTCTGTTTTGCATAAATGTTGTTGTTGAAAGTCTGTTGATGCAAGATTGTGAAATTAGACTGTTAAAAATTACTTTTCTAATAAATGTCATAATAAAGTTCAATGTCAATTACTGAAATGTAGTGAAATGTTTTGGAAAATGAACGAGATGTAAAAAAATATGTTAAAATCAACTTTTTAAGAAAATATGCTATTTTGAAAAAAATTTCAATTTTCCACCATCGCTTTGTTTATGTTTTGTAGCGTTTAGGAAAGCAAAATGAAATTAGTTGCATTTTGAAATGAAGAATATCATTAATAACTATAGTTGCTTCTTTTTTGTTATTTTTTTTTTAATAAAATTGTATCATATTTTATTTTATTTTTGCAAATAGTTTTGCGTTTTTTTGGGAAATGACATTTTATAGATTTCTGTATTTGATTGTCTGTTTCTGTAAATTAAATTATTGAAGAATCAGCATATTTAAAGAAGAAGTTATTAATGGATATTCTTTTGAAGAATCGTCTCATCAGATAGATGTTTCATTGATGAATTTATGTTTATGCTTGAAACAGGCTGATGTCTTTTTAACTGTATATCTTCTCTCTTTCTCTTTCTCTATATATGTATATAATATATATATATATATATATATATATATATATATATATATATATAGAGAGAGAGAGAGAGAGAGAGAGAGAAACTTGGTTATAACGATGGGCTGGGGGACAGAGATTTCGATCGTTGTAACCGAGTATTGTTATAACCGAGTTTGCATACATATACTTAGTTTATTGATAGATTTATGGTTAAGTTTATTTCTATCGCAATAGCCGAGACATCGTTATAACCGAGTTCTACTGTCTATATGTTTTGTGCTATTTTATACAAAAATTTCTGAAACATCAGAAATTAAGAAAATAATGAACTTAAAGATCGATGTAATAAGTGATGTTTTTTCAGTTTGTTCATCAAGTTATTCAGCTTGTTTTTACCAAACTGATCAATGAAAATATTATTGCTTTCATAAAATAACTAATATTTTTATTTATTTAGCGCATTGTTTATGCGCATATACAAGAAAATTACAATTTTTTATTGTGCAATAAAGTGGCATTTCACATCATTTTCAATGCGTTAAGTCGTATCCGGCAATTACTTTGCCTAAATGAATGGTGAAGCTATTTTCCACTCCATTTCTTTTTTAGTATAATTTGTAAAAGTAGTAAAGTTGAATAAATCTACTGCTTGCTATTGCATGCGAAAACAGCCTACTGTTGGTAGATAATTCAATGAACGGCATATAGACTGGAAAAAAATTAAGCATAGTCGAATTTCTAGCAGCGTTAATTTGCTTAACAGACATTATGTAAGTGTAAATACATATTCAACAATAGATTGCTTTGTTCTTGCATTTGTGTGAATAACTGCCTTTTTGGTAATAATACAATCGCTTTCAAATTTTCACTTGTACACTTTATCAGACTTTGTTAAACTTTTATAGGTTGAATTTGAAACATTCAATGGTTTCATTTATCTAGTGGTATGCTTTTAAAAATAATGATTTTTTGTTTAATTTCTTATCCTAAGAAGATAAATCAAGCAAAACTTCAGCTTAGTTCTTTTTCACATTTTGCTTATTGATATAATTTTGTTCTGTTTGTGTTTTGCACGTTGCGTTGATTTTGTTTCGTTTCATTGTGCTTCTTATAACACCAAAAAATATGCCCATGCGATATGCTGTGTGCGGTTTCAGTCAAAATAGTCTAAAAGAAAATTTTTAGCCGCATTCTGAAGTGAAGAGAAGATTTGGTGGAGTAGTAATGTTTCTTCGCTTTTAAACAGATAGATAATTGCTTATAAATGTTGTGCTGTTCTTATTTTGTAGAGGATAAATTTATAGGTGAAAAGTTTGCTCTTATTTGCTTGTTCATTGATGATGAAATTTTCTTTATTTAAACTGAACCTAAAATTGCTGCCATGCAAATACTTGTGCATAATTTTATTACATTTTAGCACTGAACAGTTTCTTAATGGAAATTTTTTTCATCATTCATGATCAATAATTATTTATTTATCTTTGGACAAGTAATATTTGAAAAAATAACTTAAAAATTAGATTAAAATATATTGAATATCAATTGATTTTTTTTACTTTTTCTACTTGTTTATAATATGTTTTACAAGTTATTTTTTTGAAAAACTATTTCAGCAGATTAAAAATAATTGAGGTGATAATTTTTTATGTTCACTAAATTTTCATTTTACAGAATGATATAATTATTTTTTTTTACTTTATTTCACTAATAGGTGGTATATAATGAATGAAAAGCAAATGAATGCATGCTGATAATAATAATAATAATAATGATAAGTTAAAGTGTATTTATCTGTTGCAGTGAACAGTAATTTAATAATTTCTCTTTTGCAGCCTGTCATTGTTATTATATCTAAGATTAGCTAGAATTGAATACTGAAAAATGTTTATAGAAATATAAAATGAAAATGATTATACTATTGAGCAAAATATAATAGAATAAACAAAAATGAAACATTATTAATTATTGTCAACATTCAAAAAAATAAATTTTTTAAAATTCAACACTGCAGTTTAATCAGTGCGCATGTAATTAAATTGTCAATGGGTTTAAACTAATTTTTCGAAATGGGAAGTCATTGATTTGCCGTCAATAGTTTCAGCAACAAAAGTGATCATCCTTTCTAATGGTGAATAATAATTGAAGGAATTGTTTTACTTTTATTTTTATTTTCAATGCTTTGAAATGACTATGTTGCATATGAAGTTGAGAAACTGATTTACATTAATTTTTGCTATGAAAATGATACAAATATTGAAAAGCAGATAGTGCAAAGCAAACAATCAGCTGCATTGTTGCATTTATTTATTTTAAAATTCTAGCACAACTGTGCATTTTTCAGTAGAACATACACTTTTTGCACTCAAATGTATTCCATTTTATGCAACAACTTATTTGTCAACAGTTAAATTAGCAAATATTCAAATTATGATAACACCAAATGTATACTCGACAATTTGTCATTGAACAAAGTGGGATCAGTTAATTAACTGTAAGAAAAATATTTTAATGCAAATTATTTTTAGTAATTAATTCAACTTGTGCAAATAATGTAGCTGCTAAATAATAATAATAGTTGTTTGTAATATGATAGCACAATTCAAATTTTATTTATTAAATAATAATTAAAGGCAGTTGAAATGTACATTTAGTAAATTATTTAACGTAAAATAAAATACATCTGCAATTATAGGTAGAAGAAATTGGTTCATGTTAGAAAAAGAATATTTGGATGTGAAATAAGTTAAAAACTGTAAAAGTGATTAATGCATATTGCTTATTTAAAGTTCAATTAAAAATGTTAGTGAATTTTACATATAATAATAATAATAATAATAATAAAGTTAATTGTCAATTTTTTCTGAACTTAACCAATGGCAAACATGAAGTTTAATTTTGCAAAAACTGAAATTTCATGTGAGCAAGTAATAATAACAACAACAACAACAACAACAACAACAACAACAATAATAATAATAATAATAATATATTAAATGAAATTGTATACTTGTGAAGCGTTGTGTTACATACAAATAGATTGTTGTTTCCAAGTGAATGTGCTAATTTTTAACATTAGCTATAAATTATAGAACAGTGTGTATTATTATTCAAACTTGCTGTTAAATGATATTTCCATTAAATTAAAAATACTACTGTTTTGATGGTAAAAATTGAATTAACTAAACGTAGCAAAGGAATTGAATTATACTGAAGTGTGCAGCTTGACTAAAGTATTAAATGTGGCATTTAAGCAAAAAGTCAAATGTGAGCAATTATGGTAAGCTTGTTTGTGTTAAAGCGTGTAAAAGTGTTTATGAAGTTACAGTGGCAATGGTGATGATTAATGCAAGTTCACAGATCTTTATTTATGTTATGTAAATGACGTATTTCATTAATTGCGCTTGAAAAGAGTTTGAACTTTCAATGTTGTAATTGTTTAGATTGAATTTTATTAAAAAAAAATTGAATAAAATTATTATTAATTATCATGTTATATGTTTAATGACATTAAGTTTGTGTTATTTATCAGTGAAAATTTTGATAAAACTGTTGAACTAGATGAATGAAAAGTGATGATCATTTGTAAGTTACTTTTGCATATGATTTGAAGATGTAGATGGAAAAAAGTAAGCTGATGATTGATTATTAATGAAACATGTTTTGTGCGTGTTCAGAGAGTTTGAAGTTGAAGCTGAAGTTCAAGGTTTGTTGCTTGTGATTTATTTAGCGGTTGTGAAATAAAAGATGTACGATGTTTAATTTCGACATCGATTTGGAATTAAAAATTATGCGCAAGTGGGAGTAAATTCAGTTGTGCTTTGAGGTCGTAAAGCATTCCGCGTTTCCGTTTGACTGCTCCAGTCAGAGAGAGCCTGCCTTTTTGCAAAACGCACGCATGCGTTCAGAGCATCACATTCGAAACAATGTACAGCTATTTTTTCACTTTATCAATGCTATGCTGAACTACGTGGTGGAATAATTTTTATGCATTCTTTATTTATAATAATATTGTTTTAGCTTTTTATTAAAATTTTGAAACAATTATTTTTATAAAATTAATTTGAAAAATCTTAATTGTTAAAAAAAGTAAGCAAAAAAGGATTTTTCTTCAGCCTTTTTTTGTATATTCATTTGTTTTGAACAGCAGCAAGCAATATGGGAGCGAAGAATAGTCGTCCGAAGCTTTCTAAAGATGATTTGGACTTTTTGAAGAAAAATACGAGCTTTTCTGAAGAGCAAATAAAAGAATGGTACAAAGGTTTCGTTGTAAGTATATGTTTGGGAAAATTTTCACAACTGATTATTATATTCTATAGCTAATATTGGTATAATGTTTACTTTTTTGAAATATTTCTTTTTAGCAAGACTGTCCCAAGGGACATTTGACGAAAGATCAATTTATCAAAGTGTACAAGGACTTTTTCCCCTCCGGCTCAGCGGAAGCGTTCTGTGAGCATGTCTTTCGAACGTTCGACACGGATAATTCTGGATTTATTGACTTCAAAGAATTTCTTTTGGCTATAAATGTCACTTCTAGCGGAACACCAGAAAAGAAGCTAGAATGGGCATTTCGTATGTATGACATTGATGGTAATGGAACTATCGATGAAAAAGAAATGGTTCGAATTATTGAAGTTAGTAAATTTTTATAAAAAGTGTGACTTTGATTTTGAATTTTAATATTTATTTTTTACAGGCAATTTACGATATGCTTGGGCCAGACGTTACTCGCTCAACTGATGATTCACCACATCGTCGAGCAAAGATGATTTTTGAAAAAATGGATTCAAATAAAGACAAAGAGTTAACGTTGAAAGAATTTGTCGATGGATGTCTTGCCGACAAAGAATTATATCAAATTTTGACAAATGACATGAAAAAGTGAAAAAGAAAATATTCAAAACAACAACAACAACAACAACAACAATAATAATAATAATATTATTATTATTATTATTAATAAGAATAAGAATATTTTTGACGCGTAGCCTAGCGATCTGCCTTTAGCAACACTGTTACACTACTTTTGTCTTTTTCATTGGTTGGTTGTCAGGCAACCGTGCCCCTGATTGTCTGTTAACGATGTCATATGCTCGCCAGTTTGTTATATGTTCATTGTATAATTTTCACATGAATGCACGCATCAGCTATATGGCTAGCTGCCGACTGTCGTCTCTTCATTCTTCTTATTTTACCCTTCCACATTTTCCTTTTTCAACGACAATTTTCTCATCTTCATTCAAAAATGTATTGTATATATATGTATATATATCCAGTTTAATATGACATATAATCCGCATTTTATTTGCTCGAATGCTAGAGAGATTCAGCAACAATTTCCAATGAGCAAACAACAATACAATCATTGTCATCTAATAATACTATTTAATAACTCTAATAATCATTGTAATTAATTATTGTCATATAAACAATATTATGTAGCATAATCGTCACTGTAATATGAATAAAAAAATAAAAAAGAGAAAAAATAAAAAGCAAAATAATGAAATAAATGGAAATATAATGAAGTTGTATAAGGAAGGATAAATAATTGTGAATGGCTGATGAAGAATTAACTTCGTTAAAGGTAATGTCCAATTACTGTTGCGCACAGTGGCGGAATTGAATTTTAGTCAAAGTGCTATCTCTAGTGCTTTGCTAATAAAATTTCCTGCCGCTTAGCAATTCTTTCAACATTTTAGCATCGCACTTTATTGTAAGAAGTAAAATAATTTTTCTTTATTCAAATATTTATTAAATTGCGCGCTGTTACACAACGTTAACGTTTTACTATATCTCACGTTATTATTACTCACATAATAATAATGATAATAATAATAATAATAATAATAAGCAGAACAAACAAGATATTTTTGCATAGGAAAGTGCAACAGCAAATTGCAAAAGCAGCACACACTACACTGTGAAGATAAGACGAAGCCACTTCCTTTTTAGTAGTAGTCAAATGTATAGGAAAGAGGCTAGGCAGACTAGTCTTATCCAATTTATCAGTTATTCAAATTAGGCCGTACGTTTACTGCCTGCAACGATAATTTGCATTGCATTGGCGTACTAATAGATATAATAGAAACTGACCAGCAGTTTGATCGTCATCTGTGCTAGTGAATACCGCCAACTGCAATGTTTCAGCAATAAAATGAGATTTTCTTCACTATTACATACCAATCGATAATAAACACTAGAAAATGCAAAGATAACCGTGGCTCATCATATTGAATGCTCAATCTGATTGTACTTAACTCTTCATATCTACGATGAAAGTGCCTTCGGTTTTTTGAATGCAGTGCAATTAAAAAACCTACATACATACATACATACATACATACATACATACATACATATATATATATATATATATATATATATATATGTATATGTATATAGAATAAAATCGCACGTGCGTTATTTCACAATGGGTGGATGGATTTTGAAAAAAAGGTTTCAAAACAAATACGGCGTGTAAGTAATCGTTAGATTACCCAATTTACACTGGTCTTTTCACTTTTGCATCAGATTGATTCAAATGTGAATATTTGCATTCTGATCTGGATAGTGCTTCTCAGTGATCAAATGTATTCCCTTTGAAAAATTATCACTAAATTAAATCTTACACGCTTGTCAGCTGGTCAGCCATGCGGTTCTGGGCGTCTACTCATCCAACTGAACTTTGCACTTCACAATCTGCCACATAATTGTAGAGCTAATTTTGCTTCTGATCCAATCTCGCTTCACGATTTTCAACACAAGAAACTTAATTTATTGCGGAAAATCGCCAAACTTGAAAACAGAATGAAGCATAACAAATGCATTTTACAAACCTTCCACACTCACTCACTGCATCATTAATCGTTCATCTTCTATTGACGTCATCATCAAGAAAAGTACAAAAAGCGAACGTTTTTTTACACTTCAACTGTTCTTCTCCACATCATCCCTTTCACACTTGCCACAACAACCGGTAAGTATTATATCTTATTCTTTTTGTTAACAAATATTGCTTTTTTATCTAAATCAGCCGTAATTAAATGCAAATGAGAACAAAATCAACATCACGTGATATCATTTCCTGATTATCCCGGTCACATTTATTTATTAATCCGTTTTATTTTATGAAAATATTTCATCATATATTAGTGTTATTCTTATTACAAGAACCCTCTGTGAGTTCATTACTACTGTAATTACATATCAGACACTCAGGAAAGGGGATATTATTTTAAATATTTTCAAATAAACAGAAATGCAGTAATTCAGTCCAAACAAATTTGGAAGTTTATTTCAAGTTTAATTGATAAATAAAGCAAACATACAGCTTAATCAACTGTCTTTGAAAATCATAATTGAACATTTTTCTAAAAATACACTACCACTACGTTACAATTTATTAATGTTAGTCACTGCTACGAGAATAGTGATGGATAACTGCGAATAAATCTTAAAAAAGTATCATAAACCGTGAAGCTAATGCCTACAGCTATTGGGCCTTTGATCCAATTCATACTAAGTCCTTTGTACAGCCCATGAACGACACCCTCGTGAATAGCGACGCTTCGAACGACTTGCGAAATAGAGCTTGACTGTGGAACCACACCAGTTTGCATTCTAAAAAAAGTAACTTAAATCAAAAATGAACTTTATTCAAATTGAACTGTTTAAAGGGAATCAATTTTTCAACTGGTTAAACTTTTTTTATACGATAAAAATAAGAATATAAGGTAGAGTGAAGAATTACAATAAAATAATTTCGTTTTGAAATTAAACAAAACTATCAACAGTGGGAAAAGATGTGCATTACTGCACTTATTCTTTATAACGAGCACAAAAGATGCACCTCCTGCGCACAATGTCCAATGGATAGGAAGCACTCTGACCGCACAAGCCAGCAATGGCACCAAATACTAGCTTTTCGAGTGCAGTTACTGGGCGGCCTGTCCTTTCTAAATCAAAGTAAATTAGAGGTTTTAAAATCTGATTCTTAAAATAATACCATGTTGAAAAATTTTAAGGCTTTCAAATGTAAAGAAACTTGTTCCCGCATAAGGAATGACACCAAGTAAGGTTGGTACGATTCCTCGGTACAATGCCAAAGGTCCATCGACGTGCCATATTTTAACAAAAACAGCAATTAGAGTTTTATACCTTAAATTAAAATTAAACAATTATATGTAAAAAATTAAACAGTATTACAAATAAAAACATTTTACTGAGATTTGCGACTAACAGACAAGCAGGCTTTAGCCAAATCTAGAGGATAAGTCACTGATGTAGCTGTAACACCTGCCATTGAACCGGCTATGTATCGACGCAGTGGTGTAGAAGAGCTGATGGAGATGAAATAATCGTGAATAGCTGTAAAATAGGCAAACTGTAAATATTACTTGGGCCTATCTACGTGCAAAACATGCTTCCATTGCTCATGTGCACAGTACTGAACAGCAGCAAATGGAATAACACGTGCCATTGTAGCTGAGTTGCCCCGATAGAGTGCAATGAATCCTTGCTGACGGTACGTTTCCTTTATAAATTTCGCAGCTTCTTTAAATGAATAATGTCTGGTTGAAACTAAACAAAATTACAAACTCATTATTTCAAATTCATATTTTTCCAAATATGCATTAGTTATGTTTATTATAAGAAAGTGTCTATCAATATCTACAGATCTTGATATGTTTGCATTTATCATTGCTTACCCCATTGTAAGACCTTCATCTAGTACGACTATATTAAAAAAATCGTACATTCATTGTACATATTAATGAGTACTGCAAATAAAAATTATCATTCATCAGTAAATATATTACTTATTATTTTATATATTACTTAATGTTTAATTAAAGACTGAATATTGAAAAACCGTAAGATACAAATCACTGTTTCGACAGAAATGTAGGAGAAAGGTATGTTACATTTATATAATGAAGTGCACATATTTAAACGTTTATTAGTAAAGCAGATCTGCAGAAAATTTTTTAGTTCAGTTTTAAAATAAATAGTAAATAAAACCTTGAAAGTTAATTTTCGTTCGATCTAGTGGCGCTATAGCCGTTTTGGCAATTGCACCAGCAATAGCACCAGCGCTTAAAGAAGTAACAATTTTGTAATGTCGGGCCATCTAAAAGGAATGTGAATTCACTTAAACTACCTTTCATAAACAAATATATATATGTTAACAATAAGTGATAAATTAATATATTACTTCTTGTTGTTGAGCATCAATTGACATACTGAGAATTGATTCACTAATTCGTTGCGAGCGAGTGCTATTCGTATTTAGCAGGCAAAGAACTTGCCATTAACCAAAACTAAAACAATTCATTTCTAATTGTCACTTCCAATTGTAATAACGATGCAACTTATGAAAACAGTGCACCGGATTGCTCACACTAAAAGAATTTGAAATGTTTTTATGTTAAAGCTCATGTCTGCAGCATTTAAACACATATCAATAAACATTATTTTATAAGTTGAAGAATCCATTATAAATTTATCAACATAATATGAAAATAGCAATTCCAAAAGCAAAAAAAATTATAATACACGATTTATAACAAGAAGATAAATCATGCACTTCAACACTATTTAATGAGAAACTCGTGTAAAAATTCTTTAAATACAATCCAATAAATTGATGTAAAGCAAATTAGATTACAGTAAGAAACAGTATGCTCATAATGACTCTCAAGTTATATTTGTAAACTTTTATAAACTGTCGTATTGCCATATTTTTAGTGAACTGGTTAGAGGTTTGCGAAATTTCTATTCACAAATAGTATTAAATGGTTCGCGAAATATTGAAACTTGAAATTAGAAATAATTACAAATGCCGGAAGCTAATTTCATGCAGCTATTTATTATTGTGATTCATCATACTGGTTTTTATTTTCCATTTAAAATTGGGAGAGCTTATCTTGTCTTTGGGAAAATTAGAATCTTTCTGAAGTGAATGATTTATTTAATAATTTTTTAGCAATTAATAAATATTCAAATTTTATTGATATGCAACAGATTTTTAATAGATCTTAGTAAGCGGAAATTGTAATAAATAAAGTTTCTTTCAAATTTTGAAAGCTAAGAAATATAATTACATCTTGCCTTGCCATGAATTACTAAACCCCGAATTCTGACATTATACAGACAGCATATCATGTGGATACTGAATTAAGATGAAGAATGCAACCAGCGTAATAGAAAATCAATATTTTCAATAATTATTACGGAGAAGTTTCGCTAAAAGATTAACTACGTAAAACTGATTTGAACTGCAATTACTTATTGTTGAGCTTGTTTATAAATCCCCGAAATACCTAAATGGCAAAAGCATTGCTTTATAAAGAAAGGTACCGTTGTAACCAGCTGTATTAGTTTATGCCTCTGATAAGCAGAGCTCTGCAGCTGATAATGCACGCAGTGGCATTTTATCGACTCTGCTATTGTTTAATTCAAAATATGCATTAACATAATATAAATATCCATTTTATTAATGCTAAGTTATTGTAATTATTACATATAAACATACGATATTAATTTGTAGTAATAAAATTAGCATTAATTAATAATATGTATATTTTACAGTTATAACTAAAAAACTGTTTAAAATATTAACTAATTCAACTCTATGGTTATAATATTTTATTGATATGTGTGACGATGAATAGCATAATTAGTATACTGTATATCATTTATTTATTAGAAAATGAAAAGAAAATTAATAGTGGAGTTTTTCTTGCATTTACAGAAGCTTTATTACAAGTAATATTTGCTTTTCATGTTGATCTTTCACTTTTCAAAAAAAATAGGTCAGTAGAGCATAATATGAAGTCTTTTTATAATGGTATGGAGAATAATAAATTCAATACGTAAAATAAAAAGGATAACATATTTTATGTACTTAATTTTATTACGTTTTGAGTTTAGCTTATGATATTTTCACTGTTATTTTCTTATTATTTATTATTTTGAAATTACTGTAATAGCACTTGTCCATCACAAATACTGTATATTTCTCATAATTATTCAGCTTTGAATGCGTTTGACTGTTTTTAAGGCCTGTGAAAATGTTCTATGCACAGTACGTTCTTTCAAAAAAAGGGCCATTAGCAAAAATTTGGCTAGCTGCTCATTGGGAAAAGAAATTAACGAAAGCACAAATTTTTGAGACTAACATTGATAGAGCTGTCGAGAGCATTCTAGAACCAAAAGTAAGCGAAAGTATTACGATTCTGTAATTTTCAGTGTCATGTTTTATTTTTATTAATGTATTCT
Source organism: Trichinella pseudospiralis (assembly GCA_001447645.1). Taxonomy (NCBI): domain Eukaryota; kingdom Metazoa; phylum Nematoda; class Enoplea; order Trichinellida; family Trichinellidae; genus Trichinella; species Trichinella pseudospiralis. The sequence continues at coordinate 998,763 of JYDV01000003.1, read as the reverse complement.
TCAATTTATTATGTTTCCAATATATGTTAATCGTGCCCCAATGAAAATTCATATGATTGTATGTGTTTTGTTTTCTGTGGGATTGTTTTGTTTTTTTATTTTATTTATTTGTGTTTCTTTTTGATTTTAAAATCATAATTTATACAGGAAATTTTTATTTTTTGTTGGAATGATTAATGTTAAGTGGCGTTGGTTAGCTGTTTCTATTTTTATATTTTACTTTGTGTATATGTTGTAATGTTTTGCATTTTGGTGATTTATGTCGAAGTAAATTTTACAATCAGAAATCTATGTTCATTTATAAGTTTGTGCTTATGAACGTGCTTTTGATTAAACTCTGGATAAATTGCCCAAGTGTTCTTATTTACATTGTTCTTTCATCAGTATTATAAATTAATTACAGGAATTAAAGCTCGTTTGTTTAATTTTCATTCATTTATTAATTTTTTTGATATAAATATGTTAAGATTTACTATTTATTGATTAAAAATTATAGTTAAAAAATGTTTTTGTAATTGTAGCATTGTTATGCAATGTTTAGATGGTAAATTTAATATTTCTTAGGCAAAAATGGCTTTGCGGACAACAGGTCATTTGCTTTTGGGTATTGTGCGAATTTATTCCCGAAAAACTAAATATTTATTAGCTGATTGCAATGAAGCATTTTTGAAGATAAAGATGGCTTTTCGACCTGGAATTCTTAATATTGATTTACCAGAAGATCGTATTGAAGCGGATGTTGATGCAATAACTCTTCCAGAAGTATTTCATGATTTTGACAGTGCTCTGCCAGATTTCAGGTGATGAATGGTTTCAGTTAATTATTACTTAGCAATGCTAATTTTAATTAGCTGTGTTTGTAGTGAACTGGAATACGCCGATGACATATCCTCTACCCAGGGTAAATTGGATCAGATTACAATGAAAGAAGATGCACCCAAAGTTTTGGTTGATGTTGACGATGAGTTTGGTAAGAGGTGTAGTTATAATATAACGTGATATAATATAATGTAATATCAGTTTAAACAAGAGAAAATGTGCTTTGTCTTATTATGGTGTTGGTTCATTTTTATGAATATATTATGTATAGGAATATATAATGTATTTGTGAATTCTAATTTCTTGATGTTCTCTTTCGTATTGTAAGTTGTTAAGCTGAGTATGATTGTTTGCAGATGATGCGGATGGTTTCGACAGTTTTGAACTTCCTCGAGAAGAAGTTTCACAGTTTTTGGATGATGCTTCTATCCCTCAGCTGAATACAGCTGAACCAACCACTAATGAGACTGTTGTTGCTGAGAAAGCTGCAGAAGTATTATCAGATACTGTTCGCTTAGAATCTACAGAAGAAAGCACCGTTAATGTGATGATGGATACTGATTTGGAAATGTTTCCTGCAAAAGAAAGCTCTACAACTGAAGAAATTCCAGTGGAAGTTGGTAAGAAATATTTTTAATATGAGAGTAGAAATTTTCTGTTTTTTTAAAATGCATTTTAAAGAAGAGCCTGCTGCGATACCCAGCTTGACTGAAACAGCGAGTGCTGAAATGAGAAGTAGTAGTGAATCTTCAAAAATGACAACACTTGTTCACGATGAAGATGAAGAATTCGCTTTGGAACCGTTGGAAAGTATTGTTACACAAAGTGCGTTAAACATTAAAAAAAATTTTTTGTTGAAAATTTTGATTAATAATTTTTATCAAAAAAGTAGTTCACTCGAATATTTTAGTGTTTTGCTTTCTGTTTGTGAATTTCGGATTATGTAAAGTTAGCTTTTCAGTTTTATTAATTTAAAAAATTTTATATTGTTTTATTTTATTTTATTTTATTTCATATTTCAATGTTAGCATATTGGATAAAAATATAATCTCTCGTTTTCATCAATCTACTTCTGTTGAAATTATTTGTTATGAAATATTTCAGTTCCGGCGAAAGTTCGTGTTAAGCGCAAACGTCGATTGCTGGTAGATAACGTGAAGACGTTAAGTGGGGATGATATCAAATCGCAATTACATCGTTATTCTGACACACTGGGAACTCTGGATCTTGCACCACCAACTGTTGTTTTGATGAAAGTCAGAGAAGCAGCTTCGGTGGACAAATTGTTCTCTCTTCAAGCGATTCCAAGTCGTTCTCCGGCGTTGAACAAGGTAAGTTTGAATATTTAAGTTAATCTGTTTCAATAATACATTCATGCTTCTTTTTTAAGTTTTGGAAAAGTGCAATTGGCTCGAAAATGGCGAAGTTTAAGGCAGACAGTAGCAGAATGAAAGCGCTGGAAACAACAGCATTGGAGAAAATGCGCGGAATGGACGGAACAAATTCAAATGTGGAACGATCAACTTTGTCAGAAATAGAGTTGCAACCGTCAGCTGATGCAACTTTAACTGAAGCAAACGACATGATTGATGTCATTCCATCGGATATGCAATCACTTAATGAACCAGATATGACGAAACTTTCGGATTTGGATACAGTGCAGCTGTCGGGGAACAGCGGTGCAAACACAAACAATGAATTGGATTTGGTATTATTTAGTTTATTTTTCAAATTTGTAATTATATAATTTTTAATTGATTGCATTTTAGAGCAAAGAAGAATGGGAACATTCTGATGAATCTGCTAAAGATCGTCGTTGGACAAAGAGAAGTCAGCTTGTGTTGAATCAGTTTGAAACCAAATTCAAAACTACCGATAAAATATCTTTTAAGGTATACTTATTCAGTTACGGTTTTGCAAGTTTATGGAAGGTATTTTAGGAATGGACTTCTCGAGATACTCGTAAATCTGCGGCGCAGAAGTTTTACTGTTTGTTGGAATTGCAGAAAGCTTCAGCTATCAAAGTGGAACAGGAAGAACCGTTTGGTGATATTATTATCAAAAAGAGTACTATTTCATAATGTGCATTTTGATGTAATTTTCTTATATTTCACCATCCGTCCATTTATTTTAACTTAATTCAGTTTGTACCCTTGGATTTTTAATACTTATTGAAATTATTACGCAATTTTATCACTCTTTCTAGTAGTATTCAATATGCATGCATTATTTGCACTCTAATTCTATTATATGTATTTTGAACTATTATCGTATACTTTTACGCTTCATGTAAATGCATTTTGCAGTTTTGATGAATTGAAAGTAAACAAAAAAAACCTTCTCTTTGAGAATTGTTGAAAATTTTTTGATAACAATATTTGTGCTTCTAAGATGTACAAGTCAAATGTTGGTAAATCAATCTTCAAATGTGGAAAGTGCTATACATAGCCACGTAAAAGAGATTTGAAAAAATGCATTGGAATGGGCACCAATGTTGTGAAATCCGCAATGTTACTGCATCATTAGCTGCACTGTTCATTGGACACATGACATGTGCTTTTTTATGATAGTATAAGCAAAATGATCCGCGCAACAGATTTTCAAAACATTAAAGAACTGTAATGTCGGTGGTTCTGCGCTACTGAAATAACAAAACTCCGTTGCGATAGTTGCGCTGAATAACATCATATGCAAAGGCAGGCAGATTGAAAGCCTTTACTTTCATTGTTTTGTACAGTTAATTGTTCTCAAGTCTCTTATATTTTCCAGCGACCTCGACTTTTGAATCAATCGGTGGCTGACATGATAATCCTCATTAGTGTTAGCTATGTGTTCTTTTTTTAATATGGATACTTGGTTATTGGTCGGTCTGATAGTCTATATGTTAAACGATAGTGATAATAGCTTTACGATTTTTTACCATAGGCGATTATAATAGGAATATTTATGGTGATTCACAGTGATCTGACATAAGCATCAAACATTGGCCTGAAGACACCTGAGTGAACAGACAACTTGGAAAGAAGTAAATTTTTTTTATTTTACATTTAAATATAAAATTAAAAAATGAGCATTTTTTAAAATAATGTTTATTGCAAAATTTTTGTTTTTCATATACGCAGTTGTTTGATCTTGAATTATTTTTAATCGTACTGTAGAACCAATCCGTACTGCTTTAGCAATGAGCTATTTTGTGTGAACATTTTTTATAAAATTTGTTCATGTTTAATTTGATCCTTTGCAATATGGATTTTGAAATTGTTCCAGAATCTGCTCTTCTTAATGAACACGTTAAATTGCAATTAGGTGAGATAAAATATTTCAGTTTAAGACTTAACAAAAATTATAGAACACTTCAAATGTAATTTTGTTCACTCATTTGTATTTAATATATAGTATTTTTATTTTACAAAATAGGCTGTATTTGTTTTATAGACTAATAATACTGTATTTATAATGTTATACATAGAAAAATAAGTAAATGTGTCGGTTTTTTTTAAACATTTGTTGATAATATCAGTCAATGCTGTTTGATCATGTGTAACATAAGGAAATACATTTACATTTATTTTGACATTACGATTGTTATTATATTATATTATATTATATTATATTATTAGATCAGAAATTTTGAATGAAATTTAACATGCAATAGTGTAGTGTAACTCATTAACTTTAATGCTGCATAACTAAATTAGTGGACTCTATACAATTGTGGAATGTGGTTATAGGCAACGAATAGAAAACGTTTAAAACATTTGTTAAAATTCTGTTAAACCTTTAGAAAATGATTTTTTGCGTTATCACATATAAATTATTATAGAAACGTTGATTTAATGTCATTTTATTTTAGGTATGCCATTAGGTCAGGCGATTGCATACTTGCAACGGGCATATCAAATATTCAAAGGGATAGAACTGGTTTACAGTTACAAAGTGAGTTGTTTTTTATTACTGTGTTGGTTAGCAGTTTATATTTGGCATTCTTTACTAATTTATGTGAAAAATAGGATCCATTGGTGTCTGATGTGGTGGTGAATCTTACAAACAATGGAATTAAGTTGCTTTTTGACGCTTCATCGCAGTTGCTGAAGGTGACATTTTGAAACTTTATGATCACGCCAGACTTTTGAAAACAGTATTTTCAGTAATATGTTAACTGATATATTAGGAATAATGATTTGATACAGCAGTAACACATTTCTGGTGTAGTGTAGAATTGCGGCATTACTTGTTAATATGTTAGTGTATTGAAAAGTACTGTAGCTGCAGTTCAGCAATAGTGAACTACGTTGATGCAGTGAATTATTTTAAATAAATAATAAATATTTAAATAATTTTAAATAAGCACTTCACATTATTTTTTATTTAGTTTTAAAAGTAATTTACATATGTATTTTGTTTTCGAAATATGTTATATGCAGTTATTTTTTTGTTCTTATTGAGATATTATGACAAAATTTAATAATTGATGGCTGTTCTAATTTGATAATAATAAATAAACATGTATTTAAAATTAAAACAATGTTAAACTAAAATTATGATTATTATTACATAATGAATTATATATTCAGTATATTTTCTATATGCAAAGTGTTGCGTTAGTTAAATGTTGTGATAATAAGCAAAGTGATCCCTGTTTTCAATTGTAGGTAATCGAAATTATAGATATGAATAAAGTTCGCCTAAGTTACAGGTAAGTTTGAGGCACAATGTATAATATTCATTACATTGGCATGGGTTTTAGTGGTATGGTATTTTCAACACCCTCCAAAAAACCAAGCATTGAAAAGGTGAACGAAACTTTTGGCGCTACACATCCAGGAGGCAAGGCTGTTTTACATGTTGTTATAATTATTGAAATAATATGTGAGGTTTAATAGTGCACAAGCAACGGTTATAACTGATGTTTTAGTATTAATAAGGTAGAATAAGGATGCTATTGATGATGGAATTGGATGACTTTAAATTCTGCAATATAGTATATGATTATGTTTAATAATCATGAAAATGTGTATTAATTAATTTTTTTTATAAATCAGTAAATGGTGCAGTAAATTTAACATTGGGTATTGGATTGGAGATATGGTGGCAATGTTTTTTTTTTATAGTATATGATTCAGTGCAACATGTATACATATTGAGTTGGCGTGGATTGTCGATGCTTTTTCCAGCAGAACAGAATTTGAAACCTTTTTTTGCTCGTGGCTTGAGTTCGCTTCATTTTGCAGATGGGACGACTTTATTTGTCTCAAAAATTGTTATTTATCATGGTAACAGTTTAACTGAAACAACGTACGTCAAATAATTTATGTTTAATATAGAAGTTTTGATATCATTAATTGTTGATTTATTTTTATTCACAGTATTTCTAAAACACCTGTTTCTTGTTATCATGGACATTGCTACGCGGAAAAGATTGAAGTGATGCGGTCAGATGTCCGTACGATTGGGCTAAACATAACGCTGAGTAGTGAAAGTGAATAATATGATTTTTGGATGATCGCAAATAAGATGAGCTCATTATTATTTGATTGGTTTTTTTAGGAATTGATAGCACCAGTTACTCCAACAATTCCCCAGAGTTGTTAAACAGGCGTATTTTATTTGGTGACAGTTGCCAAGTATGTTATGCTTATGAAAATGCATGGCTGAATAATTTTGTTTTCTGATCATATTAAAATAAGCTATGGACAAAATGAAATAGGGATTATGAGGTACGATATTATATACTAGTGGTAAAAGAGGTGCGATAGTATGAGTGGGCTTTTTGGCAATTTTCAAGAATATACTAATATAATTTTATACGATATTTTTGTACAGTATTGTAAAATTCATTTTTCAGTGCAAAATGGAAATGTGTTTTATTTTTCTAGTAAATTGCTTTACTATAATAATAAATGTGAAATAGTTGTTTTCTATTGAGTGTTAAAATGTTTTAGAAAGTGGCTAGTGCTTTGGGCTTTCCAAGCGCAGTGTATTATAAGTCGGAAGATAAAATGAGAATTCATCTTCCGTCAGCACAGCGAACAAGATGCAATGAAAAGTCGGACTATTTTTATAATTATTTTACTATGGGACTGGTAAGTAATATATGACAAGATATACAAGTGCATGCAAGCATTTTTAAACTGGTGTACATGCAGTTTCTTGCTAATTGCTTGCCAAAGTTGAGAAAGTTGTTTATTAATGAAAAGATATTATAATAATTTGAAAAGCGAATAATTCAGTCAGAGTGTAACTGAATTGTCAGAGAGAAGTTGCTTTGATTTCGGTGATAGAGATTTTACAACAGCTGTTTGGCTGACTGGCAAGTCCAGAATGTGACAGCGTTCGTCATTTTCTTCATGAGTTCTGTAGGTGCCGTTAGGACGATTGTAAATGCAGAGAATGACGATGGTAACATTGACTAAAAGCACGATCAGTGTCATGCCGATGATAATGACAAAAAGTGATGATTTGCTTTTTAGCCGGGTTGACTGCTGGGCATGGCCAAGAATGCAGTTAGAATTTTGTTCATCAATGCTGATTACTGACAATCCTTGCATGTCTTTTGGTGTGATGCATTGTACCTGTCGGAGGGAGTGTTTATGCTTATTTTTTTGCAAAAATTTTTTTAATGGACCCACTTCGCATCGACAGCTCCATGGATTGTCATGCAAATAGATTTGATCAAAAGAGTTTGTCAAATCGAGCATATATCCGGGCAGTTGCGTTAATTTACATCGGCTTATGTCGAGAACTTTTAGCTTTTTTAAACTGTGCATATGTTCAGGGTGTAGCGTCGAAATAGCGTTGCCGGATAAGTTGAGCAATACAAGATTTGAAAATTGGCTAGGCAGGTGAATAGGGAGAGTTTCGATTCTGTTGTCGGACAGATCAAGCAAATTCAACTTGTACATATCTTTGGTCATCTGATCGTCTACGAATCGTAACTGATTGCCACACAGACTAAGTTTAGAAATGGTTTTTTGACTGCTTACCAGCATGGAACTTTGAAATTGTTGAAATCCATTGTTGCATAAATTGATTTGCTCCAAACGTGAACCATTTAACAGAGTCATCAACGCAGAGTGGTGTTGTTGCTGATAGGATGATGCGTTGGTTAACTGACCGAGTCCATTACCAGCTAAATTGAGACTTTTTAATCGGGCGTGGGCAAAAGCGCCGGCTGTTAATTCTGTCAGAAGACGTCGATTTTTTGAAATGTTAAGTTCTTCAATTGCCGGAAGCCGGCCTATAAGGTAGCCCAGATCAGTTGACGTGAGTGCGTTTGCACTTAAATCTAAATGCTTTAGCCGAATGTTTTTACGCAGCGCGTATTCTGGCGGCGATGAGCTGATTTCACAATTATGTAGCAGCAATTTTTCAATGTTTGGAAGATCGTCGAAAGCACGCCAGTCTTGTTGCATGAGAAGATCACCGTCAAGTGCCAGTTGACGTAAATTTATTAATCCGGAGAATATATTTGCAGCGAATGGTCCTCTCTTTTTATTGTATGATAAATCCAAAATTTGAAGACTTTTCAAATAAGCAAAACTTCCTGTTGGTAACGCGTCTAATGGCAGATTGTTGTTTCGCAGTACGAGCTTCTGAAGTTGCTCTGTGTTGTCGAATGTATCTGGTCCAATGTGACTTATTAAATTCTCTTCTAAATGTAGCGTATTGAGATTTTTCATTTTCACCAACACTCGTTTGCCCAGGCTGTACAAACCGCATCTTATCAAATGAAGATGTTGCAGTTGATTGAGACGTATGAACTCTTCAGACATGCTGAAATTGTTTGGATTGATCTCACTGCCAACTACCCAGAGCGTTGTTGTGCCTGAAGGTAGACGTTGCACAAGTTTGGCGAAGTTTTTATCCTTCAAACCGCCTAACAAGCAGTGCACTGCAACGGGTTGTTTGCTGTGAAAATGATTTGCATAATCTTCTATGTTTGACGATTTATTGCATGTGCACTGATCAGGACAAACGATGCCAGTTGAAATTGTGCACTTTAAAATTGATATTACCAGTAGCGGAACAAGAAGCATCATCATACTTTGTGATATGTTCCTGAAAATAGTTGAGATAACTTTTATAAGCAGTTGACAATGAAAACAGATTCATTTTGATTTTATTTACTGAACGGATCACAGTTGTGCGCGCTTTTGAAAGCTGACCGAACACTGACCCACCACTGGTCTCTCTTTATCTATTTTTGCTGCTACCTACCTCAACGCTGACGTTTCAATTTAATACTCTTATCGATTCTAGCACCACACCTCTCTTCAGACCGGTTCCTATGGCCTGAGATGATGAACTGAACCTTTATTCTGTTATCATGCTGACTTTTCAATTTGCTCTAGTCCTCAGCTAATTTGCATTTATCGCAATTTGAAATTAGCTTATATTTCATGGTCGTTGCCGTTTCTCTTTTCATTTGCACAACCAACCATGCTCATTTCAATTGATCTGCCGGCTTGATTTGAATTCAACTCACAAACAGTATCAACATTAATGGTATTATTATTTTGACAGTAATGTAGTTGGGATTTTTTTTACTTGAAAACTGAACAAATGAAGTGAAAGAAATTATTTATGAAAGCAGTAAGTTATGAACATATTGACATTGCAAAATATGTGTACATATTTTTACGTATTCTCTGGGTATTCATTCGACTGTGGTGGTAGGTCTATTATTTGTTGTTGAAGAGAAAATTAATTTTTGTTATTAGAATTTTCTCATTTATTTTCAAGTACAAGCTCAAGAGTAATATTTCACCATTTTCCTCGTTGAAGAAACTATTAAATTGAAACCAGCATTTCATAGTTGCTGCTGTTTATTTTGCTGTTGAGTGAATTTGCCTTTTCAAAATCAAATGATAATAATAATAATGGTAATAAATTAAAAATTTCCAGTTTTTGTGAGATAAATTGTGCATTTTGTTAGTTGAATGCTTTCTTTTTTGTACATGGCGTTTTTTACATGATAAAATAAAAATTACTAATAAAAAAAGCAGATCTGCAAAATGAAATTCGCCATTTCCAATAATGCATTAGTTTTCGTAAGTGTTTGAGGGAACGATTGTGATTTGAGAAAGATGTTTTTAGTTGTCATTGTCACATAAAATGAAATAGATCGTATTTATTAAGAACCGTGGAAGCGATTTTCAAATTTTAGTGAGACAGATTGAAATAATGATGGAATTTTTGTTTTTGGCCATTGTTAGTTGAATAATCGCTATGAATCGTCATGCGCGATTCTTCTTTGCATTGTTCACGAAGGACAACACACTTATTTAAAAATGAATTGGTTTCTCTCATGACATGTGATCTTTCATTTACATAACCCTGAACAGAAATGTTCGTTAAGGAATTTTATTTGCGTAATTGCAAAATTGAAATGATTGTATAATTATAATGTAATGCCGGCGGGGATGAATGTTTCGAAGTGCAGGCTGAAAGCCTTAGATGCATATAGTAGCGATTAAATATCGATAATTTTGATCTATACAAATAATGAAAAATGGAAACTAGTTTTCTTCAGCAATAGCAGTTGCTGGCTATCTTGGTATGCTTTTTGTGTTTAATTATTTATTTCTTTGTCTGAGTGTTCTGATTATTAGCGCTTTTGAACAAGCTGAGCAGATATCGAAATTTTCTGATTCAGGATATTATTTTCTATCACGTAAAATAAAGGCACAGCCTTATGTTGGAAAAGCATTATGAATAATGCAATTTTTGAAGTGCTATATTGTGCATTCACGCTGCTGTTGTGCACGTTGCTGTTTTGTAAATTATATGAAATGAGCGCAATATTAATTATGCATTTGCACGTCAGTTTATATCCGTAGCTCGCATGCTTATATTTTCTAGAGTTGTGTTGAAATGTTGAGTTTTTATTAAAAGGTAATGAAAAATATTATTCTAATTTTAATGAAATAAATGTATGCAAATGTTTTACATTTTTTGTCATTCAATACGCAATGTAGTGGTTCATTGTTGACAAAGCTGTGACCAGGGTTTAAGATTGAATAAGTGTTGTTATGTTTCAACGAAACAAAGCAATCCTATGCAGCTATGTAGAAAAAAAATGGTTTTATTCTATTAATACTACATTACTAAGAAATGAAAAAGAGAATTGTTAAAAATTGCTAAAAATGAATTTCCAAATGTTTGAACAATGTTTGTGATGCACTTGCTTTGGGTCTGATGGTGTGAAGTGTGTTTATTGAAGTTGGAAATTGTTAAAAAGGAGCAGAGTGAATGGAATAAACAAATTGTGTTCGTTGACCGTACAAACAGGTGAAAAAGAACAAGGTTGAAGCATTGATTTTGAAAGGGAAAGGAAAACATTGGATTGTAGTTTTCCCGACTAGCAAAGCAGTTGTTAAGTTTATTAGCCACCAAATGGAATAGTACCACGGTGTTTGTTGCTGATAGGTTTGATTCGTGCGAAAAGTTCACCTGCCCTTGACTCATGGCTAATCGAGTGGTACTTAAGCTTTGGTCTGTTTGTATTGCGTCGTTTACAAGGCCGGTACAGTTCGACGGTGGTTGCCTGCTGACTTTCACAACACGAGCTGATGCTCAGAATTGATAATTGGTTTTTGTTACTATTAGGACAAGTTTTGTTTCAGATAATTTATTCATACTGAAATTGGATCGTTGCTTTTGGTAAACGCTCACTGCTTTTTCCATGCTCACTTGATTTCTAGACTGGAAACTGGAGATGGTCATTTTTATTTTCTTATAACCTTTTGCTTCATTGACTTTTTCAACCATTGCTTTTGATCTTCTGCAGCAATTGTCCATCTGCGGTACATGGTAAATGGTCACAATTGAAAAGCAAATTGCGAACTGGCCGTGGCGGAACTGCCGCACCGTTGCCAACTGATCCGTATTTCCCCAAAGCGGCTTCTATGTTGACTGTCATATTGGTCCCCTATTCTTGTCGATATTAGAAGACAATGTCCGCCTTGACAATTTTCGCCTAATTACCCCAGACTAGGCCGACAATGACCCTTGCTAGTTCTGCCACGGCGTCCCAGCATGAATGATGGCCCTTTGGCCTATTTGGTTGCATACTCAATCTTTTACGATATGTACCATTTTCCGTCTTTAAACTTCTATTTTGCATACATTGTATACTTAATTTCGACGAACTCTTAAGCAGGACAATTCAATCACTAACCATATCTCAGGTGTCCTGTTTGTTCATATTCTCAACTGAAAACTTTTTATTGTGTCTCTATTTCCTTTTTCCGCTATTTCATGCAGAAATAACATGGTTGTTGTTTAATTTGTCTGAATATGCAATTTTGAGCAAAAGGGTTTTAGCGGAAACTTCTTCTTTTATTTCAAAATTCAACATCTAGCTGGTTGCAGATGATCAACGGCCAATTTGAATATCATAAATAACTAATTAATGAAATCAATAGCTGTATAAACAATCTATTATATAATGTTACATGATATTTTTAGCCAGTTTTAAAGGTAAAAATGATGTTTTCAATTTTATCCAAGTATTATGAATTCAAGTTCAGTTGCCAGTTAGCAATGTACGTGTGAATGTTACATACGAAAATGTTTCATCGATGTATTTTACGTTTCATTGTTGCAACAGTACTGAGAATAGAATTTTGAATTTGATAAAAGCGAGCGTAATGTGTCGTTAATTTTCGATGCATGAGCAAAACGCTTGGTACACCATTCAGTGGCGTGATATGGTTTTATAATGGGTTGGGCAATTGTCCTTTATTTAATCTTCTTTGCATAGCACGAATCTATTATCATGGCTATTTGTTGGTCTACTTAAATTAAGGTAAACAAAGCATTGTTATCGAACTACAGACAATTCTGTTCTGCCAACAGAATTTTCAGGCATGTACGCGTGATTTGATTTAGAAATTGGACACAACTAAAATTTGTTCTGTTGCAACAGGAACTAAGCAGCAATGTTTTTAGCCTTTATAGCTTTAGAAGAAAAAAGTTGAAATTGGTTTTACATTCAGCTGACGTTGGTATAGCAGGTCCAGCCTGTTGTCGGCAATCTTTAATAATAACACGCCTATGGCAACTGCTCGTTCTTACGATACTTTTTGTTGCTATGTAGAAGAAGTATTTCCTGTCGAGCTAGTTGCATTATAATTCTTCTAAGTGTACTGAATATGTCCAATATGCGTTAATGTACCTTGACACCCATTTATTTTTAAATAGCTATTTTGCTGGTATTATTAATGCCATGTTCTTTGCCTAATGCAAACGACTCAGTGCAAAACTAGACACTGTTGCTTGTGAGGAAAATCTCCTTTAAAATATGCTTGTGGAAATAACTAATCAACTTATGCATGTTATTTAAATTTTACGCATTTTACTGTATGAATTTTTTATGCGCTTTGAATATGAAGTTTGCAAAATTAGCACACTGAAATTGAAAAATTATCTTGCTCTTTGTTGGAGTTGAATTTTTTATGAGCACACTAATGATGCGTAACAGTGCTGTTGGAGAAATTTATTTTTTGTGTTTATGTATAGTTCTTACAAAATTACTGTATTGTTTAATAATCCAATCTGTGAGATCCTTTAGAAAATTATGCAAAAGAGTAAATTAGAGAAGCAACGTGAATATGGTGCAGTTACTTACGTTTGCAGAAGAAAGTTGACAGGGGTTATTTGAAATTCGTCCAGTTTGTTGCACAAATCATTCGTCTTGATATAGTTTATGACCCGTCGCAGTTACAATAGCCTGGATTGAGTGGAAGTTATGCTGTTTTCAGTGTATTATTTTGATATTTTTATGAAATAAGGACGCACATGGAAGCGCAGTGGAACATTTGAACATTTGGTCGTGTGATGTCGATTTGATGCTTTTAGGTTGGGTAGTTAAAAATTTTTTTTGACACTTTTGATTGGTCGGATTTGATGAAGATGGCGCTGTGTGCGATGAGTGCGCGTGCCGTCGTCACCCCTTGACATAATATGCTTTGTTCAATGATTGTTAGTGACAGCATCTTGAATACTTGTGAATGTGAACGAACAGAATTCAAGAAGCATATTTTGTCAGTTGCTTATTAACATTTATCCCGCCAAATTGTTAGCCGTTTATATGCGCTCGACATGAGATCGACTTTATTAATATTCATAGTTCGATCAATGAAATGAGCGTTACACTAGTGTCGATGCTGTCAAGTTGGTGTGAAAAGCAACGCAACGGCGATTCATTTTTAACGATCGACACACAATTCTATTCTTCTTTCCATTTTGATGTTAATTCATTTTGTCAACAAGTTCATATTTTGTTCATTTTTATAATCGCTTTTTAGCTCAATCTTCTATATATATGGTGATGCTTTACAATTGAATTAAAAAAACACTTATGCATTCGAATATAAAACAATAGATAATACTGTCACTAATTATAACAAAAAAAATACTGAACTCATGCTGAGCTCAGCGGCGGTCGTCATCCCATTAGCGTTTGCCTTTCTGTGATTCCTATGCAAAAAGTCCATCTCAGTTTACTTATGCTATGTTGGTTATTTGAAAGTTTATGCTTTGTTGATTAGACCTGAATCTGGATGTAATTTTTACAATTTTGCTGCGTCATTGGACAACGCTTGATGATTCATTCAGATGTGGGGACTCGCTTTCTTTGTTTGGATCTATACTCTAGACACTCGTTCACCATATGTGTAGCCTGTGACTGTTCGAGAAACCATTCTTTAATGTTATTGAAACAGCAGCGACTGTTCCTCAAATAATGATCTCTAGAGACAGTAACGGCGTCACTTTTCTCTTTCCGACAATTGTTTTCTGTCTGAAGTCAATTGTCTGTATTCATTGTTGGGCACATGTTATGATTCTTTGATTTTATGTACCTATTATAAATGCTAGATGTATTATGAAAAAATTTTTTTAAATGTTGTATTTATGTATGTATGTTTATTAGGGCGGACCATTTTATTTTGCGTGCATTCATTTCATTTATTTCATTGTACTTCTAGTTGTCAGGAAAGAGCTCTTTGCGCCATGCTTTATTTATTCCATGGTGTGTCTTTTTGATCCCTTTACCACTGTGCATTATTGAATTGATGGATTGATTTTCACTTATTTATTGCACCATAGCAATAATTAGTTATTGTTGTTAAATATGCTTTAGAGCACATTTTAATAATTACAAGTTTAAGTTAATTGTTTTTTTGAAATTATGTTAAATTTGTTTCTCTGCGAAAGTAATTTTTCAATTAATATTAAATTTTGGCAGTTTCCCCATTGAATGGTTTATAAAATGGAATTTTGGATATGTGATGTTTAAAATTAAATATGCAAAAATGATTTAGATTATCGTGCATTATTGCTTCAGTGTGAAGCAGCAGTTTTGTAATCATAGCCAATTAGCTGCAGTATTTCTTAAAAGTTTAAATTTGAAATTGTCACGAAAGGTTTTTCCAATGTATGTAATCCTCAAATGAAATCGGCGAGCATTTTGTTATAAAACTTCATTTTATTTTAAATGGCAAGTTACTGCCTTTGTTTTTTACAAGAAAGTATTAGCATGGCCATTTGTTTCTTAATGTTACTGATTATCCGTGAAATAATGATTAACCTTTGATGTTTGAAATTTAATTCTATAATATTACTAATCATATGTCGATGGTTTAGTAACTGTTTTACTTTCTGTATGTAAAAATTAAAAAGAATACAATGAAGTTTAAGGTTATTAATGTTTTTGTGATTTTTAAATAGTATGAGAATGTAACTGCACCACAAGTTGGAAATTTTACAATGCTGTTGTTTTTGGTAATTAAAAAATTATTAATTAAATAATAAAAAATTATTAATTAATTAAAAAAAATATTAATTAATAAACAATATTGGTAATTAAAAAATGTTTTCCTGTTGTTTGCATTCATTTATTGTATTCTTTGTTATGAGTTGCACGTGCAACAAATATATTTTTATTATGGACTTTTAATTGATATCAAGAATGGCTTCATGTGTTGAAAATGAATATGCAGTTTACTGCAGTGAGAATTTACGATCAAGAAATGGATATGATGTGACAGGTGTTCTTGTTTCTTATTTGGTTTAATGTTTAATGAAGTAGGATAATTTCACGGTGCTGCTTTGTTAACTAGCTAGTCGTTCAGTTGCTGTTGAAATATGCATTACACTGTGTTGTTTGAAAAACGCAGTATGTGGTTACAAGTGTTAAAAGCAGAGATTTTCATGATGACCAACATTTATTCTCAAAAATATTATGTTCATTATGTAAATAATAAATATAGAATACGGAGTAATTCGAGCTGTCTGTTGATGATGTTGTTGTTGTTGTTACCGCTAGGACGTATATTAGCAGTATTAATTAAAAAACATCTTTCAACGCAACTTCTATGTTACTTTACTGTTTCTTCAGCCGGTGTGTCGTAGAGTGTGTTTTAAATTCTTTGTTTAAAACTTTCCATTAATAACAACAAGAGATATTTTCAAAAAGAGATGAGCGTTTCAACAAACCGTTGAATTTTCTTGTATACTGTAAAAGTTAAATATTAAAGCATTTTGAACAATATTTTTATCCTACGAATAAGTATGGACTGAAATGCTGAAATGGGCAAAATTATGATAAGAAACTGTTTTTTAAAATCTATGTGCATATTTTATCAATTTATTTATTTCAAGGACATACTGTTTGATGCCACTTCTCATCGTGTGAAGAAATTTGTTCTTCATACCAACTATCCAGGGCATTATGACTTTGGGATGTAAGCTTTTATTAATTAATTATATTTCATGCTTGCTATTTAACAGTGATGCTGAATTTCAGATATAACCGATGCAATTTTAATATCAAACTTTACGTAAACGCTGCTTGTGAACATGTTGAAGTTACTCCTTTTAAAAAGGTATGTGATTACACATTTTTTAAAATTAGTATGCAGTTTCCTTCAACAAAAGCATGTGATCAAAATCACTTGTTTGTTACTTATTAGGGCAGTTCAATCATATTTATAACTTTGTCTTATAGCTAATTTTTATGTGAGGATGTGAAAGATATTCAAAACCGTTGCAATTAGGAAAGTGGTTTATTTTCAAAAATTTTTAGTGGGAAGAATTGGAAAGCAGTCTTTTTGGATCCACTCGTAATTGTAACTTGCCAGCTCCACTTGGTCAGCATCAGCCTGTTGTACTTAATCGCTCTTGCTCAAATAATGATAGCAATCCGTTTGGATCAACCTTCTGTTTTGGTTATCAAGATATAATTTTTGAGGTAAGTGATACAATGTTAAACTGCTTGTCTTGTTTGTATTTATGCATAAACTTTATCATATTGTTAGAACTGTGTGATATATGAATACGATAAATTTAATGGTTGCAAAAATAGTGTGAACAATTTTCTAAGTTTGACGTCTCACTGAAAGTATGGATTGTTGCTTTTATATCAAAAATGGAAAATAATAGAATAGTTGGCATAGAAATATATGTGAAAATGTTAATCTGTTGCTTTTGCCTTGTGTTTACAATAAATGCGGATAAGCTGCTTTTCGACTGCGGTGAGGTGAAGCGATAGCTGTGAAGGCTGTATTTCCATAATAGTTTGATAAAAAATTTTTGAAATGAACCTTTGAAGCTTTATATCATGTTGATTGATAAATAATGAAATTTATAGACGTTGGTCATTCTAATGAAATTAGATTGTCTACTGGGTTGAACTGTATCAAAAATGAAAAGTTTAAAAATAGATTATAATCATAAAGTTTATCCTTTTTTGTAACGAATTAACAACAACGTTTAAATTTAATTGAAATTAACCGGAAGTTATGCATGAACTTGACAAACTTCATGAGTTAAATTTGATACAGATTATGTACAAGTATAATGAAATAAAATTAATATGTGATCTTTGTTGTAGGTGATGTCGAACGGTCACATTGCAACTGTGATGCTTTTTGATTACTCCAGTTCAATGGCTTTGGACTTCCTTGAATGACCAATTGATGGTGCAATTTGTAAAGTATACCATAAGAAAATTAGAACATGAACGCATCACAGATGTGTGAGCATATTTATTTTACACACAAAAATTTTTTCCTTTCTGCATTAAATAAAGTAATCATAATGTTGTAGTCATCAAATGATTTCGAAGGTAACACTATGAAAGATCATTTAGCTTTATTTATTTAAATGTTTAATGTGTCTTAAATAGTGATAAAAACGTGGAAACCATCCGTAAGAGAAAGTAAATATAAAAACTTTTAACAATGACAGCACAGCTCTGTTGAAAGTTTCAGATCGAATTAAGCGTAACACTCTCTTTAGTTGAAATGATTCAGTTGACTGCGGCTTCGCAGTTTTCATTTGCATGATTTCACTTGAAATAATCGCATTGTGGATTAGTTATATGGAATTGTAATTCTAGTCTATAAAGAGACTGTGCGGTATTTAGCGGATGAATGTCAGCTTATGTTGATGGTCTTCATATTGAAAACCGATACCAACCTATTTCGCTTTGTCACTGAGGCAGAGCACCACCGAATTATTTATTTCCTGTCGTAATTGGTTATTTCCAAATGCTTCTTAGTTTTAGTTCTGTCAATAAATGAGCAGATGTTTTCAAGGCATGTTGAAATGATTGTGACCTGCAAGCCTCTTTGCATTGTTGATGAATTTCCTCTTTTGATTTTTCGAGAAACATACAATAATTGCACAGTGAAGAAAAAAAAAATAATTTTTAGAGAAAAAAACATTTGAAAATCAATTTTATACGTGCTTCACGATCAATTAATTGCATGTGTGGAGAAATGTATGGAAATGAGTTTTGGCGACATATAAGTTGTTATTAATTGAAATGAAGCTTAGGAAATATAGCAACCGGAAAGTTGATCACAAATCGTTTGCTGTTGATGAATCTATTGTTCTATGTTATTTGAAATATTACGAAATAGATAGCAGTAATAAATGAACAAATATTGATTAGTCAACGTTTAACAGAACTAACAAGCTCTTGTAATTAAAAACTGCCAAAAAGTTTAATTTTTGTGAAGAAAGTCTGAAAATGATTAATAGTGTAGCTGACTGTTAATGAACAGTTAAAACTGAAAAGTATTATTCAATCTTGTTGCTATTTGAAGCGCTCTGCCTTTGGAAATTATGAAATTATATCTTGTTTATTTAATCACGATGGATTTTGTTGAATTAAATTATTTTTGAGCAGCATGTTCTAACTTAAAATGAAAGACATACGTGCATTTCTATTGAATAAAAGTGAATTCTGCACCATATACATGGAATTGGTGATCGCTAGCAGCACTTGCCTGTTAAAAGGTACAATAATTTTTTAGCATTTAAAATCTGCTAATTAATAATAATATTTGAAATGTCGTCATTAATTACAAGTTGATTTACTTCTGTTAAAAAATAATTGTGCATTTATCCCATCTATGTTGACTCTGAACAGTATATATCAAAGTGGAATATGGCACCTATTTCAAATAGCATCATATCATAAAAAAAGTAAGTACTACTGTATTATGAAGACAGTATGGCTCAGGCGCCAGCTGAGCGCAATGAATATCGGCTGCAAAGCAGCAGTGTGGCTTCTGCAAGTGAGTATTGAATAATAAATTAATGGAAAATGAGATTACTTTACCGTTACTGGAATGTTGTAACTAGCCTGATGGTCATAAGTAATATTCTATACTAATCAATGACGTATGTATTTTGCAGAATATCATATCAAACTGCCTTATTCTTCACGAAAATGCCAACACGGATGTTTCAGAGCATAAAACCATGCACACGCGCACAGAAGCAGCTCATTAACAACTAATAGTTGGCAGCAAATCTAGAGTTCAGCAAAGTCGATTAACTTTTTTAGAAATGTTACTGAATTACCTCTTTTTGAAGAAGGCTCCTTTCTAGAAGACAGGGCACTTATTCTAATCGAATTTTTGATATGTTGGAACATAACATAACGGAAATCTACAAGTTGTTTTTTGTGAATCGAAGCCCCTTCAACAAGTTGTTCATGCAATGCTCAGTATGGATAAGACAATTGAAATTAATTAAAGCACTTTCTCTCTTTCCACTCTTTAATATATTTATATAAATATAAGTATAAATATAAATAAATATATATATTATTTTGAAATTTGAAAAATATTAATTTATTTCTTTATTCTAATGTGAAGCAATGCTCTCAACGCCTACTGTTTTCCCTTTAAGATGTATCAATCGGCAGAGTAATGCTCATATAGCAACGTAACAGAGTCATGTAGCAGGAATAGGTACAGATCATTGATAATTGCCTTAACACAGAATAAGGAATTTCATAGGGTCTTTTTATTTTCACATTACAGATGGAATACGTTTTTACGTAAGAGTGAACACCTAAAGGAGTATCCTGAGCATTTAAATAAAGCAGCTATGAAAATCTGATATGATGTTGAGAAGCCTCAAGCTATTTCTTCTGGCAATTAATGTACGACGATAGTTAATAGTTCATTCCGATCAGACAATGAGAAATAAAAAATTTTCATCTTGAGGGACATCATGGATAAACCCTGTAAACTGCTCAGTTTTATGTCACGAGATTGTAGCTAATAGTTGCAGTGGAGTGTTTTTGTATTTATCCTCACTGAACAGGTGTCTTTAAAAGTGCCCTGAGTCAATCTCTAAACTTATTACAGCTATTATTAGCAGTAAGTTTTATAAAAATTGGTTATCAAGATATAATCATATAATTTGTTATTTAAGCAATATTAAATTAATGCCAAACAGAACTGATGCTAATTATGAATGAATATGACAGTTTTCAGGTAATAATATTTAAACTAAGTAAAAGTAAAGTAGTAACTTAAAAGTAAATAGTAAGCTTGTAAACTAATTTGTAATATTTGTTGGTTGAGTGACTTAAAATTTTATTCGAAAATTACATTGCGTATTTTAACAACTGATTTAAAAAATGAATAACTTTACATCATTTAGGTAATAATGGCAATGTTATAAAATGGTGTAATTTTAAATGTATAATGTGTAATTTTAAAACAATAAAAAATTTACAGCTCCATAATTATTGTAAAGGATTAATCAATCTCTCAATTAAAGAAACAGAATATTTGCATATAAAAATACCATCATAATAAGTTGTCAGTGTAAAACTGCGTTCAGTTTGTTGAAATGTAAACAAAGCCACCAAGAAGCAATATCAATAAAAAAAATTTGAATAATGTTGCGCCAGAGCAGTACCAGATAAAATTCGCAGTAGCGGAAGCAAATAAAATGAAAGACTGCTCAGTACAAATTGTTACGCTAGTGATAGTCAGTCAGCAGTTGGCAGTGAGCCAAGTTGTGGCTCTTTTTCATTAGCAGGCGTATTTATACATGAATATTGCACTCATTAGCCATAAATTAACGTTCGTGGCAACTTGTTCAACAGCTACTAAAAGTAATACTGTAAGTACAATCTTGTTTAATAATTACATAAATGAACGTTAAAATGAATTACTCAATTAACAAAAATTTCTGTTTTTTGTTTGTTATATAAGTTCGTTCGTATGTTCAAACTACGGCACAGACACCCACATATTTAAACTTCTGTAGCTGAAATTCTCGTCGATATTGTGCTCATGTTTATTGGAGTATTTTGTTTTCTACTTTGGCTTCTAAAAAATAATTATAAAACGTCAAACCAGCGCCTTCCAGCCTTATAGCGCACAATTTAGACGCAAAATTACGCATGAACAAATTCAGCAAATACGTAATTGTAAAATCTTTGCGTTCCTTTGTCAATTTGCCTTAATATTATGTTAAATATAACATTTTAACGGAATTTTCTAAAAGACGGTCACATTAAGGTGTAAAAATGCTAATTTTTCTAAAATCTTATAATTAAAAAACACCAGAAATATTTATCCGTTGCAGCATTCTTTTTTGAATATTGTGTAATAACAAAGAACATGAATAGTACGAAATATATGACTGTTGTTATTTATTTACATGTTTGTTGAATCTTATTTTCAGTTTAAAAGAATTAGCACTTCACTACTTTCATAATATATGTTATTAACAACAAAAAGCCCCTGCTTTTGCTGACGTCATCAGTTTCCACGGCAACTGATAGCGTTCTGTAACGTCGCTGCATTTCCACAAATATGCAAAAATTGTTCACCCAACAAACGCGCGTTATTAACAACATTAACCGAAATACGCACGTATTGTTTAATAATAATTTTTACTTTCCTTCATTGTATAAATAATAAGAATTGTATTTTTGCAAAAATTTAATTAATAATCTCCCACAAAAATAAGTTTTTATATTAATTAGTGTAATCTTAATATCATTATTGGGCTTACATTAAGCCTTTTTGATTTTGAAACTCTTTGAGATGTCTTAAATTTGTTCGTATGCCATTGAAATTTCACAACCTTTCCGTATTTCTTGCAATAAAAATGCTGCAAAAGGTTCGGGTCGGACCATCTGTTTATGGTGGCGCCGTAAGCATTAAAACGTTCATCACTTTTCTGGTCAAATTGATCAGATATAATTTACTATATCCTGTATGATGTAATATTCTGCTCTGTTGCTGTTTCTTTTTGTGGCTATTTCTCAGAGGATTCTTAAAAGTGTCACTGAAAACTAAGACTCGGCTATTTTCATCAAATATTATCAAAGTGAAACCCAATGCCACATGATATAGCGCCTTTCGTCTGCACTCAATACGATCTGCAAGTGGTCTCTTTCTGCCTATTACTGTTATAAAAATTGTTCTTGACAACACTAATCGAGAAGGACAAGGTGTATTATGACACCGACCAAGAAACCGATTGAATAGATCAATGTTAATGCATATCTGGACTTGCTAATATTGGCAGGAGTATACATATCATCAGGTAAAGCAACGATAAGCTGGTAGAGTGCAGAAACAGGAAGAGCAATATTTTCAGCTATCATGTCTTTGCATTGCTATTATTCTATTTCAACAGTTAACCACTTTGACGACTGAGAAGCAAGGCAAGCGGAACATCTAAATGATAAATTTTAACTCATAATAATTTTATGGGAAAATGTGTTTTGCGTTTGCCTAAATGTACAACCGTCGTCCAAATGTAACGACTGATGAGCGCCAGGTTGCTTTCTGAGGACTATGACCAATCAAGCAATATAAGCCAAGCATACCAGCGAAATATGGCATGTGATGANCTAAGCGCACACCAACACCCAACTGTAAACCTAAGCGAACATCTACTGTCGGGGAGGGTCACTAAGCGCACACCAACACCCAACTGTAAACCTAAGCGAACATCTACTGTCGGGGAGGGTCACTAAGCGCACACCAACACCCAACTGTAAACCTAAGCGAACATCTACTGTCGGGGAGGGTCACTAAGCGCACACCAACACCCAACTGTAAACCTAAGCGAACATCTACTGTCGGGGAGGGTCACTAAGCGCACACCAACACCCAACTGTAAACCTAAGCGAACATCTACTGTCGGGGAGGGTCACTAAGCGCACACCAACACCCAACTGTAAACCTAAGCGAACATCTACTGTCGGGGAGGGTCACTAAGCGCACACCAACACCCAACTGTAAACCTAAGCGAACATCTACTGTCGGGGAGGGTCACTAAGCGCACACCAACACCCAACTGTAAACCTAAGCGAACATCTACTGTCGGGGAGGGTCACTAAGCGCACACCAACACCCAACTGTAAACCTAAGCGAACATCTACTGTCGGGGAGGGTCACTAAGCGCACACCAACACCCAACTGTAAACCTAAGCGAACATCTACTGTCGGGGAGGGTCACTAAGCGCACACCAACACCCAACTGTAAACCTAAGCGAACATCTACTGTCGGGGAGGGTCACTAAGCGCACACCAACACCCAACTGTAAACCTAATGTCACAGAACATGTATTACTTACCACATTCGCAGGCCATTGTGTAGCAGCTATTATTGCAGTATTTATGTCGTGCTGTTCTGTTGCTTCTTTCTTATTGCACTTCTTATCATTATGACTTTTCTATGTTTCTTTTTTTTCAGATATTTTCAAACGGTTAGGTTTCAATTTCTTACATTATTAAGTTTTTCTTTCTAAATGGTACTTGTCACGCTTTGCTTCTCTGGAATGTTTCTTCTTTGTCTATGTTTTGAATTTCAGAGCTTGTCTTCATGTTCTTCATTATTGGATTTTCACCTTTTGCTTGTATTCCATTATTTCTCGAATCCTGAAAAAATTTATTTTTATTTTTGAGTAACATTGCTAGATCTTTCTTTTCATGTTTTCATTTCAGGTATTTTGAAGTTTTCAGCAAACGGAACTATTCACGAAGACGCATAGCCTTAATGTGATGAAGGTATTTTACTCATATAGGCTGGTTTGAAGTTCTTCAATTTGAAATATTGAGGTTACAGTACACCTTTGTTTTAGCGTGGTTTTTTAAAATGAGGTTGCAGATGTTGCCAAAATTGCTGCCCGAATTATCAGTAGATATGCCGCTTAACGTTGTTGAAGTAAGAAGGTGTCGTATTGAAATATGAAAATCATTTTAACGCTGTGTAGATTTGCTTGTTTTGGCTTTCAGAGTTGCAAGAAAAATTGTTTCGTTTGTTCGTGTGCGTAGTAGATTTTATGCTAGCCGTTTTAGTTTAGCTTAATGTCTGCTGTTGAAGGGAATATCGGCGGATAGTCGGCGACACAAATATTTTACTTTGCATGTTGCACTTCACAGACTGCAGTACTAGATAACCGAGTTATTCCGTTTTCTGTTTGTATTTGATGGTTCATTAACCTTTTTCCTTCAATTTTTCGAAACCGCCTCATTTTGTACGCTCTGTTCAGATATGATAATTTGCAAATTTGAATTTCTGAAATATACGCAATATATGAATATACATCGATCAGGTTTGCAAAAGGGACCACCAGCAAGCGGGCAGTCTTCTTTTTGTAGTAGAAAAGCTGGAGTAGCTCATCTAAATTGTCGACTCTAGCTATTTTTCAAACATTATATCAAGGTTTTTATCCTGCCTTGAGCTGTCTTCACTGTGTAAGTGCATAGTACTGAGGTAGATGAGATTCTTTTTCTAATTTGTAATTTAATCAACAGATGTTGTGTTCTGAAAGAATCCAAACAGAAATGATCTCTTAGCTTAGCTATAGTTTCGATTTAGTTCATTTTTTTCTGTATTATGATCTCTTAGCATTCTTTTGAAAAGTTGCATTCTGAGGTTTTATTATGTAAGAAAATTGTCACATGTGATGTTGTAACTTTGAGACCTTTAATCATGTAATATACCATTCTGGTATCTTGATTTTTTTCAGGTACAGAGACAAGTGCTTTTCCTGTTTTAATCTGCATATTCTTCTAACGTGGACTTTTCATCACATGCCATATTTCGCTGGTATGCTTGGCTTATATTGCTTGATTGGTCATAGTCCTCAGAAAGCAACCTGGCGCTCATCAGTCGTTACATTTGGACGACGGTTGTACATTTAGGCAAACGCAAAACACATTTTCCCATAAAATTATTATGAGTTAAAATTTATCATTTAGATGTTCCGCTTGCCTTGCTTCTCAGTCGTCAAAGTGGTTAACTGTTGAAATAGAATAATAGCAATGCAAAGACATGATAGCTGAAAATATTGCTCTTCCTGTTTCTGCACTCTACCAGCTTATCGTTGCTTTACCTGATGATATGTATACTCCTGCCAATATTAGCAAGTCCAGATATGCATTAACATTGATCTATTCAATCGGTTTCTTGGTCGGTGTCATAATACACCTTGTCCTTCTCGATTAGTGTTGTCAAGAACAATTTTTATAACAGTAATAGGCAGAAAGAGACCACTTGCAGATCGTATTGAGTGCAGACGAAAGGCGCTATATCATGTGGCATTGGGTTTCACTTTGATAATATTTGATGAAAATAGCCGAGTCTTAGTTTTCAGTGACACTTTTAAGAATCCTCTGAGAAATAGCCACAAAAAGAAACAGCAACAGAGCAGAATATTACATCATACAGGATATAGTAAATTATATCTGATCAATTTGACCAGAAAAGTGATGAACGTTTTAATGCTTACGGCGCCACCATAAACAGATAGTCAAACCCGAACATTTTGCAGCATTTTTATTGCAAGAAATGCGGAAAGGTCGTGAAATTTCAATGGCATACGAATAAATTTTAGACATCTCAAGAGAGCTTAAAAATCAAAAAGGCTTAATGTGAGTCCAAGCAAGTTATGAAGGTTACACCAATGAATGTAAACATTTATTTTTTAAGAGATTATTAATTAATATTTTGAATACTTTGAATTATTTTTGAATTTTTGAAAATGCAATTTTTAATATTTATATAATGCAAAAAGGTAGAAATGATTCTTAAACAATACGTTCGTATTTCAGTTAATATTGTTAATAACGCGTGTTTGTTTGATGAACAACTTTTGCATATTTTGCTATGAGTTGCCGAGGAAACTGATGACATCTGCAAATGCAGGCGCTTTTTTGTTGTTCATAAACATAGAGTATGAAGGTAGCAAACTGTACATTTTTTTCAGTCAAAAATAAGATTCAACAAACGTGTGAATAAATAACAACAATCATATACTCTATTGCCCGTTTGTATTATCATTTCTATAACAACATCTGAATATTTTTGAGTATACTCCATTAACATGCTATGTTCAGATTAATATAAACAAAAATTGGCAAGCAGTGAAGTAGATTTGGCAATTATGTGTTTGCAGAAATTGTTTATGCATAATTGTGGAGCTGAAATGTGTGTTATAACTGTAGAAAGCGTTAGTTTGTCCTTTTATAATTCTATTTTATGAGACATGATTGACGATAAAATACTACAATAAACATGTGTACATAAATATTACGAACGAGAATTTCAGTTAGAGAAGTTTGATATTTGAGGTTTCGTGCTCCAGTTAGGAAATAGTAGAAAACTCATATAACAAAAAAAATAAATTTTTATAAAACAGTTTGTCATTCGTTTAGCTAATTATTATTTATTTATTATTTAAGGTCGTACTTACTGTGTTACTTTCAGTAATTGTTGGGCAAGAGGCCACGAACGGTGATTTTTGGCTAAGAAGTACAGTGAGCTTGTATGAAAACGCTTGCGAACGGAAAAACAGCAACAACTTGGCACGCTGCCAACCGCGCACTGACTATCACGAGCGTAGCAATTCCTAATGAGTCGCCTCTCATTTTATTTACTTGAGCTATTGACGATCTTATCTAGTACTACTCTGGCGCAACATTATTCAAATTTTTTCACTGATATTGGTTAAGGGGGTTTGTTTGCTTTTCAACAAAATTAACATTTTTCCATCGCACTTTTACATTGACAACTTATTATGATGATATTTTTTTCTGAAACGATTAGCGCTTTACAATAAGTATGGCGCTGTGAAATTATTTTTTAATGTTTAAATGAAATTACACTATCTCTCCATTCCATCCTGCAACCACTCATATTTGTCACTGCTCTGTTGCAAAATTATTCAAATTTTCTATCAAATAAAATTTGTATTCAGTTTTACAAATTGCATTCTTGTAATTCTCATGTTTTCAGTAATTCACAATCATAATGAAATTTTGATTTCCACATTGTCATCTTGTTTTTTTCATGAATTATGATACTACACTTTACATTCAATTAAAGTGCTTTAAATAATTTAGATGTTTTGAAACTGAACTTTAGCATCTTTTTGACAATTAAGTGAAATGTTGTATTCAATTTTTTACAGTTTTATCACAGGCTAATAAGTTAATGTCTTTAAATTTCTCTGCTGTCATCATTCATAATAAGCCTTAATGTTCTGTATTTATAAAGTTTTATCAGCTCATTTTTAATGACGATACCCACTTATATTATACATTAATTTTCAACATAGCGCACGGAAAAATGATGCTTATCACCCTCTTCAATTCAGTATTCAAATACATTTTTGCACAGTGACTAGTTTAATATTGTTTAAATCATCAATTTTTATTAGCATTCTCAACATAAATATAATGGTGATTAAATAACAAATAATTAAACATCTACAGAGTCAAACAAAAAAGCTTAACTTTGAAGATTTTATTTTACAGGACAAAATGAAGCCAAATTCTAATCGTTGATATCTTACGCCTTGCCAATAATTATAAAATGCATAAACACATGTCCCACATTCTGAGATATGGTAATGTTCTCATCAATTGAATGTCCTAACATGTAAGAGATTAAGATTTTGCAAATATGGTGATGCTTGCAAATCAGTAAGAGCAATTAATAGAATACAATAATTCAATGATTGAATTCAAGCAAACATAATACAATTATGCATTTTTTCCGTTAATGACTTCAGCAGTAGGTTGTATTATATAATATAGGGATTGGACAACATTTTATATCTTAACGGGATTTAATAATTTTATAATACATCTTCAAACGCATTTCCCACATATGATTGTTACCGACTAGATTGATGGTCATTATTGATTTATTTATAGCTTCATTCTTAACTAAAAACATACTTTGCATTTATATTACGTTGAATCTCAATGAATTATTAAATCTTGTTTTGTCTTTCATACAGAAAGTAAACAGAAATCCTCTGTCATTCACAGTGCTAATTTTGGCACTTCTTTAGAGGGAGTCATATTTGTCGGTTGGGCGTAAACACTGAACTGTGGCGTTAATCTGATGATCATTTAACAATAACTTCTGTTTTAGTGAACAGAATAATCTCAGACTAACAATGTTTTCAAACATTCTGAGCATTTTTCCTTATAAAACGTTTTGTTCCTGAACTAAATTTCTTTAACAATTTCAACATTACATTAAAATAATAAATAAATTAACACAACAATTCCATCATTATTTTGAATGGCTAGAGTTATGGATGACTTCATTTTGTTCATCTATGTTATTATAATATAAGGTTATATTATCTATTTGAAACAATTATATACAATATGAGTATTGCATTAATCATTTACAAAAACAATTAATTTCTGTATAGCACCGCTTTTTATTATTTCAGAGCCGAATACAAATCCATTCCTTTATATTTAACTCTTTCATGGATTGTTGGGGTGCTGGTCTTGCACCCAGCGAATTTTGATTTCGATGCACTCTGTTAATTTTTATGGTCATTTTTATGGTCTGACGCTTTGTGACATCTCTTTTGAAATAATAAGACACATTTTGAAAAAAATTGGAATGTTACAGGATTTTCCTTCGTGCTATAGAATATCGTAGTTGAAATGTACGTTGGATTTTGGGGGTATACTATATTCCACATTAGAAAAACACGTGTAAAAGCCTAAAATTTTTTCAATTTTTATGGAATTTCTTTCAACAGATAGAACAAAGATTGCTGTATAACTGTATTAAAATAGTTTCAATTTTAATAATTATTAAGCCATTTATTGGTAAAAAATGCAACGAAATTGATTTGCACTAAGCCAGGGATAGGCAAACATTTTGTACCATCGATACCTTATGGCTTTCCTTGACGCCTCATTGACCCCTAAGCTCATAAAATAAATATTATTAATAATAAATGTCTTTATTATAAGGTATCCTTGACTCTTTTCAACCTTACTGATTCTCAATCAGATGCATTTCACCTTTACGTTTCATCATGCCAAACGGCCATTGTCGTGCAGACGTCCACCCCAAGCAACTGTGCACAATTTATCATTTAGCTTTGTACTATCGCCTTTATCTATTCATCTGATGTGACGAAAGACGCGAAAAATATCTGACAGAGGCCTATGCAACATATTTATCAAACATCATTTATCAATTGGTACCTACTGATAGATAGTTCAGAAAAGTAGAAATTATTGTTACAAAATAGTCCTGCAGGAAATAAATTCCTCAGATAGGATTTCAAAGTTCATATTCAATTCCGGAGTTCATCGACCACCATTCCACCCCTCTAAGCCTCTGTCGATCCCCTAGATAGTCCCATCGACCCCAAGGGGTCGATATCGACCACTTTGGCTGCCCCTACACTAAGCAGACACAGTCTTCAGCGGATACCTAAGTAAAAACAACACGTTGGGGCTTAACACTAAACCAACACCAAGTCTTCAACAGATACACCAGCGACTCGAACACAGTGCAACAACTGCTTTTCGACATACTTGTTCTTGGAATTTTGATGGATTTTGTGGTTTTATAATTGATGTCTCTAACCTTCCTGATTTCCGTGGCAGTCCGTAGTAGATAAAGGCATCATTAGTTTGTGCATAAATTTCTTGGTTTTGTTACCTCAATTCGATATGTTGTTTGACTAGGTGTGCTAACACCTCTTTAATAAAACGCTTCTTTCTCTTCTGATAACTTTGCTGGTGTTTTATCAGTAAGACTGCGTTTTTGTTGCATACGTCCACGATGAGGTATAACATCACCATGATGTATCTGTTGGTTTCCATTTTACAGCAAAAATCTTCTATTCTTGCATCCATGCTACCCACATCTACTTTTCCAAGATTATAGACATTGATTATGTTTGGTCTTTTATAGTCTCACTGGTTGTCTATTTGCAACTTTGCATGCCATGAAGTGACCAGAAAAACATCCCTGTTACTTCTTGGCACATTAATGTTACTTTTCTGCTGTGCTCATAAACAGCTAGTGTCGAGTAAAAATCACGCCATGTAGCTTTACGCAAACATGCTGGAAATCACGGGGATATAAACTTACGCTTTTAAGTTGTGACACCAGATCCCTCCCGTCAGCTTCTAAAAGGACAATTTTTCGCAAGACTTCTTTCCTATATCGCTTCTTTAAACTTTGAATAACAGTTTGATAAATTGGCTGCACAAGTGACAATGGCAAAAACAAAACCTTGAACAAGCTATCTTTACGGTATAGCAATTCAGAACTAGGATGACAATGTGCATTGTCAATTATGAGTAACACTTTTCCTGATCTTTTTGCCTTCTGCTGATATTCTTCAACGTGAGGAATAAAAAAATCTCCTGTCATCCAGGCTGAATGCTTAGGTGAACTTAATATTATAAACAATGCATTTTATCTAGCCGGTCAAAATGCGTTCAGATAATCGGATGTTCGAATAATCAGTTATCAAATAATCAGAGTTCAACTGTAATGTCCTGTCTTCGGCTCCGGGAAGCAAAAAGGTCGACGCTGCCAGATTATTCCATTTGGCAACGTGTATTCATTCTCAAATTCACTGTCAGTCGTTGCTTCATCACTGCCGTTACCAGTAGTAAAAATTGACAGAATCGCACACTGTATAAATGAGTCATACAGTATAAATGAAAACCTCACCGTCAGTTTCAACTTCAAATAGATGATCTCTGCCATACTTTGCTTCAAAATTACGCACTGATACAACGTCACTCTCTTCATCTGAACCAATTTCAGTGCTCACGGTTTGAACAACTCTGGAATCACCAAAAAGCTGCTCAATTTTATGTAGCGTAAAAATACAATAAGACGAACAAGACATTCAAAACCTGTAAAAAAGGAGATGCACAGACGAAGATAAAATGTAAAATGACTTTTGTTGTCCAGAAATACAGACTGATTGTCATGAGAATGAAACACAGATTAAATGTGGCAACACCCTAGAACAACTGCTCCAGAAGCCTCGCTTGCACGTATAGAAAAATGCAAAAGCCGCCATCAGTGGTCCGCCACAAGTAATTATATTTATCAATAGGTAAGTGTAAACTGGATATATCAGACCCAGGTGTCTCAGCTGTCACAAACAACTGACTGCATTCATCACATACTGGGCTAACCACATTTACTCTTGAACAGACGTCTAGACGCTCACAGACTGTGGCCGAGTCTCGAAACAATACTGCATTGGTCTTCCAGGATGGCATTCAATATGACACAATCTACATTCCATTATCCACAAAAACTTTATCCCATATTTATTCCCATAAAGCACAAACCATGGACCACATTTTAAAATGATCAGTGTGGTAACCTCAGAGCATTTAAACTATTACTAACATATCAATTATTTCAACAAAATCTTCTTTTAAACCAAAAGTGTTCTGTGTCTTCAAATGTAGATAAGTGCCTGAAATATGAACAGTAAGCATAAAACAACAGTTTCAAGTAGTCATAGCTTATAAAAATTGGCTGCCGAGAAACAACATAAAAATTCTTCAATATACTTGGAATAAATGCGGATAATCATTTTTCGTTCTATTACAACACCGTTGTAAACATTGTCCGTCTACACATGTATATAGGAGCCCGGATGCAAGTTAAACAACTCGTAAAACCGAAACGTTATTGTTGGGAAGATTACTTCATTAAATTCTATAGATCATGAACAAATTTTCCAGGAAGCTTCTTCACCATTGCCCATAAAAAGGCTTGTTATAAAACAATTTCTAAAACAAGTAGTCATAATATAGATTTTAATTTATAAACAAAGTCAATGAATTCATTACTCGATTAAAGCAAGCAAAGTTTCAGCAATTACTACTTCCTGAAATTTAACAAGGATTGAATATTTCTCGTTCATGAATACCTATAACCAGTGACTTCAAATAAACATCAATGCTCAGCATCAGAATCATCAAATCAGCAACAAAAGCTTAACATCGACTTGGCTGTCACGACCAGTCGTTGTCATGTTGTCAATTTTGTAGACAATCTTTAAAAATTATGACAAGTTCTGCCATCCACTTCTAAGCGTTATCTTTCATTAGGTAATATTCCAGATATTTGACCACTACAGAGTTCACAGCTGTTTGGTTTTTGTAGTTCGCAATCTTTATGCACATGACAGTCTCGTTCATTTCCTCATTAAAGCAGAGAATCAAACAACGTAAAATATGAATTCGTGTTATCAAGCTCCTTCTTCCACTTTCTCAAAACTTGGTGCAAATTAGTTGGAATAAAATCGTTTCAATACAGAAATGCCAGAAATTTTAAAACAATCTGGAATCGGATAATGTAACAAGACACAACAGGAAAGACCAAAGGCATAGAAGCCGGAATTATTAGCTATTGTCTCGTGCAATAGAATTAAAAATGTAATAAAGGTAAATGCATGATGTTCACAACTCCAACAATCATGGTATATTCACTGCTGTTCACCATGAATACTGTTGGCAAGTTAGCTAATATGGAATTTTGGTTTACTGATCCTTTTGTCAATTCAAATTGGATTAGATTGGATCAATCAATGATCTTAGTTTCTTCGCCTCTGTTTCTCCTTGGACGTTCAGTGGAATGCCAATCAAGT
This sequence comes from Trichinella pseudospiralis, assembly GCA_001447645.1. Taxonomy (NCBI): domain Eukaryota; kingdom Metazoa; phylum Nematoda; class Enoplea; order Trichinellida; family Trichinellidae; genus Trichinella; species Trichinella pseudospiralis. Next base: position 965,699 of record JYDV01000003.1, on the reverse strand, counting down.
ATATTCTGTCAACTGTTTCGATCGAAATAGTGGGGGAAAATGCTGTCCAGTTAGTTATGCAATTACTTACAACGCTCATAGCCATGAAAAGGAAACAAATGAAGCCAAAACAACGTTTTTTGGAGCGGTTCTTGAATTTTTCCATAGAAATCGACTTATATCTTAAGAATTCTAGTGTAGCTTTATTTAAAATAAAATTTCCAGAATATCTACATGTAGCTGAAGTCGATATCGTCAGAAACTGAGTCTCATTCTAACAAAGTCATTCTGCAAAACTAGACCTGCTTCTAACTGTTCGTCAATCGATACTCCTTGCTACTGCGCTGAGCCGTCAAAAACAATTCCATCAAATGCGTGATGATAAAATGGTCAATTCTCCTAAAAACGACCATCGTCAATTATTTCTCCTGTTACATAATCTTTCAGATACATTTGCCATAGGATTTTCAGGATCAATAAACAAATTCTTTTCAGTGCGCCAAAACCTAATTAACTAAATCTACACAATTTTATCGCATTATTGAAGGCTCATTATCATGAATTTGGATAAGCTTCTCAAGCCTTGATCAAACACGAACTCATTCCAATTCATAAAATTTCTTCATCAAGTTGTACACAATATAGCTTTTTGCATTTATATATAGCTGATAAATCTCTGCATATTTGCTAAACTGTTCAGTTCTACCCAAAACTATCCATCACGCACCAATGAAAATATAAATTTCAACGCTGTTCTAGAGAAATCATCCACTGTTTTCAATCCATTTGATTCTCGATTATAAAATTTTCAAATCTATTACAGAAAAGCATTCTCCTGTCCTCTAGCCTTTAGCCACTAGCCTTTAGCTCTAACCTACAACGCAGTTCAGTCTGAGAACATGTTACTGAGATCCGAGATAAACGAATGCGTTCTCTATTTTCACTCACTTATGTTTTCCACGCACAACCGCTTTATATTGTCCTTACATTGGAAGTATAATAAACTAATCAAAATTCAACAACATCAAAACTTAAATTAAATTAAACATCAAAGAGGTTAAAACAAGTTAAAAAATAAAAAAGAAATACCCTTTATTATAAAAATAGAATAATAATGGACATTTCTAAGGTAAAAAACTACAATAGACAATTATATCTTACGTTGAGATAATGCGAACATCAATTTACAACAATAATGTGTGAAATTAATTATCATTAGAAATTTTATCTATATAAATATCGTTTAGTGCAAAAAATTCAAACACAGTTGCGTAAGTGATTGCAATTTTCAAGCAAAAAACGTCAAATAAAAAAATTTAAAAATATACATGAAAAATAAAAAGTCATAAAAAATAAAAATATTACAAGGAAACTTTATAAGAAATCAAAACTGTTATTACCTGAATGACCAAAAACTAATCATAAAAAACGAAATAACTAATACATATTATAAATAGCTTTTATAACTTCAAGATGGTATATATATAAATTATCTTGACAGCAAACCAACTGTGAAAAAAAATTAAAAGAATTACATGAATAACATACTGCATTCGTAAAATTTATTAAAAATCACAAATTCGAAACTGAAAATTGCCATAGACGAAAATAAGTTGATTTTAAAAGATAATTGATATCTACAAGATTTGAAATTAATTATTATAAAAGCAATCCTACCTGAAATAACAAAATGCAAGAATTGCATTATGGGTTTGTAACTGAAAATTTGAAAATTCAGATGCAAGGCATATAAAAAATTTTTTAATAAGAAATTTAAATTCATTCAGCTAAGCACAATACAATAAACTAATAAAATAAAATTTTGAAATAACCAAAATCAAAAGAAAATTACAGGCAAAAAGTAAGAAATGCAGGCGCAAATGTGAGTCAAATAAAAATACAGGACATCAAATTTAAAAATTAGAAAAATACATTAATAATGATTCATTTCATTTTTATAGCAGGTTAAAAAAATTGAAATCTAGAATGCTTGAAGCGTACTATAATTATCGTGAAACAAAGGGCAATATGGATGACTACACAACAAACAACAGTTTCAAACTGATGTCTTCATGGTGAAGGTAAAGTTTGACCAGTAAACAAGTTATGCATGTTGCTAACATAATTATGACGCAAACACGTTTAGAAAAAATTTCTTATTTCTTTATTTTTAAGAATTTATTTTTAAAAATAAATAATACATTTTTATTTTTTATATTCTTTTAGTTTTTTCATATTTTTATTAGTGCATAGTGGATTACGAAAAAAGTGACAGATTCTGATAAAATTATTTCTTTTAATTTTATTTTTTTATTATTTTTTTAATGTTTGATATCATCTTATGCTGTTGTTGTTAGCAATTGTGTGCTGTGATGGATAAGTTACTATTAATGAGTTAAAGCAGAATTGCATTAAGTTATATAACTGTTTTATACCCTTTATTGCATAAGGAGTTTTAGCAAATAAAACTTTAGTTTGATTAAAGTATTGATGAATGGCTAAAATTCAAAGCTATGAAAAAAGTTTTTTCAAGTAGTACAAGTGAAGTTTAATTTATTTATTATTAATGAATTTGAAATCGTTGAAAATGTTAGGAAAAGTTAATTAGAATCATCATCATAATAAATCAATCAGTTGATCGGTGAAAAAATCAAAAAACAAATGAAATTATAAATTTGATAAGTTCTCTGATAATGATGATAAGTGAAAAAATGTTTTCGATGAGTAGAATGAAGAAGATGTTGTGCCGCTAATTTCTCACGTACGGCAGGACTGTTAGAAGCGTACCATACAGATATACTTTATCTATGCTCAACAGAAGATTGGCCGCTGTAATGTCCCTGAAGGTAATAAGTGCAGATTTGGTTTTCAGATTTTTTTCTGGCGAAAATTCAATTCGAATACTGATGTCATCAATAAAACCAAAAACTAAAATTTAAAACGAGATCAAAACTGCACAAGATTTCATTGAAAGGGTTCATATCATGCAGTACAATTCTCTCACCTCTAAAACGCACTATTAGATCTCTGCGTCTTGTGCTAATAGGAAGGTCTTTGAGAATGACTTTTCTGCTTTGATAAGTATTGGTTTCACGTCTGCTCTTCATTGTGGTCACATTCTAAAATCATATATTCAACATTCAATGATATATGCATTAATTTCTAATTATAATTTTTTTTTCATGCTTTCGTTTACATTATTTGGTCTTTCATGTGCCACTGAACCGCCCATGGATTTTCCATTTCGAACTACTTCTGCCCAGGTATTAGGTTTAGTTTCATTATTTCTTTCCGTCTTTGGATCACTAAGTTTTTCTTCATTACAACTGCGGTTTTTTTCTTCATGACTATTTTTTTCATCTCCATCATTATTTTTCAAATCAAAAAGCTGATTCATCTTCAAACGACGTGATTCATCTTCACTTAAATCATCAAATTTCCACTCTGATGTAATCTGACTTTCATCGTCAACTAAATTACGGTCAGTTTTCTCTGAAACCATCGCTTTATCAATGCAATCTGTTAATTTTATTAGAATAAATAACAAATATTCTTCTGCTTTAAAAATAACCTAAAGATATACTTTTTGACAATGTTGTGCTGGAATCGTCATTTATTTCCACACTAACACTTTGTTTGTCAATTCGAAGCGCACAGTTGTGTTTCTCAGCGCTTAAAAAAAGCATATGAAAGTTAATTTTGTAAAAGTATTTCAAATAGATTACTTACGCATCACAATTCACAATCCCACTCTTTTGCTTTTGCGAAATTTCACAGCCATCTGTATTCTGTGGCATTTCTTGAACGTAATCAAAATAAAGAAACAAAAGCATTAAACATAATAAAATAACAATCATAAAATGCAACTGCTTTATCAAACTGGACCTTAACACAGTAAAATTATATATTATACAATATACTGTATAATGTATATATACATTATACAGTAAACTATACAAAAGTCAATTGAGAAATGAATATTTTAAGAAAATAATAAGTGAAAAGGAAAAATGACAAAAAACAGTGAAATAAGAAATTGCATTTAAATAAATTTAAAATTTTCACAAAATCGCTTATGGAATGTGTCTTGCTAAACTAATAAAATTTTCATTTAACGTTGAAGTGCTATGCGTAATTAAATATTTAAAAGTTACAGTATAAAATGTGAATTACCTTTCTTTATCACAATTTCCTTGTTGGTGATTCCACTTTCGTTTTCCATATCAACAATGCTCAGCATTTCATTTCTGATGTAGTAAGATGTCTCAGATTTCGACTGAATTGTCAAAATTTGAGTGAACATCCTTTCTCCCTGCTTCTCTTTTATCTTCAACGTTCCCATAGCCTAAAAATATAAGATAAATATATATATCTCATGGATAAACTATACGAATAAAATACCTGAATCATCAACGTCTGACTTGGTAACACTTCTGTGTGGAAACTTCTTATTGCCACTTTTTCAACACCACTTCTGAATTTACTTTCAACGATGTGTTTTCGAATTTCATCAATTCCACTAAGTTTCTCTGAATTGTAGATGAGCTGAGCATCAATGGAATAAAGTCTGTAAAGACTCTTGCCACCATTCACCAACAAATCATTGTATTCCGTCAAAAACTCCTTTGCAACCACAGCGCTCACATTCAACGGCAATTCTTCACTGGTTTTGTCCATATCCACAGTCTTGGTAAAACCAACTGCTTGAAAATGCATACTTGAAGTGGCTAAAATAACCTAAATTATTCAACATTATTCACTTCTTAATCACATAAAAGCTTACCAGTAAGACAGGAGAGACAAGCGAGAGCACCAAGTCGGTTGAAGTCCGAAAGGAACAATGAACCAAGAGCTGATAAACCACGTTCACAGTAAATGAGCCTTTAAAGTTTCTATGTTTAAATTTAAACTTAAACTTTTAAACTTTAACCTTTGTTTAAAGTGTTCTGAATTTCAAACTTTGTTTAAACTAAACAAATTAAAGTTATCTTTATGTAAAAATGTGGTCACAATTTTATATTGATGATAATGCATAAATTAAAAAATTTTTATTATCACTTTACCTGAATTCATTTCAATTTTACATTTATCTATTTCTTTCAAATCACATTTCCTTGTCTTCAATAAAGAAGTACTAAACATTGACTGATTTTTTCTTTTTCATTTGCCAAAAAAAAGTTATAAAGTTAATTTTAAACAAAAATTAACACGCAAAATTTGTATAAAATCAATTTATTTCATATCAAATATGTGTCAAACACTTAAACAGATTCTTATACCGTCTGCAAATGCTATTCTAGATAATAAACGGCTAAAAATATTTAATTAAACCTTTATTTTCTGCACTAATAAAAATGATTAGTTGAAAAATAAATTTTATTTTGCGAATTAAAATATTTCACTTTTAAAAGTAAGTATAATAATGCATACTTTTTATTTACTTCATAAAGCTGTTGTTTGTTTTTAATTAACTTGTTCAAACTTTATTTTTGAGCAATTTGAATTTTTGCGAATATCATTTTATAACATTTTGAATACTTGAAATATTGTTCCTAGCTAATAAAAATTTACCTGTTTTTTCATAATGATGAGAAACTGCCGCTTTGGAATGTACATAACGTAAATATTAGAACCAATAACCACCTGGAAGGTTGGCATAATCGGCTCAACAAAAATGTGATTAAAAGTCATATTGGGTTTTATGAACTACTCCGGCTCCTGATAGCAGAACATGGGTGGATACCCTGATTCAACAAGTGTCATCAGGAAACGCTACCGTTGCTGACTTAAGATGAGTAAACAAGGTTTACGCTGCAAAGCAACAATGAATTGCACAAAATAAAGGTGAATGCACAAACGGTAGACGTACCCTGGAGCGGTTCGTTGAAGCTTTTAATGTACATAACGTCGGTGATGATTTCATGCCGCCTTCCAAGTGATGGTTTGTATTATATTTGTATTCTATTGTGTTGCGTTGTATTGTATTATATATTTATTATATTGTATTGCATTATATTATATTGTATTATTTAGTTTTTTTTCCTTTTTCGTCATTTCTACTTTGATAATATTACAGTTGCTGTTGACTGTTCTTTACCGTTGTTGTTGTTGATGTTAAATCAAATAAAAAGTAAAAAATCACTCTTTTACTTACTTTGATTGGCTGATTTTGCTGAGTTATTACTATCAACTGCAATGTCATGTGATAATGCATAGAATAATGATTAAAAATATTTCAGAAAACACTGATTCCTAAAAAGTGTAATTTTTGCTCCAAATAATATATTTGAAAGTAAAACTTCGATGAATGATAAAACTTCATAAATTTTGATGAAAACAATCTGCATATAATTTTGGAATAATAAAAATTTTCAATAAGAATGTTACGTCACAATTGTTGAAGTTACATAATTCTAAATTGAGATATTTGAACCAATGAAATGAAAAATTATTGCAGCTAATCACAATTGGCAGGTTTGAATCAATGAGCAATTAGACAACGAAAACCAATAAGACAACGGAACAAAGGTCCAATAAAATAGCGCGCTCAACGACCAGTAAAATAGGGCGGTGAAAATTTGGCCCGAAGGAGACCAAAACGTCAACAGTGCATAGAAAGACCAAAACTCTGCATAAAACCAAAGCTACTGCTTAGCAAACTAGCAGTACATGAACAATATGTATGTATAAGCCATTGTATGCAACTATGGTAGCGTCATGCATTACGTATTTTCAAATTTCGCGTTATTCTTATGCTGTGTAGGGATGTGCTAGTCTGGGAGCGCACGTCCTGCGCTTCCGGGCATGTATTCACCAGTTGCCAAGCTTACCATCGATTCAGGAATCATGTGACCACAGCTGCCGTTCGAAGTGCTTCTGTTCGCTTCGCCCTAAATTTTCATTTGTGTTTTTATCTTTTCATCAGTAGCGGTTAGTTAGCGCTCCCAGTTGGATAAAGTCGTTAACGTTACATTCATCTTTTTGATCTACGCCGTTTTCCGTTGTTCTGAACGAGACCATTCGTTAATGGTCATCCACATGAAGGCTTAATATCTGGAATTTTCTTGCCTTCCGCTTGTTGCAATAATATCAATCATTTCATCAAGAATTCTCGAATTATCATATCCGCGAATGTTGAGCAGGCTGATGTTGAGGACCGACTTTATATATATATATTGCTATAATGCTAATATATTGTAAAACCTTTACATTCTCAATCCTTCCCCACTATAATGACAATTTGGAAAACATTTTAAACCTATTATAGCACCTAAACACCGTATAAAGGGTAAATAATATAAATATTTTTTTTAAAGTTTTTATTACATATTTTGCAAAAATTGAGCATTTCGAGATATTAATTATTTAAGTTTATATGACTGAAGTATATTATATTTTTGATTTTATTCAAAAGCTCATTATATATATTCGAAGTTGTGCATTTTATTTAACTTAACCGAACCATCAAATAATGTTCATAATTGTACTTGATTTTAACAATTTGGCACGTTCATACGATGCATCCTACAGTACGATTAATTCTTGTTTTGTCAAGTGTCAACAATAAAGCTGGCGTGCGTTACTTCTTTGTTCTTGGGAATTCACTTGCCTAGCCCTGGGAAGAAGGCTTTCTTAGGCATTTTTTAAACATTAACATTGGCATTTCCTATTACGTTTTCATCTGTGTTTATTTTACTGAAAAATCTATTTTGAATTTACTCTTTTATGTTCGAGTGAGTTAATTTAACATTATTCTAGATCATACTTTCAGCTCGACTTTAATCTTGTAATATGTTTTATTTTGCTATACTCTTTTCTTTTTCTTTTCTATTGCATAGTGTAGCAATAGCTATATAATCTTATTTTTTTAATGATTTAATTGATTTTATTTTTGAAAGAAGCTTAGATATTACCTTGACACTAAGTGATTATTCCTAGTCAAATTATAATATAAAATTTTCTATAAATTATTTAGTATTTTGTTTTTTTTATAGCACTTTTGTTTGTATTATAATTTTAAGTAATAATACTATCAGTGAAATAATGTAATTGTTGTCGATTGTCAGGTTTTGATTGATTTACTAGGATGTTGAACAGTAAACTGCATTTAGATTTTATGGGTACTTCAGAGCAAGATTCAAAGGGCGTTCGATCAATGTCAGTAGGCAACTTGCCCACTGAAAGTTCTGAAGAAAAATATCAGGTGATACATATCGAGAGTTAATTTTGCGATTTTGAATTATTTGTATTTTATAAAATGCGACGGCACTCACTTTACTTAGTTTTTCGAGGACTATTGTTGTTAGAAACCGTGACTGAAGTTTGGAATGAAAAATACTTTTCTCTTATATATATATAGAATTATTGATTATCTTGCATTTTTTTCATTTTTCATTTATGTTTTAGGCACCTGCTACTGCATTGATGCTTGCTGGTTTAAGTCTCAACGAAACTCAAAATACATTGTCAGATATTTACCTAAAGGAAAGAGATAAAATTGTTGAGGTTTGATTGATTGATCATTTATTATAAATAAGAAGCCAGTAAATAGTTTGGCAATCTGTAGACATTTCTGTTGTGGTCAGAAAGTGATCAAGTTAACTGTATACAAGTTTTATTGTCTTGTATGAATCATCATCAGCATGGTTTAGTGAATTCTTTTTTAAAGCCAATGTTTCAAAGGGATTTTATCTCTCTTTTAGCAGGTAATTTTTGTTGTTGCTTTTTTTTAATTTTCAAATATAATTTTTCTTTTCTATTTATTTCAGCTAAAGGTTTGCTTAACATAGCTGTTAAGGTGCTTTCGTATTTGGATGCCAAAACGCTCTCCATTGCTGAATATGTATGTCGCGATTGGAGGCGCGTCATTGCGCAAGGTCATTTATGGAAAAAGTTCATTGAACGTAAAGTACATAGCGATTCACTTTGGAAAGGTTTGGCCCATAAGCGTGGCTGGTATAAAAGCTTCGTTTTTTGGATTTTTCTTTATTTTAATCAATTCTTTCTTTTAAGGATTGAACATATTGTTAGGACAAAGCCAGGTCGATATTCACAGTTGCATTGCTTTTACCGCAAGCTGTACAATCAAATTATCAACGATATTGAAGTTGCATTTTTCTGCTTTTACCCTTCAGTGCTGAAGAATGTAACTTTTGTTTGCCTTTTTTTAGACTATTGAAAGCAACTGGAAACATGGTCGTCTTTTGCTTTATCGAATCAATTGTCGTTCAGATAATAGCAAAGGTGTTTACTGTCTTCAATATGATGATAAGAAAATAGTTTCTGGTCTCAGAGATAATACTATAAAGGTGTGTGAATTTTATTACAGCATTATTGAAATTTATCTATTTTGCATTACTTTCGCCATTCACGTTATTTTGTTCCATTTATTTTTATGACGATTTTATTATAGACCAAGTTTTTTTATTTCACAAGTCATTTTTGCTATTATTTATTGTTGAGGTGTTGTTGACCCATTTTTTGTGCGCATTTGTACCAGACATAAGGTCATGCTTACCAGTAGTTTTAGTACAGTACATTTGAATAGCGCTTATTTTTGCAATTTATGTACTTTTGTTCTAAACTTTTATTAATAGAACTATGCATGTATAATTATAAATTAAGAACTGATATTTATGTATGTATTATTATTTTTAGATATTTGATTTTGAAACGTTGAGTTGTATAAAAGTATTGACTGGTCACACGGGATCGGTTCTTTGTTTACAGTATGACGATCGAGTGATTATTAGTGGCTCGAGTGATTCAACAGTGAGGTATGCATAGCATTGCGATTATTCTTTTCATATTTTTTCAAAATGTTTTTTTTTTTGAAGAGTATGGGATGTCAACACTGGCCATATGTTATGCTCTCTTATTCATCACTGCGAAGCTGTATTACATTTACGATTCCAAAATGGAATGATGGTCACATGTTCGAAAGTAAACGGCATGTTGCATTAAAATGTTTATAATGTAATTTTGGCTTTTATTGATTTAGGACCGAAGCATAGCAGTATGGGATATGGTTTCTCCAACTGTTATAAATTTGCGCCGTGTCTTGGTAGGCCATCGAGCGGCCGTTAATGTTGTAGATTTTGACGAAAAATACATTGTTTCAGCATCTGGTGATCGAACAATTAAAGTATGCGTAGTGTGATTAAATTATATTGTATATGTGCTTGTTTTCTATCTGCTTTTTTAAAACAAAGCAATAATTTAAAGTTATATTTAAAAAATTGTTTTTGACCTGAAATGAGAAACCAGTTAAATTGCAAACTGAAATCTGTTACGTATATTACTTATTAGCGTATAAAGTTGATTTTTTTACTGTTATATAATGTTTCAGGTATGGAGTACTGATTCATGCGAATTTGTGCGCACGTTAAATGGTCATAAACGTGGCATTGCTTGCCTTCAATATCGTGATCGCCTGGTAGTTTCAGGAAGTTCTGATAACACCATAAGGTAATCAATCATATATGCGTCATTAATAAAATAGCTGCGTGTAATAATAGGGATGGAGATTTCAAATTGGAAGTGTCTTTTAATTTTCTTTTTATTTGTAATATTATAATTTCTGTAGACTTTGGGATATTGAAAGTGGTATTTGTTTACGAGTTCTTGAAGGGCACGAAGAGCTTGTGCGTTGCATTCGCTTTGACAACAAGCGCATTGTATCTGGGGCTTATGATGGGTAAGGTGATATTTTTAATCATTGGATATTTACTTTTTTAAATGTACAAATTTTCAGTAAAATAAAAATTTGGGATCTCCAAGCAGCTCTCAACCCTTGTTCTTCATCTACTTCATTGTGCTTGAAAACCCTAGTGGTATGTATGCAAATAATGATTCGTATATTATTTATTGTTTCTGTTTGTTTTATTTCAAATGAACGTGTATTGCTTTTTCAGGAACACACAGGTCGAGTGTTTCGGCTGCAGTTCGACGAATTTCAAATTGTAAGCAGCTCACATGACGATACAATATTGGTTTGGGATTTTTTGAATTACAAAGCACAACCTACGACAACAACACGCCCAGTAAACCAACGTAACGCTCAATGAGATAGTTCACTTGCATAGCAAAAAGGAATTGTACTGTACATCCAGTGATCGAAAATGAAGAAAGTTATTTGATAATGTCACAAATCGCCATTTATTTCAATATTAACGCTTGCCTGACTGTCAGTTGGAAAATTTTTATCCACACATGACCATGCTATAAAAATCGACAACTTTTTTTATAACATTGCGTTCGTTATTTTCGTTTTTTTGAAAATATTTATATTTTTGCTATATTAAACATATTTTTATTTTATTTTATTGTATGATTAACTTCACAAACATCATATGAAGTAAGTTAATGAACAAAAAGTTGTAATGAATAATGAATGTAATGAATAATGCAAAAAATGATTAATTTTCAACAGAAGCAAACAAATGAATATATAAATTTTGGCTATTTTACGCAAGCATTTTGCTTCAGTTTCAATATTGCATCATTTTCATGACTCAGAATAATAATAATAATAATTCAGAATTTGACTACTTTTCAAATGCGTTTTCAAATAAAACAACGTTAATTTGATGAAATTTATGTTGCATTATTTAAACTAAAATTGCAAATGCTCTTACGTATGTTAATTTAAAGGATGAAGGTTCATTTGATATGATGCTATCAATTTTCCATGATATTTCAAATAAAATTAATCACATTCATTGAAGTATAAATGGAGTAATTTTGAAAAGTTTTTAATCAACAAGCTTTTAATGCTTTAAAAAAAGCTTAGCAATTTGAACTAATTTCAGAAACATTAAAGAAATCTGTTCATGTGGTAAATAAAACAGCTTTTCAAAACACTGCAAGCATAGCTCATAGGCATATATTATATAGTATTTACAAATAAATAAGTAATCTTTCTAGACGCTACGTGTTCAATATTTAAAATTTTAAAATAAAAGAAAACGCATTAACTTTGAAACTTGCGTCATTATTAATTAAGTCAAGTAGTCAATATTTCATTTTTATTTACATTCTAAATAACACGCGTAAAATGATATTGTCTACCTTTCGCCATCCTTGACGCAGGATTCGTGGGATTATTTACTGCAGCTGCAGAAGGAAAAAACGAATGTAAGCTTCAGTCAAACTTATTCAGACTAGATAATTAAATGTAAATTACTCATCGCCCATATTTGATGATTGACTTTCGATGATGCTGCAGAAAGCACCACTTAAAACGCTTTCAATGTTTTGCAGCAAGTTGTAAAGCAATTAAATATATTGTTGGAAAACAGATTAAAAACTTATTTGATTAATATATGATACTTTTGCTAAATTACAATAAACCTGTGAGTCTCTTGCTAAATTACAATAAACCTGTGAGTCTCGTTAGTGACTATTACAAATCATTCAATACATCAACAAATTAATGGCTTCTTTATTCAAAATATTATTTACAATTATCAAGCGGGATAAATTATGTAATAATTAATTAATTCGAAAATGAAAGAACACTTATTTCTTTTCGTAAATTCAAAATAGCATTATAGCACAGCATTACATACTGTAAAAACTTTCCAACTTTAAACAACTGAAATGCCTAGTGAAATTTAACTACTATGATAAAAAAACTGTCAATCAAAAAAAGGTCAAAATTTTAATGTGCCATTGTTATCAATAATAATTAAATAAAAATTATTTGAATTATTATTACAAAATTATACGACTTTTTATTCATAAAATAATACAAATAATCTTTCTTGTTTTCTGCATAAAAGATGACTGTTTATTAATTGAACTTCATTTTCATTAATTAAAATTAGTCATACTGAACAAGCGAACTCGTAAAGTGATACTAATCAATGTAATCAGTGTTAATCATGTAGCTTGTTTTTACTTTAAATTCAAAATAAGACAATATTGAATAAAATAATTCTGTCTAATCTGGATAAGTATCTGGATAGTTAATCAACTGCAATGAATTCAAATTCGACATCGATCACACAATATTCCTTTGATTTTAAGATTTATTCAAGTCATACTTTAAAAACTGACGCACGGTGAAATGTGTAAATTTCAAATCAAACAGAAAAATCCACCATGAAATAGTTTTGAATACTGTAATTGTGAATTAACATAAATTTTCAACAGCGCTGTGCAAATTTATAAATCCTAACGTCTGTTGAAATTTAATTCCAGGAAAATATTTTTTCAGTATCTCATTCAAAATTGGCATAACTATACCCTTCTTAAGCTTTTTCAAAGTAGGCTTCACATGCCGCAAAATTACAGAAAACAACAGAGCACTGTCATTAGTGACGGGTGCAATACGCAGATAATTTTTTAACCAAATCAACAAAACGTTAATACGAAATTTGCCCGATGCTGCAGATGAATGACTCTTGGAATGGTGATTTCCCAGAATTTGCATTAAAGGGTATGGTTCACACAACATTTTTGCATATAAATAACAGAAATTGTTACAGTTTGTCAGATTCAGTTTAGACGGTTGCGACGAAGCCGGGTTTGGAAAGAAAGGAATAAACTCAGGTACAATGGCATAAATCATATACAACATGAAATTGAAAAAGCGGGGATAAATTTGACAAATCAAAAGAATTTTGGTTACAACTATTTCCAATGAATTAGAATTTTCAGTAATTTGAGATATAACATACTTTCCTATAACGTAAAAATAAATGTTCTCGGAGTTATCAAATTCCTTACACATGTTCGGTAGATTGTTAATCATTTCTGATAAAGCTTCCCATGAATCCAAATTCAAACATTCATAAACTTTTAAGGATAAATCTGACGTACAGCTCTGCGATTTTATAGCAACGTTGTTAATGAAATTCAAACAATTTTCATAAAAAGCACCGTCGTCTACTAATTCTAGTGTAGGAAGCTTCAATTCTACGTTTAAAGACTCCATATCACTTGCAGTTGAAAAACAGCGATTATCTAATGAAGTAGGATTGATCTGAATGTGGCCACTGTCAAAAGAAAACTCATTTACAGACTCCAAAATTGATTTCCTATCTACAAAAAACCTTTAATTTTGACTTCATTCCATTATTCATAAAACTTATCAAAATGTACCTGCTTGTTTAGAGGTAGCAATTTCACTGTCTTTTAATGGTTTAGCCATATCAAGAGTGGTTACTGAAGAACCATCTGCAATGCCATCAACTCCACTGATTACATCGCAATATTTTCCCACATTATCAGTGAAGTAATCTGCAGTCAATTTATCACTCAATTTAATAAAAAAGTGTGCTTCTTCGATGGACATTTGACACTCTTCCAACATATAATGCTCTTTGCAAGTAGTGTTGTTCAATGCATCAACATCATTCACTTCAACTGTTGATTCTTGTTTACCGTTAAAGATTTCTAGCGACTTAATCATATTCAACATGTTTTGATAAATTAATAAAAATTTGTCATTAATCGATTTCAACAACTTCATCAAAAGAAAAACACTGTCTTGAGAAAAGACGATACCAGATAACGTTTTATCTAAAGATGTGCTTTGTTTCTCTTGAATCCCAATTATTTCAGCATGTCTGTTATTCTTGTCACAAGTCGAAAATTCTTCAACCGTTTTCTTATTACACATACCAGGCATCTGATCAACTTCTGGTGGAGAACAATACCTTAACTGTTCCAAAAAAGTTTTTTTTTTCTCAAGATATATTCTTTCAATTTCTACAAATCTTCTCTGAATCCGATTATTATAACGGCGTTTTTGTATATATTCTTCACGAGCTGCGTACATCAACCATGCTTCATGTGAACTCATTCCTTCTTCATCGATTGCTAATGTGAAGGACAAATATGTGCAATTAAATGAAAAATATAAATTATGGAAGAATTTATTATTAATTATTTTAAAAAATTCATCTTTAAAATAAACATCATCAAATAGATAACTTAAAAAATGAAGAGAATTAATGCTCATAAAAAAATATTCTTCAAAATTTTTTAAAATTCAGCTTACAATTCTTTTCATTACGACTGTGAATATCACTGGTGGTGTCATTGTCATCTGAATCAATTCCAATATCACACAATTTATTTGTAACATCATCCATAGCTTTTCTTGCTTTACTTGTAATATATAAAAACTATAAAATATTTCTATGATGTATGAAAACAAACTTAAAACGAAGAAGAAAATGTTATACAGAAAAAGAAATTCAGGTATAAAAGCAATGTACTGTAAGTAATTACACGCAATGGAATAACTCATCTTAATTATTAATTTTATCTTGTTTAATATTTGCATAATATATGGAATGTTTTAGCTAAAATTTATTTATTTTTAGATAAATGTTGAATTTAAAAGAAAATTGAAATAAAAATAAATCAGAAAAAAATGTGGTTGTTGTACATAGAGCAATTAAACAGGTTGAGTCCACGATTGAGTAGTCACCTGAGTTGCTGTGTTAGTCTAACAGAAGCTGATGAATAAGAGTACAAAAGATTAAAATGCCGTAAGGCAACAGCTTTACTTTATAGGCGCTTGCTGAACAGTCTGAATTATTCATTATACATATACAACGATGGGCTTGGAAGACAGAGTATTTATCGTTATAACCGAGTATCGTTATAACCGAGTTTGCATACATATACTTTGTTTATTGATACATTTATGGTTAAGTTTATTTTCATCGCAATAGCTGAGAGATCGCTATAACCAAGTTTTACTGTATATATATATGTATTTTTTTCTTTTGAAGATGTTGTTTTGCGTGATGAAATGCATTTAGCTGGTTGAATGCAGTTTATAATTTTGGTTTTTAGCATCATGTAAAAATGTCTAAATTTTGTAAACCTTTTAGATTAACAATATAAATTATGGATATTATCGTGCATCTATCAAAAGAACACTACTTTAAAGACTTTCCAATTTTCTGTTCCCTTATCGACCACTTGTTCAAGGAACTATGTGAAAATGGGCTTACAATGAAATTAAAATTAGAAGAAGAAAGCGTAAGTAATTCCTTTAATAAAAATTTGCTCATTGAAGAAATATGCTCATTTTATAGTTGGAAAAATCCTTTAAAAAAGTACAAGGAATCTACTACAAAAATATGTTCATTGCTCAAACTTTGCAAGCTGTAAAGCTTAAAACAGTAATTTACATTAAAAAATTAATTTACAATACTTTGTTCATTTTTGAAAGTAAGTTTATAGACATATTCGCTTTTTTCACTTTTGGAATTAAACAATATAAAGAAAGAATTTCCTACAAATATGAGCATCTCCTATGAAGTTCAAGAAGTATTAATATTTGTCATTTTTTAATTAAAAGTTGATGCTAATTTTCTTAGACAGAAAAAAATTTATTAGAACAATGTATTAAAGAAATTATGAAATTTATCACCAGTTTAGAAACAAAACTTTTCGCAATAACATCTGCAGCTCAAAAACCATTGTTCAGCATTACAAATGATGATGGTAATAAAATAGGATGAATTGAAATTTCTGAATTCTATATATAATATTTACTGCAAATTTACTATATTCCTACAAAATTACAAGTACTGTAGTGATCACGGCGTGTACGATGTTTTGTCAGAATTGCCAGCAATATCCCAAAGCTTCCTATGATCAATATTTCCATTTGATGAAAGTTTGGCAGAAGTTAAATAAGGCAAAAAATATCATTTTATCACACCATAAATGAGTAAGTTATATTGTTTTTAGCTATTTGATGAAAATCGAACTCTTGGTTCCAATTTTCTCCAATTTTGCTCATCCCCAGAAAATAGCAAAATATCGATGAAAATAAATCTACTAAAAAACCATACAGAAAATCTTGCCGCCAAAAGAAAGTGAGTTAACTTTTTCTTTAATTTTCGTTTCTGAAGAAAATTAACTCTTCAGATTAATACAGTACAAAGTATCAAGCAAAATCTACACGGCGGATAAAATTCAATCTATCCAAAGACAGTGGTAAGATGTAAAAACGCTTATTTGTTTAAACAAATATTTTTATCTTGCTTATTTAAGTGCTGAATATGACACGCAGATTGTACAATTAAAATTGCAATTACTCAATAAAGAGCAAGAGTTTCAAGAATACCAACAACTTATAAAAGATCCTAAATATGCAAAACTTTTTCAAGAATATAAAAAACTAAAAGAAGATACTAATTTATTACAATGGACTATTAAAGATATTTATGAAAATCATAGTAACTAATATCGCGTGCTGATTCAATTTTCACTAATTCACGGTATTCCTGTGAAATGTTCTAGACAAGTTTTTTTTTGTATTCCTTAGTATTTTTTAAAAATATTTCTAAATTTCAAAACTGGTTTAAACTAGCACAAAACAAAATAAAACAAACCACGTGAAGAATTTGTTACATATCACTATTGAAATATTATTCTTTTACATTTATTTGATAATTTTTTGATAAATTGGAATCAGTTCAGGCAATTCATGAATACATTTCTTGAATGTTGATACTTGCATTCAAAAATTGTAAATAGAAATTAAAAAATAATTTCAATCATGGTTACAACAATAAAAAAAATAACCAGCTCTAATTGAAATATTCAAATAATTTCAATAACAGTTGTTTTACATCAAATCATTGTAGTTTCATTTAAAAAAAATATTATTAAGTAGTTCCTTTTATAAAAGCAACAATAGCCCTGTAAGATAGTGCTACTATTACAGCAGTAGCTGCAGGAATTAGCCAATTTGACCATGTTCTATTGGAAAATAGAAAAATGAAAAACAGTTAAAAAAGCATTTCTATCTTACGAATTGAATATCGATGCACTTGATTTTGTCACTGTCGCACTGCTCTATAAAAATCAAAACTAACCAATTAAGTAATATTAATAATTTCTCAACATACCGTGCGTTGAAAAATTTTATGTTCATTCTGAAATGCCCAGACAATAAATTACATATTTTTAATTTAAAAAAATATGAATCAAAAACATACTTCTACAATATCTCCAATATAATATTGATCTCGCATCTCTCGTGCATCGTTAGAATGGCCAATATCTTCAAAACTTTCTGTTGCATCTCGGCCAGCTTGTTCCAACAGAACTTCAATTCCACCTGGATGCTAAAATTTAATAATGTTCAAAATAAATTAAATTTTCAACTTTTCAAAAAAATACTTCTTCCAGAAATTTGGTCACATCATAAACTTTATTTTCCATAATTAACCAAGTGGATTGTTTGCTATTGTGCTCTTCCACTTCTCTCCGACTAAATGTTCGTTTTGTTGCCATTTCTTCATATGAAAAATGATGATTAAAATTTTTTATGTAATAATAAAGAAAAACGTTAGCAATGCGTGTAAATGTTTTCACAGAATTAAAAATGAAATGCTGTTATGATTACTTAAATTTTAATATGAAAATGATGAACGTCCATTGTATATTGTTTAGTCTTATTCCAAACAAGTTTCAATGAAAATATTCAAACGTAAAATGTGTAAAAGATGATGGATGTAGTGGCAATAAAAAGATCGGCTATAGTTGAACACTACAAAACAGCTCAGAAGAGATTACCTTGGCCCATCTATCAAACAAACTGTAAAAAAAGAAAAGCAAAAGAAGCCTTGGCAAGAAAAAACCATTACATTTATTTGTTACATTTGTGATAATGGAACTGAAATCAACGACTGTTGGCTGCCTTACACGATTTCCAATTGCAACCCGAGGCGAAATTCATAGTGAACATTACAACTGTAAATAAAAGAAAAAACAAAGAAGACTTCGTTCGCTACAAAAATAAAAAAACACTTTCAGTCCCATTAAAATAAAATTATTTATTTATAGATTATTATATTTAAATAAAACAAAGACAGTTGATTATTCTTTTTTAAGCGAATTTCACAGTGCAACAGATAAAAATCAAAATTTAAGCTAAAATAAATCTGAATTTACGTGCACTGGAATCCATAACAACATTTACATGATGCAAAAAAACTATGATGTATACTATAAAATCAATTAATGAAAGAAAACAACGGTCAAGGTAAATTTCAATCTACAAGCTTGTACACATATAAACAGATCTGCATATAAATGTATAACTGTAAAAATAATAATCACTAAATTAGAAAAAGTTTTTATAATTAAATAATATAAGCCCTTAAACTATACTTCAAGCGCAATAGTGTTCAATAATAACAATTATTATTCACAAATATTTTAATAACTTACAGCTGACCTTGAATAAGTTACTGTAAATGCTTTGACAGTTAACAATTATCAAGTAAAATATTCAATTTGTATGAAATTTTAATTAATAAAAACAAAAACGTTATTATAATATTTGTACAATAAATAGCTTTGCATTTTGTTTTGTATTGAAAATATTTAAGCTTATTAACTCATGTTCATATTTATTATACACTTATGCAAATATTAAAGCGCTTATCAAAATGCAACTTTTAAAAATGATTTAAAAATTAAATAAAAATCGTGTTGCATTGCATTTTTTACTTTATTGCTATCTATATATTTACGTTTGTGCATTCTTGCGAAATTTTATTTTTCACACAACAGTGCATACAACTTATACTACATTAAAAATCATTAACATATTGATGGATTTTATATTCTTTTAAAAATTATTTCGCATCATAAATAAAATTATAGTTTTTTTATTAGAGAATAACTAAAAAAAATAATCTATGATCATTATAAATAATGAATTCTTGTTTGAATGTTTCATTAATTTTTTTATTATAACGCTTTACCAATTATGTTGCAGTTTTTTATTTGATGACACAGCTTGATTTTCAGATATACTTTCACCTATGCAATTATTTCTAAGTAGTTGAATTATGGTGATTTTTAATGGTTCTATCTTTAAAATATTTTATTTATAATATTAAACTTTATGTTTCGAATTTTTTGTTTAATAATAAAGTGTTCTATTTGTTTAAGAAATGGGAGCAATTTGTCAAACAACTCTACTGGCAGGATCCTTTTTGGTTTTTCTCTATGGCATTGTACCATTACTTTTATATGTGTTTCCGAATATTGAACTATCATTGATCTTTATGTCAGCTGTGAATTGGCCTTTTACCAATTATAGTGATCCTCGAGCTTATGGAGTGAAATATGATAGCAGAAACTTTTATTTGAGCAGTTCTGATGGTATTAAATTGGGGGTATGGCACATGTTGCCAAAATCACTTCACAAATCGTCTGTTTTCAATGAAAAAGGATTTGATACTGTTTTTGATGATGAACGTTATCCAGTGGTTTTATATTTTCATGGAAACACATGGAGTCGCTGTGCTAGTCATCGAATTCAATTATACAACATTTTCACAGAGTTGAATTATCATGTTGTGACATTTGATTACAGAGGCTTTGCTGATTCTACTGGAACTGCTTCGGAAGAAGGTATGAACAAAGATGCACATACGGTTTATCAGTGGATAAGAACTCATTCAAATCGAACTGCAGTATTACTTTGGGGTCATTCTCTAGGTACTGCTGTTGCTACTCGGTTTGCTTCCGATCTTTGCTTATCCGGCAATTGTCCACTTGGATTAGTTTTAGAAGCACCATTTAATAATATGTTTGATGCTGTAAAAAATCATCCATTTACATCAATGTATCGCTGGCATCCATGGTTTGCTGAAATATTCACATATCCACTTTTGAAATACAATGTCCATTTTAAATCGGATGAACACATAAAAAATGTTTATTGTCCGATTTTGATTTTACACGCAGAGGATGATAATATTATTCCTTCTCATCTAGCAAGACGACTTCATGAAGCGGCTCTTTCTGCTGATCGAGATTCCACTTTTAAAGAATTTAGTCGTACAAAGAAATATGGTCATAAGTTTATTGTTCGTGAACCCGAGCTGCCAACAATTACTAAAAACTTTGTCAAAAAGTGTACATCTGGGATATGATTTTGGTAAAATGTCTTATTAATGCATGAATTTCAATCTGCGATGCTTTATCTTCTCATAGTATTATTTTTTTTTATTTTTTTAAATATATTTTGTTTTGACAATTAAGTGAGTATTATTATTCTTTGCAAGATACATATGCATTTGTTTAACAAGATTTCAGTTTTCATTATTTCATTGGATGATTTTGATCTCTAACTTTTGATTTTTCAAAATGCTACAATGATATTTATGTTCTAAAAAAAGAATGAAGTTTTCATCACACCCTTTGCATTTATTTATCATGTGTCTTTATCAATGCAATATTTATGAAAATGACAGTTTAACATGATTTATTATCAATTCAGAATGTTTGAACAATCAGAGTGATTTGTTCCTTTGTCATTCAATTCAAATATGGCGTGATAAAAGTTGCCAATAAATTTCATTTTATGATTTTTTTCGTGAAAAATATTTATTTAGTAATGTACTTCAGTTATACATTGTCAGCTAAAACGTGTAAAAATGTGGCAACATTACATTGCTAGTTGTTTTTTTTAAATTCATTTTTTCATTCATTTGGTCAGACTGATAATTAACAAGAAATATATGACGACTATTTTTAAAAGAAGCAATTTTGCAACCTTTGCTTTGCATTATGATGTTCATGCTGATTTTGAGAAAAAACTAAAACTATAGATAAAACTGAAACTCTAATAAAAAGTCGTACTCACATGTATGAAAATTTTTTAGTTTGATTCTTTTTATCAATAAATGGTATTCAAATTAGGCAATAATAAATTCAATAACTTTTGCAAAATATAAATAACATTAACAGTACTGATTTTAATTTATTAATAGATTACGTTTTCAAATTTAGAATTAACAAATAATAAATGATTAATTAAAGTGCATAGTTAAAAGCATAAAGAATATATTTATATCTTATAAATTATTTATTTATTTTGATAAAATTTATTTCAAAATTTATTAAAATATTAAAATGAAAAATACTTGCATTCATTTTGTATACTGTAGCTTTCATATTTTATTTAGAAATTTTCAATACCGATTTAAAATGTTTTATATTTTTTTTGAAATGAATATCCTATTAAATAGCAACGCTATTTAAATTATACATGAATCTCTTATTTATTTTTTCTTAATTAATGTTTTGTAATCGAAGACTAATATGTTGTGTGGTATTTGTTTTTTTGACTTTCTCTTTATCCTAATTTTTCATGTTTGCTTATACCACTTTCATTTTATTTGTTTATTTTATTTTATTTTATTTTTATTGTAATAGCATATAATATTTTTAACTTAAGAATCGCTTAACACAAGAGAAAAGTTACATGAGATTATTTGTTGCTTTTACACTTTTGCCTTATAAACTCATAGTGTTTATAATTCAGTTTTCAGTATTGTAAATTATCAGATTCGTTGTTATGATCAATTGTTATATTCAAATCATGTATAAATAAATTATATGTTATGCGAATAATAAAAACAATGAAAGATTTTGTTGAAATATTTCATTGTTATTTATTTTTTATTTTAGTTGAAAAATAGATATTGATTCAATGGCTTGCTGATGAAGATTTTGATTTAAAAAGGAAAATGTCAACTAAAGAACTTTTCTACATATGCGCAGCCATTTTACTTCGCATGATATTGTTTCTTTGTGGTTTAGTGGAATTTTTAGAAACTCGTATTGAAATTAGCACTCCGTTTAATAGCTGGATAAGAGGTATTTATATTTTTTCTGATTAAAGTTGTTTGATGAATTTTATTTCAGTTAAAGAAGCTTTTGCGTTGCAAAATGCTGGATTTTCTCCATATTCTGGAGATGCAGTTCATTGCGTAGGTTGAATTATTTTCAAATTCATTTGTATCATAAAATTATTATAGAATCCCATGCTATTGATCATGTTTAACTTTATTGATCACAATGCATCTTGGTTTACGCCATTCTTGTTTTGCGTAATCAAAATTTTGTTCTTAACTACGCATTATTTGAAAACATGTGACATTATTGATAATTTTAGCTTTTTGATGTTATTGCAGCGTTTTTATTATCCAATGCAACTTACTTGTATCGTTTGAAAAAAGTATGTTGTTGTTTTTTAATGATTTTTTATCTATTTATGATATGAATTATAATAAAATCAGATATGATTTATAAAATCTGTTTATATGCTATAATTTTAGCACTCTGTTGAAAATTTGCAAAAATCTCAGTTTGCCCCGAACATTAAGCATCTTTTGCTGAATGAAAATGAAAATACGAAAATATCCCAGCTTGTATTTTTATGGTAGATAATTTTATATTAGATATTATTGCAACGAATCAACATGCTTGTTTTTTTAGCTATTTATTTAATCCTGTTGTAATACTGAGCACAGTTGCAAAAACAACAACTACGATCACGAACTGTCTCCTCTCTTGCGTATTGTTTTGCTTTATAAAAAGTATGACAACGATATAAAATTTCTACTTTGCATTACTTTTACTTTATTATAGTTATTTTATTTATAGGGAAGACTGTGGCTTGCATATTTTTTCTCACCATGCTTCTGTTTGTCGATGTTTATTTTGCCACTCTGATTATACCTGTTTTCCTATTTGTTTCACAAGTTTGTATTTATTTTATTACATAATTATGCTTATTGTGTGTGTGTGTTTGTGTGTGTTTATCTGTTTATGCTTTTTTTATGCAGGGTGGGAATTTTGATTGGAAAAAAGTGGTATATTTAAATTTATTTTTCTTCCAATGTTTGGGCTTTTTTGCTTTGCTGTCGTACTTATGTTTTGGAGATTGGTCATTTCTGAACAGCACCATTGGAGCAGTGTAAATAGTAACAGCAAGCAACATTCTGCATGATTTTTTACTTTTTACTTTGATTTTAGATTGACTTTATCCGACTTGACCCCGAACTTTGGTCTTTACTGGTATTATTTTGTGGAAATGTTTGATCATTTTCGACTATTTTTCTTGTTCGTTTTTCATCTTTGCCCTTTCCTTTATACAATTCCATTAGCTATTAATTTAAGGTAACATGGAGATTACTGATTTTTTTTGTTTTGCTTACAGCTTTAATAATTTATGCACAAGTGAATATTTTTAATTTATTCTTTTTTATTTTAGGAAGGATGCTTTTTTTCTTATTTATATACAACTATTGATAAGTACTTTGTTCAAATCTTACCCCTCAATAGCCGACTTTGCCGTTGCATACAGCCTGATACCTTGTTTTGCTCATTTATTTCGTTGTAAGTATTTCATTGAGATAGTTGAAACTGATTTTTAATTCATTATAAATTTAATGTGATGCTGTAAAACTACTGTACAATGGAAATTTTAATATGCATATATATATATATATATATATATATATCTTTGCATCGCGTGAAAGCAAAATGAAATTTATTAGAAAAATTGTCAATGCGCTAAAAGAATCTTTTCCATTTGATATATTTTTTTTGTAATTTAGATATGCAATATAGATATTTAATATTGTTCATGTGGTGTACATGCATGGTATTGAGTCCTGTAATGTGGTATTTATGGATTGGTCAGGGTTCAGCCAATGCGAATTTCTTCTTCGCCATTACTTTGGTCTATCTAGTTGCGCAAGTAAGCCAACCTTTCAAATAAGCAAATTATATTTTATTTTAGTTATTTATTTATTTATTTATTTATTTTTAGGTATTTTTAATTAGTGACTTTCTTCAAGCACATGTTAAAAGATGCTTTTGTATTCGTCATGGTGAAGGCATGTTAATCGATGGTGAAAATGGTGTATACGTATTGGAGTGATGAAAATTTATTGTCTAAATTAAATATGTATAAATTATTAAAAATGAATTTTGAATTGTCTGTTTTTTGTGTGCATTTTAAAGTTAAATTTAAAATTTTAAAAGTTTAAAGTGCTTTAAAGCATCCGCTTTCACAGTGAATGCGAAAAAGTTGATTGATCATTATTGTTGCGTTTGTTGCTTGCATGCAGAATGGGTTCTCGTCTGTTGAAAATTTCCAACACAGATTTGGCTCCAAGTTTGCTGATGTTTTCCATCTATTTTTTTATTTTATTGGTTTGTGAAAGATATTTAAATTTTTGCATGGTTGGCGGCATTGCCTTGTTCTTATTATCAATGCCATTTCTCGAATGGGTACACATGCAGCGAATCAATTTTGGTCGCGTGGCGTTGCGTGCATTTTTTGACGAGCTAAATTTGCTTAGTTTGCCACGAAGCAAAGGGATACGCTTTGACTGTTGTTCTCCAATAGAGCCACCAACAATGTGGATTGACGATAAGGTAAACAATGATTATTTGTTTAATTTAATTTAATTTAAATTATTAATTATTTTAGAAAGAAGATAATATTCCTGGCGCTTGTCAATCGCAAACAGCATCACAAACGTTAAGTAGTACATGGCCGTCTGAAAATGAAACTCTGACAAATGGCAAAATGAATACCAACATTGTAACTACATCTACTAATATGCTAGAACAAAGGAGGTTGGATTTTGAACGAAAACGCGCTGAGCATTACGCCAATGAGGCGACGATTGCTCGTCAGCACTTCAACGAATCTTTTCCATTGAACAACAACCTTACGATCAAAGAATCTTCAAAAGATCTTCAATCCAGCAGTGAAGAGGACAAAGAAAGCAAAAACAAGCAGGTAAAATATTTTCAATTTCTTCATTCAAATGAACATCAAAGTAAAGATGGAATTAAATTATAAAATAAGCATTTATATTTACAACTTCTTATTATGCTTCAATTCAATTGAAAAGTAATTTAGTATTTCATATTTTATTCATTTGACATTCATTATAAATTAAATTACAATAATTTAAGATGAGAAGGAATTTAGCATTGTGTACTATAAGGTATATTAGATCATGATGAAAGTAGATGTTTAAGAATTGTCATTTTAGAATGATGAACATTTGCCAAATGAGGCCGCTGCAAAGAAAGATAAGCCTGAAGATTCCAAAGAAATATGATATATTATTTATTTACTTATTAATTTAACTTACACTTAATAACTTACTAAATATTAATTTACACTTAAATTTTATCTAACTTTAATTCTTCATCGGCACTGTTAAAAATATGTTTCAGTATGTAAAAGGATTTAAATAAATTTTTATTTTTTATTTTTACTTCACTACTGAAAATCTAAGCAAAAGCAAAAGCTAGCGCCATCAACAAAATTATAAACAGAACATCAACTTTGAATTAAAAAAAATGAAAAAAATTTGATCAAGTCAACGATTTCGGTGATGTTTTGCAATCCATCTGCCTTTTTTCACTATTTTCGGAACGCTGTTGTTCAGTTTTTACTTCAGCATTTAACGTTTTTGTAGGTGGGTTTTCAACTTCCAGTCTTTGGTGTGATTCTGCATGACTCTGGCGAGCTTTTTCCAAACGCTCTGTTAAATCCCTTATTGCTTTCTGTCTAAATTATAAGCAATACATTAATTAACAGATAAAATTTTTAAAAAAACTTGAACAACTATAAACCAATGTATATATATAACCTATATCGTTCTGCATCTGATGGAGTAATACCAGGAATTACGGATGGCGTGGAATGAACCTGAACGCCAACTAAATCATCCATTTTACTCACTTGAGCTGATGATGGAAACCACCGAGAGAAAAGAGCAGACAATGAGTTACTAGAAGATCATACGTTGTAAAAATAATAAAGCGACAAACTTTTTATGGCAAACCTATACGTTGAGGCAGAATTTGATTGGCCCGTCAACAAAGGAATTCTTTTTTCAAAGTACTGAAAAAACAACCAACCGGCGCCTACACCAACTATGTACATGCAAAAGTATTGTTCGCCAAATATGGTTGTTCTCAAATGAAATAATGCTTTAAACAAACTAAGAGCAAAATAAACCAGACCGCTGATCACTGGAAGATGTTTCAATTGCAAATGCAACAGTCGAGAGTGATATAACGGCGTATTCGGAAAAGTATGCGCTAATGTATAAACTACAGCACCATTAAATCCACTCAAGCCATTTATAAATGTTCGCATATCAATTAAAATTTGAAACTGCATTACAATGGAGCCGAAAGCTGCATATGTAATTATAATGAATAAGGACAATACCACTGCAACAGATAAGTTAACAATCCAAAAAAACAACCATAAATGCTTCATACCCCAAATTGGTTCAAAAACTCTGAAAGCAATATTCAATAACAAAAAATCTAAGAAAACCATCAATACATTGCTTTCCAACATCCAAAAAGTAAATAACGTCCAAATTTTCCCATCATATAATAAATGATGTACTACTAGTGCCAATTCTTCACACAAAAATGGGCTGAATGAGCTAATGTAACCAAATATAACTGCCAAAAAAGTGATTATGTGGAACGCCGGACGTGCCAAAAACAGTTGAGAAATTTCGGTAAAAAAAGCAGGTGGTTCCATAATTTTGGCATTCATATTTTCTTGTACTTTAGGTTTAAAATGGATTAGATGCATTGCACGTCTGAAACAAAAAAATATTCAAAAACAAATTTCAAAATCGTCACAATGATCGTTGGCAATTTTTCATAAAATTGTCAATAAATACATAAAAAGCTGTAAAAGTATTTGCTTCATATTGAAATATTAATGCAATATATCAACTTGATTACTCTGTACTTACACAAAAGATAGTGAAACAAAAATTGAATTTTTGTTGTATTCAGTAAATCATCTATGAGCATTGAAAAAACGGAAAAAATAACATGCCATTCTCTTTTTATTTAAATTACACAAAATACAGCTATGTGATATATTATTTTTAATACCATAGTAAAATAACAAAACCGTTAACTACAGTACAATTTTAGTTTTACTGTAAAAAATCAAGATAAAATGTATTAAAATTTTCAAATGTATGTCAAAAAATTTTAGTTTGGCAAAAACATATAAAAAATAGTAAAACAGTTTTTTCTTTGAATATGATATTTGTTTTAGTTTTTCACTATTGCTTTATAAAAATATAATTTTTTTGAAATGATTATTTGAACTTTTATATCTCCCTAAAAATGTGTGAAAGAATTGATCTTGAAGCGTTTGTTATTAAGTTATTTTATAGTAAATAATTTCTTCTTAGATAATAATTTAAAATTTTTAGGCAAAATAATTTAAATTTCCTGGATATTATAAATTTGAAATTTTTACTTTTAATCGACTGTAACTTGATTTTCTTAAAGTTATACTGTTTATTATTTTTTTAAGCTCTAAATACGCAAAGTTCACTGTTCATTTAATTATGTGAGCACTTTTTTTACTTTTAGTTTTCTTTATTTTTAAAGTTTTCTTTAAAAGTAATATCAATAGAAGTGTATAATAATGAACGTTTTAACTGTATAGTCCAAACTTCTCCATTTATTGCAATTTCATTTCACAGTTTGTTTTGCAGTTTGCGTTATAATATATAACAACATGTATTTCTGTTGAACATACTGGATATATACATGTTAAACTTATGTATAAAGTTTTATATCTGTACGAAATAATAAATATTGCAGACTCTGCATTTTTAACAGTTTCATAAGTATAAATGTGAAGAATGTTATCTGTTTACTTGATTTTTAAACATAGTCAATTGTTAAAGTGTATTTTATTTGAATAAATAGTATTCTTTTTATATTGCTATTATTTTATAAACGTTATAAGAATGGCATGTTTTGTGTGATTGTTTTTGTTTATGAAAGCATAAATAGTTTGCTGTTGTTTTTCGGTTTTGTTTTATGAAGTAATAAATAAGCATCTGAATTTTTAGATTTATTTGCTTTTTTGTCTTAGTCATGACTTCAAGCTCTTCTGAAAGCAAAAGAAGTCTTTCAAAATATGACGAACGGCGCAATCCAAAGAAACTTGACTATTCACATCGCAGCAAAAGGCGAAGGCATTCATCAATATCATCTGAGGGTAGTTTAGATTTAAAGAAAAATAATGCCCATCGTCATTCAGAACGGTTGAAAGTCAAAACAGAGGTTTGTATTTCTTACAGATTTTGTATTATCAAATTTTAATTTCAAAATTACGAAGAATTGGTTTTAGAATTATTTTTAAATGTGAAATAGGGTTGATATACGTTTGTATTGTAACTTTTAATTATTATTTCCTTTTGAAATATCCAAATGAACTTGTAATAATTTATAATTATATTTTTAGATAAAAGTGAAAGAAGAGCTAGATTCTGACGGTGGTTGCCGACGCGATTCGGATTTGAAGAATAAACGAGATTTTAATCGGTATGAAAGCAAATTCAGGTCCGATGCCGATCGAAACTATCCATCTCATATTAAAGTATATGCGTATATTTTATTTTCTTTATTGCTTTATATTTTTAATTTCATATTTAAAGGTAAAAAAAGAAGAAATATCGGATAATGAACGACATGCAAGACCTTCTTCAGTGAGTGGCCGTCATATGCAGAACAGATATAAGTCTGGTCGACGGGATGATCGTTTTGATCGAAGAAAGAAGGAACAAAATTATACTTGGGGAAAGCGAGAAATTAAAGTAGAAGCGAACAGCGATGCTCCGCCAAAGGAAAAGCCAAATTTCGAAGTTACTGGAGCTTTAGCAGCGGACACGAATTCTTACAAAGGGGTGGTGATCAAATACACTGAACCTCCAGAAGCAAGAAAACCGAAACTTAGATGGAGTCTTTATCCATTTAAAGGCGAAGAAGCACTCCCATTATACAGAATTCATCGACAAAGTGCTTACTTGTTTGGTAAGCTTAATGTAAACTGAATTTCTTGTTCACGAGCTATGTACGAATTTTCAGGTCGAGATCGTAGAATTGCTGATATCCCGATTGATCATCCCAGTTGTTCTAAGCAGCATGCTGTTTTTCAATATCGGTCAATACCAGAAACTACAGAAGATGGTCGTGTTATACATTTAATCAAGCCATATTTGATTGATTTGGGTTCTGCAAATGGTACTTATTTGAATGGCGATCAACTGGAAGCTCAACGTTATTATGAACTTTTTGAAAAAGACGTAATCAAATTTGGATACAGTTCTAGAGAATATGTTTTGCTAAACGAAAAATCTGCTGACAATGACTCTTCTTCAATGCACGACTCACCACCGGATGTGAAAGTGAAAGTGAAAGAAGAAAAGCAAGATTAGAAAGAAAAAAATATTGCTATTATTATTTTTTATTATTGTTGTTATTCATATAGTTGGTTTATATTAAAAGTTATAAAAGCAAATTTTGTTTGTTTTTTGTTTTTGCTTAAATTAAATATCGATGTTAAAATTATTTAATTTTAAGCTTTATTTAAAAATTACATCATTTATTAAAAGAAAAATATTATAACCAATCTGTTTAATGTAAATTCTAAAGATTATTTATTTTAAATTCTTTAATAAGAATTAAAGCATGCAAAAGATTTATTGAAACCTAAAAATCAATATTGACTGTGATCCGTTAGATTTTTCTCTTTTCACTTTCTTATCTGTTTAAACTGATTTGATGAATACTGTTTTGCGGTATTGCGTTGTTGGCTTTATTGTGTGTTTTTGCTTTTATGTTTGTAAGTGTTTGAATTCATTTTATTTATTTTTTTTATTAAAATAGAGAGTAATGTAGACAAATTAAATTAATTGTTAACGGATGTTTTTAGCGGCTTCTTTAGTGCAACCATTGCCATGCGCAAATCATGCAGGAAACTTTATTTGCCATTTTGAACATCGAAAGCCAAATTTTGTTGAACATTGTAAAAGATCTCGTCTTTTTGGACGATTTTACTGTTGTAAATCTTGTGCAACAGAACTCGGCATTGTTGTTAAAGAAGATGGTTCATTCGAAGGTTAATAATAATAATAATATTATTATTATTATTATTATTACTATTGAATAAAAATTATGATTAATTTTTCTCCCTTCCAATTCTTAGATTTGAAAAACTTTACTTATTATGATCCGACTTGTCCAGATATTAAAGATCGAGCGGTTGCAGAAGGACGGGAAAATGTTTTTTGCGATTTGCACATGGTAGTTCCTGTCGTTTTGCACTGTCACATGCCAGATATGCAATATTCATGTGCTAAGACATGCAACATTAGTTGCGGTGTGCAGCAGGTCAAAGAAAAGATTAATTTTTTTATGTGAAATGGTTATTTTTGTTCATTTTATTATTAAAATTGAAACTGTTGACGAAAACTGTGTGTTTGATTTGATCAGTGTTCAGTTTGAGTATTAAATATTTATAAAAATAATATGCTTTTAAAATTTTTAAAATTTGTTTTTTCTTAAACTTAGAATACTATATGCAATGTAGTTTGAAAATTGATATCAAAATACATTTCCATACATCTGTTTGCCATACAACAACTGATTAAGACCCCATTTCAAAGTATTCTATTGAATGAAGTTAATCGATTAAACAAACAATTAATTAAGTGGTTCAATAAAATTTAGGCGTAAGAATCTTTCTTTAAGTAAAGGAAATGACACAGTATATATTAAAGTATTAAATTTTTTACTACGCTGAAGAAATTTTATAGTCTACGGTTTGAGGTAGCGAAATTCTATATGAAAATTGCATTAAAAGCAAACAACGTGGGAGTCACTATCATTTCATTATTTAAATCTCACTATTCTCATCTATATTCATCATTATTTCACATTCGTGCTCCTGTAGAAAGCACCAAATCAAAACATTATTAATTATCATATTTCAGTAAGTTTATTATTTGTTCTAATCATACAATGAATGATGTTTTTATATTAACTTTTGAATAACGTTAAATTAAGCAATTTGAATTTGTAATGACATTATGCATTTTGAAGCTTTTCAAACCAAAAAAGTCGGATGAATAGAATGAATGAAAAGAAATCATTTGAAATGACAAATTTCATTAGTGTGAATGTCAGCAATTTCCAAAACGGTGAGTCTCTTCAAACTGAACAAATTTAAAATATTTTTTCATACATTTGTATTTTTATATTTATATTTATATTGTATAGCAAATTAATATTGCACTTATAAGAACACATATTTCTTTTAAATATTTAGGCGAAAAAAATTTTCCACTTCGCAAGAAAGATTTAGATGTTGGTGCCAAACGTGTTCACATGTATGGCAAAGAATTGGATGGTGATCATCCAGTAAATGAAGAAAATTTTTTAAGTAGAAATCAATTGAAATTAAAATTCCAGGGATTTAAAGATAGCAATTATCGTAAACGAAGAATGGAAATTGCTAAAATTGCCCAAGAATTTAGATAGTAATATTGTATTGTTGAAATTATTAAAGCAAATTGTTAAACTTCAAAATTTTATTTTAGTGGAGATGAAATTCCTGAAGTTGAATATACACAGGAAGAAACATCTACATGGTAATTTTTATTTAAATTTTCAGCTTGAAAATAATCATTTGTGATGGAAAAATACCACTGGGAGATGTTAGAATCATTTTTGAAAAAGTTTGAAAGTGAAAGTTTTAGGCGGGCAGTTTATACCCAATTAAAAATGTTGCATCAGAATCATGCATGCAAACGTTACTTGAGAAACTTTTCAAAATTGGAGCAGCAGCGCCTTTTCAGCAAGGAAAAAGTTCCACAACTTCAAGATGTTTCAAAATTTTTGAAAGGTAATACATGCATAGTTACTATTTTAGTTTAAAAAAAATGAATTGCAGATTGTACAGGATTTGAAATTTATCCTGTTGAAGGTTATCTGAGTGCTAAGGATTTTCTTGCTGGCCTGGCATTTCGTGTTTTTCACACTACTCAGTATGTTCGTCATCCGAGTGATCCATTTTATTCACCAGAACCGTAATTCATTGTTCTTTTGATAAATGAAAATAATATTTATATTATAAAGAAATTTAGTGATGTATGTCATGAGCTGCTTGGACATGTTCCCATGTTTGCTGATCCTGAATTTGCACAACTGTCTCAAGAAATTGGTCTAGCTTCTTTAGGCGCTTCAGAAACTGACATAAACAATTTAGCTAAGGTATGCAATAATATTTATTAATGGTTGAGTATCAAAATAGTATCATCTGTTGAGTATCAAAATAAAATTTAGATTTATTTTTTTACCGCTGAATTTGGAGTCATCGTAGAGGATGATCAAATAAAAGCGTACGGCGCAGGTCTGCTATCTTCAGCTGCAGAATTGAAAGTAAATACAAAATTAAAAGCTTAAATATTAAGATAATTGATAGCATCGATAAAATAAAATCATAATTATGTATTTGCAAATTATAAGCTTCGCTTTATAATACTAAATAATGAGTTATATCGAAGGCAAGTTACAATATGGTAAAACAAATGAATAAATTGTTTAAAAATTTTGCTTTCAACAAATTAAATTTAATAATTGGTTTAACTGCATCGTCTTGTTTTAATTGCAAATTCTGCAAACATATAAATCTGATGGTGCTTATTAATAAATTAATTTCTGTTATATTCCAATTTTTAATTAAGAATACTATGGAACAAAAGAAAAAGTTCAAAACGTTCGATGTGAACACCATTCTGCAAACAGACTGCATCATCAGTGACTACCAGAATGCTTATTTTGTTTCATTGAATATTCAAGACGTTATTCAACATGTTCGGTACGTTCATATTAAAATTCCCGATTTTTATATATTTTTTAAATATAAAACTTAATTTTTACAATAATTTTAGATTATTCGCTAGAACAATCATACGCAGTTTACCAGTTCGTTATAACGCATTTATAGAAGAAGTTGAAATGTTGGACAACGTCGAAAAACTTTCTCAAGCAGTTGATAATTTGAAACATGAAATAACATGCATTAGTGAGGCTATGAAAAAAGTGGTGGAAAATTGCACTGACTAAAATTAAAATATATCATTTTAATAAAACTGATACAATTTTTGTTCCAATTTATAAAACTTCACATCATAACACACAATCTGATATTTTTTAAATAGTTTAAAAAATTAATTTACGTTAATAAGCCACACTGAAGGCAATCTTCCAACAACGACAAACTACAACTTGGTCAAAACACACACACACACACTCTCTCTCTCTCTCTCTCTCTCTCTCTCTCTCTCTCTCAATCTAAAAATACACACTTATTACGTCATCTGCTGTAAGCCGTTACCGTCACCATGAACGCAGGTACATTTACCGTACCCCTCCACTTCCGTCCGGAACAGTCAGCAGTATTACTCAAGACGCCCTTACTTGAGTTTCATTATTACTGTATTATAACAAATTAGATATGAAATAGATTATTTGTTTTATTGAATGCGAATTACAGTATAAGCTGGTTTATAATTATTAATATATTGCTTAATGAACAATATGAATAGAGAAATTGTTCAAATTTATGTTTTACAATAAATAATGAACATTTATGTTTAAGTTATATGTTTTCATTGAGTCAGTAATGTTTGTATTTAATTCTAGAATATTTATATTGTACATATCTGTGTTATATATATAGGAAACGTGATATTTGAAATGAGTGAATTTACAAAATTGGATGCTAATCACGGGAGCGGTATACCTGAATTTGTAATAAAGTTTAATGAAAAATTTGAAGATGTGAATTTCCGAGGACCATGGTTGTCAACCAACGAAGATGGTTATCGTATTTCAATGTGTTTGATTTCCTTAATTATGGTTTTTTTTTTAGTGACAGCATTTGAAAATCCATTCAAATGTGCCATCTTACGAAACTTTTTAACTGGCAATAATATGAATGAATACTTTCATATTTTAAGGAAGGAAATACTCGATAGCAGACCTGTTTTAAAGCAAAAAGATTTGTTCAAATTTTTCCAGGTAGGTAATAAAATTTTTTAGTGTTGTTTTGTATTCACGTGAAGTTTACTTTTAGACGAAAGATTTTAGTGCATTGTCATCGCCAGCAGTTGAAAAATTAAAATCTGTATTTTACGGGCCTGTCAAAGAATGGTTCTCTAAGGTAACTGGCATTCCTTTAGACGATCGGGTGGCATTAGCAGCACAAGTATACAGTCACGGTCATTATTTGCTGTGTCATGATGATCGCATTGGTGGTCGTCGAATTGCCTTTATATTGAATTTTACTGAAAATTCCTGGACATCTGACGATGGTGGTCTTTTGGAATTGCTAGAATGTGAATGTGAGCAAGCATGTGTTGTTATTTATTTATTTTATGCGACAGTAAAGTTTATTTAGCCGAACAATATCCAATGAAAGTGAAACACACTATTGTTCCATCTGAAAATGTATTAACATGTTTTGAAGTTGTACTCCAGTCTTTTCATCAAGTAAAGAATGTATTTGTATAGTAAAACTTTTCTTAAACAGCAATAATGAATTTAGAGTTGTTGGGAAGTAATTAAACTGTTTTATTTAGGTATCAGAAATTAGAAGCAAGACAAAGAAACGCTTTTCCATTCAAGGTTGGTATCATGGATCTGAGATTGAATATCCTATGAGCCTACGTCCGCTTTCTTCGCTTTACCAGTTGATTGATGAACCAATTGACATGCATGTAAATTCTGTTTTCATTCGTTTTTTTTAAATTTACCTTTATTTATTTAGGATAAAGATTTGAAAAATTTTATAAATTCTGCGTATCTTGACAAGGAAGTGATTTCGTGTCTAAATTGCACTTTTGAAAAAGAATCCAAAATGGATCTTATGAATTTTTTTAAGGTAAGCAGTAATTAAATTAAGCAGATGATAATTAAAGTTTTAAGTCTTATTAAGTATTATTTAAGTGGAGGTGTTTTAAGTAAATATGAAAATGTTGACATTTATTATACTATTATTTTTAGAGATTGGATATTAAAGACAGGCATGGAATATATTTCTGACAGGGTTTTTAAAGTTTTGACATTTTTTCTTAAATATTTAGGATGATGTGTACAATGCAATGTACAGAGAAATTTGTTCCAATTCTATTCTTTGGAAAATTCATGGACCAATGCAAAAACGGTACTATATGTTTATTAATTGTTCTATTGTGTGTTTTATAAATTTACATTTAATTTAATCTATGCATATAAGCATTAAATTTGTTTATATGTGAATTAAAATTTGTGTTTTGATTAGCTGGTGTTTTTTGAAATTTTTTAAAACAATGTTTGCAATTTTAGAGGAAAAATAGTATTTATTATTCGACGTTTTAGATTGTATTATATTGCAGAAGAAAATGCATTCAATGCTGAATTGTGTCCGACGGTTCATAAAGTAATATCTTTTTTTAAATCAAAGTTGATGTTCAACTACCTTGCAGAATTAACTGGGCTAGACAATTTAGCAGTTAATAAAGGTAACTGAGGTTAAAAAAATTTTCCGTTAAACATATAAAATTAAATGATTATCAGTTAAGGCTGTTTTTATATGAAAAATATTAAATGAAATTAATTATTATTTTGGTGCTTATTAATTTATTATTATAATTAAGAAGTAAAGAAACGATATGTATGTCTATCTTTAATATTTCATTACTTTGAATATCTGAATATATCACAATTAAGAGGGAAAGATTTCATATGTGTATTACTTAGATCTGTCTGGTGGATGCGGTTGTAAAGAGGAAATACGAAAATTTGGATCCGGTTGTTATTCGTTGATTGATGCAGATGAATGCGGCAATTCAGAAAATGAAATGCTTTTAGAAGCAATATTTCATTTGGTACCAGAAGGTAAAAGTTTTCAGTTTTTTACAAGTGGATGACGGACAGCTGAATTTTGCACAGTAGTTGTGCTTTGTAAAGGATTCTGCTATCACTTGCATTTTAGACTGGGATGAAAAGTATGGTGGTGTCACTATCTTTCATTTGGGAGAAGCAGACGAAGACGAGGATGGGGATAATGAATACGCATTACCTGAATACGTAAATCATTTTTTTATTTGCACTAGAAAAATCATTTTTAAAACAACTTTTAAAATTACATAAAAATACTACAATATAATACGTACTTAAAATAATACATAAAAAATGTTTTTTGCTGGAAAGTTTTTATTTTAAGGTAAACGAGAGCAATTTGCTTCCTAACTTGCTGACACTAGTTTATCGTGATAGAGCAGTGCCTACGTTTGTCAAATATGTCACAAAGGATGTCGAGCATCTGCAAATTCCATATTTCATTGATTTCAACATTAAATATGTTGAGTCACAGTCTATGGATACTGAATGAATTTATTCCAGGAAATATGAAAATTCTGTTCTTTGAAAAATGAATAAACAATGAGAAACACCTGAAAACTTTTTCCACCAACAATGCATTATTTTCATTGTTGTAATTTATTTGTCATTATTTGAATCATTGCATCTTATTTCAGATTTATTAATTTATTATTAATTATTTATAATTAATTTATTATTAATTTAATTTATTAATTAATGGGAACAGAAAATGCACCACTGAAAATTGTTATGAATTTATTGTCATACTAAATAGATAAAAGCAAATAAATAGTAAATAAAATAAATAAAAAATGATACAATTTGCTAAAGTTTATGAAGCATACATTGATACAATTAAATTTGTTATCAATATTAAAACTATAAAAACATAAAACATGAACAATAATAAAATAAGACATTACAATACTGTTAATGATTGGTAAGTAAAGTCGTTTATGGACGAGTAAAAAAATTGATGTTGACGCGATTACTGAAATCTAAAAACGAAATTGGTGGTAATACGTTTGGCATTAACTGCCATTTTCCATTTGTATTTGTTTCTTCTAAGGCGACAACAGAAGCATATGGGAAATGAATACCCATTTTGCTGAGTTCATAATTGGACAAGCCAATGGCAGGTTTGTTCATCAAACTTCGACCAATTGCGTCAATTGTTGGTGCATGAACGACAAACAACAAATTGCACTTTGTATTTTCATGCAATTTCAAAATCATGTTAACTGCCGCATCAACTCGCTTGTAATATCCTTCAATGGTTTCATTATGAAAATTATCTTTCAATGTTTTTACTATTGCGTATGGAATGTAGTTTGGTTGTATTTCATATCCTTCATTGATCAACTGATTGGTATCAAGAAAATTCAAATTTGCATTTTCATACCAACCCAAGTATTCAAATAGACCTGGTTCGATACAAATTTTTGTATTTGAACCAGCAAACGACTTCAGTATTCCATGGGCACTTTGAATGCTACGCAGAGCTGGACTGCAATAAACCGTATCAAATTGAATTCCACTCAATTTCATACCTCGTCCAATCATTTGTGAAGTCGCATAACCAATTTCAGTAATCGGTGGATCATTGTGGAAGTCCTTATACCCATTTTCTCTTTTTACTGCTCTTAATGGCATATTCAAATCATATGGTCTATAAGCTCCTAAATCTGTGAAACCGAGACGCAACCAACCTGGAAAAACGCGATCCATTCGTTCTCCATGACGGACTAGAAAAATTCTTCTCCCAGACAATTCCACTACTTCTTTTTCTTGTATCTTGTCTCCTTTAACTTCACTTTGACCCTCCGGCGAAGCATTTTGCGGTTGTGGTTCATTTGCCATTGCACAATTTGCTACAAGCCACCGCAAGCAAACAGAGAATACTAACTGACCTTTGTTCATTTTTGAAGTTACATGTACTTCTTTGTTTAAATTTAATAATTTAATGTAAAAATTTTAAAGTATATTAAAGTATTGTTTTAGAAAAAAAATTTTTTGTTTAAACTTATTCAATACAAAAACTGACATTCTTCAAAAATGCTTATGTAAAATATTTAATAAATTCAATTACAATGGACTTGATTCTATAATCCTTTACATTATTTGTACAACTAATTTCAGGAATTGCAATGACTTTTAAATATTGAAATATCATGATATATTAATTTGAAATTTCTTTTCTTAATGTTGTATTCACAAATGATCACATTTCAAGAATGCATTTTAAACTGTTTGAGAATGAAATAAAAATTACCTTTAATTTGGTATGCTGTTGAAAATTGAATAGAAATATTAAAATTTATTGAAGAAAATATTTTGATTTAGCGAAGGAAATATTTTGACCAAAAAAATTAAATATTGTATTCAATCATAACCAGGCATTCTTAGCTGATGAATTTCTGTACTGTAAACGTTAATAAAGCATTTATTTAGCATAACCGGCTTAACAGTAAGTAGAGCAGTTGTTCGCCGTTCTGGGTAAACTGTGTTAGTGGTCAATGTATTGTCTAGGGTTCTTTTATTGTCTGCTTCCATTCGTGGAACGCTATTCATAATTAACATATTCATAATACTCATTTTACTGTACAAACAGTTTTCTTAGTCAGCGGTCTGTTGAACAGAAAGAAAATATTGCTTTTCAGACAAATGACATAAACTGGTCTCAAAGGGCTGAAGCTTTACTCATTAAGGCCAGCATTGATAAAGAGAATGTCGAACTATAGTCGAATAGTGGAAAAATTGTATGAAGTCAATCAGTGCATAAAAAATAAATATCGTACGCTATTGATGCAATGCGAAGAAGCGTTTATCGTACATTATAAAGAAATGACAAAATAGTTAAAGACTTTTTAAATTATGTTTTACCAAGGTTTATTTCATACTGTAATGTTTGCAATAATGCTTGAATTTTTTATTTGCTGTAGAGTACTGTACAGCTGGTAATTTGTAACATTGTTAAATTTGAATCTAATTTCAAAACAGAAAACAATAAACATTATGGGTGTTAAAGGGTTGTGGAAAATTTTGGATGCTGCTTCTAAGCCTGTCACTCTTGAATCTCTTGCTGGGAAAATATTAGCTGTTGGTGAGTCTGTATTTTTGGTTTATTTATGTAACATATATGTATGTTACTATTCACACAGTTACTATTAAATGTCATTATTTGTTTGTTTTGTTGAAGATTTGTCGATATGGTTGCATCAGGCCGTTCATGTTAATTTTGGTTCAGAACGGCATTCGATTTTTGAAGGGCCAAAAGCACATCTTCAAATTTTATTTTTTCGTCTGCTGAAGCTGTTATTTTTTGGAGTTCGACCAATAATTGTTTTTGATGGCCCTGAGATTTCTATTTTGAAAAAACGTACACAGGTATTTTATTTCAGAAAATGTTTCATGTAGTTTGTTTTTGCTATTTGCAGATACGACGGCGGATTAAAGTGAATGAATCATTTACCAAAAGTAGAAAGTTGCAGCAAAAGATGCTCAAAGTATTGGCTGCCAAAGCTGCTTATCGTTTTGAATCTGCAATAAATGGTAAGGCTGATTACTGAAGTTTGTATATTTTGAAAAAAGGTTCAGTTTTTTTTATTCTGAAAGTCTTTAAAAATAATGATTTTAGAAAATGTGACTGCGCATGAAGCAAACAATACGCCTAAAATTAATGTGGAAAGTACTTCATCTGTTCAAGTGAGTATCTTGTTTTACTTCTATTGCATGAAGAAGTAATGAAAGTTATTCGTATATCTTTAAATTAATATTTTAAAATTATGTTATTATAAGTATTGCATGCTGGGTATTTGGAAGAATAATGGCTATTTAGTTTACTATACTCGTATTTACTGTTTAACTTTTGCTTTCTTTACATAATAAAATAAATTTTCAGTAAGTTGATGCAAAGTGATATTCCAACTGTAATGTTTAATTTTAATGTAGTGACATATTTAGAGCTATAATAAATTTTATTTTTATAATTGCATTGATTAATTTCTAGGTTGTTTTTACTAATGAAAAGGAGTTGTAGGATATTGAGAGAATCGAAGAATTGCAGACTTCACATGATGATCGTTTTGATGAAGACTTGTGGAGTTATAGTAATGATGAAGTAATGAAACCAAAACATGTGCTTATGACGTTATATGAATAGCTAATGTATATTTATTTTGTAGATTTTGTTGGACGGAATTGATTTAAAAACTGTAAACGAACTGCCACTTGAATTGCAGTATGAAATTTATGCGGCAATGAAA
Source organism: Trichinella pseudospiralis (assembly GCA_001447645.1). Taxonomy (NCBI): domain Eukaryota; kingdom Metazoa; phylum Nematoda; class Enoplea; order Trichinellida; family Trichinellidae; genus Trichinella; species Trichinella pseudospiralis. The sequence goes on along the minus strand of JYDV01000003.1, from coordinate 924,873 downwards.
TCCCAGCCGTCTAAAGTAAAATTACCTTCGGTAATTTTATGATGTTTAATTGTTTACATATTTTATATTATGTTAATAACATAACCAGAATGATAATGATATGTTTTGTTTAGGTTTCTGGTGCTTTTTCTAATTATCAAATTAACGAATTGTTAAAACGAAATGAAATTGACGATAAATTAGCTAAACTTAGGGAGGAAATTATACTTAGCGATCCGTTGCTTACGTTAAACGTTCATGAAGCAGAAAAATCAACATGCGCGGTAAAAGTGAAAAAATTGATTAGTCGAGATAATCGGCATCATATAATTTTTGATCGTGAAGAGGAAACTGTTGAAGACAATGAACAAAGTAAACCGACTGACAATCTTGAAAATGACATTATACCCGATCTTGTTACATTTGGCGGGAATGAATGTGAAGAAATTTCTTTTGATGATTTTATTCCAGTAAATGATGTAAATTATGATGAGGATGTGAAATTTATTGAAGAAAGACCGTGTGGATTATTTGCAAATTGTGAACCATTGCATGATGATTTAACAGACGACAACGCAGGCAGTTCAATTGTCGATGTTAATTTTTCTATTGAAACTAGTGAACCTGGGTTTGAAAAGGAAAAATTGCCTACTAAAAATGAATCACCTCAACAGATTGTATCAACTGCTACAAGAGATGAACTTTGTAATTCAGAAGAAAATAAGGAAACATTCATAGAACGTCAGTCTGATGATAGTGGTGAGTTTATTTACATATATAATGATGCATAATTAAGTTATTGAATTCAATTTGTTTTTTGTCGTTTTGCTTTAATTATACTGGAAATTGACACGAGTAAACTTTACTGATGAATAGGTCAAGTAAATTAATTAATTTTTTTTTGTATACACGCATGCGACAGATTATATTTGTTGTGGAAAAGTTTTGCTTTTTAGATAGTTTTGTTGAAGTTGAGGAATTGTCTGAAGAACATCTGCATGATATGTTGAATGAAACTTTGAAATCTGAAAAAATTATTGAAAATAATATTTCCGATTGCGTTGTTTTGGAAACGAAACCTGTTGTTGCTAATGACGATGTTGCGGATATTCACTGCACTGGTGGTGATTTTGAAAAGTTGGAAAGCGAACATTCGCGAGCTGAAGCTGGCGCACGAACAGTTACTTCACAAATTTTAGACGAATGTGAGGTTTGCATTTTTCATGTTTTACTTGTTTATTCAAATTAAATTTGAATTAAATAATTTTGAACATATTCATGTATTGTATAGTGGAATATTTGTTGTGTAGACTTTTTTGCGGCTTTTTGGCGTACCGATAGTGAAGAGTCTAGCAGAAGCAGAGGCTCAGTGTGCTTGGTTGGAACAGAATCAAATTTCTGAAGGTACGATAACTGATGATTCTGATATTTGGCTGTTTGGTGGTCAACGTGTATATCGTAATTTATTTGTCAAGAAAAAATTGGTGCAATATTTCGATATGAACACTATAAAAGAATTGTTTGGTAAGAAATTGAATTTATCATTCAGATCATTATATTACTTGTATTGCGCATGCTGTGTTTTCAGCACTGAACAGAGAAAAGTTTATTTTACTAGCTATGCTGGTCGGCTGTGATTATTCTCAAGGTGTGGAAAATCTGGGTATAGTTACAGCATTGGAAATAATTGCCGAATTCAACAGTGCAGCCGAAAAAAGTCCACCAATTGAAACACTGGTCAATTTTCGACAGTGGTTTCAATCTGCACCTTTGCCAGGAGAGTCAACGTTGAGAACACGTCTACGAAAATTGTGCTGTCACTTTCCTGGCACATTTCCAGACCAGTGTGTATATGATGCTTTCTTGAATCCAAAAGTTAATCATTTTCATGCTGAAGATTTTAAATGGAATTTGCCGGATTTGGATGCTATTCGACGATACGCGGAAGAAAATTTCAATTGGAGTAAAGAAAAAACCGATCAACATCTTCTGCCAGTGATGAAAAAATTAGGAAAGACGCATTGTGAAAATCAAAGCCGAATTTCCAGTCACTTTTTGCCAATCACTATTGAAGTTAAAGCAAAACAGTCGAAAAGGATGAAAGTTTTGATCAACAAGATGAAAAGAAATGAAACAAATGAAGATGTTGCCGTTAGTTCAGATTGCGTTGTTAAAAAGAGAAAAAAACAAAGAGAGATGAAAAGATGAGAAAATTTTTAAAAATATTCACTTATAATTTTATAAACTGAGGTAATAAATCGTTTCGAGCATTGTGTCACATGATTTCAGTTCAATTTATCTACTATTGATGAAAAATATGCGTGATTTTTGGCATACTGTCGAAATATTTATATGCAGGTATTAATGCTAGCATGTTAAAAGAGATTGTAGAATTTTTTACACTTTTTTGAATTTTTGAAACTGAGTACATCAGTTTGATGAATAGATTTTTATTTCCATAAATGAACGTGAAAAAATGATATAATATTGTGCAAATAAACAGTGAACAGTTTTTTTCTTCCTTTCTTTCTAGATTTTTAAAATAAGAATGCAAATTGAAAACATTTCGTTAGGATTCTAAAATTCTGGACGCGTCTCCGCAGATCCTCTCCAAATAAGTGACCGGCTCTTTTGGCAAATAAACAAATACATGTGGCAGTGTATTTCTTGTGTGGGTCAGCAGAATGCAAGTGCCGTCGTCAACCCAGTGCATTAATGATGCGCAGGGTTTGCCTTGGAATGATTTCCAAGTTTGACAGTAAGCTTTGCAGTCGTCCAACGTGAGCGATTCTTTTACCGCATCTGCATAGCCAACCAAAAGTGAATGTTCGAACCTCAAGAAACGACAATCTTGATCACTTTTTGGTTGAACAGTGTCTCGTTTGGGCATATTTTCACCTAAATTATGAAATTATCTCTCATGAAAAAAAATATAATTATATTTTTGTAGATCATTACAAACAAACAATATTTCAGAAGCTGGTGATTTTTTTGCTTGTTGAATAATTTCTTCAAGTTTAGATGAATACGGTGGATTCGACTGATTGCTGAACAATGTGATTTCAGCTGAACACGGTCTGTAGCCAATGAAGCTATCCTTGTTGTAACAATAAGCTTTACATCCACCGGCTTTTCTTTCGTTGGCTTGTAAACGTATTGTTGAACGTCCTTTGTTTGAGGATGGATTACGAACCTGCACTGGAACAGTGCCTTCATATGCTGCAGACGTGTCAGAGCTTAAAAATTGAGCAAAAATAAGAAATAATTCTTTTTTGAAATTATAATTCAAATATTAACATTCACCATTGTACCTCAGCATAGCCAATTTTTCATAATGTCCTTCGTAGTCAATACCGTCAGCAATGACTTTCACTTGGGCAGGACGAGATGCATCACCGCTTGAGACGACACTTACCAAAATCCACACCCAATCAGAATCGACAAGCAATTCATTTGTACTGTTTGCTTCGTCAACTGGTTGATCTTTGGAAGTTGTCTTTTCACCAATGATCAACGACATTGGCAAATTTTTCATGTATTTCGATTTCTGACCATCTCTTGCAGAGCAATCACAATTGCAATAGCAGTTGTCTTCTTTTTTCAACAATTCCCCATCATCTACAACAACAGCAGCAGTAGATACTTTGGTGATTGGCTTTTCATCGTGGGAGAATGAAATTTTCTGTATATCAGCATCTTTGCATTTGCCATCTATGCAAACACCTCTGATACATATGGGAAATGATTGAAATCCCGTACAATTGCCGTCAAGTTTGATTTTGCTCATGCATCTCGATCGAATCGTATCACAGAACAAATAATCAGATCCACAATCCGGACTCTGGGCAGAGCATGTGGGTCGTTTTTCGTAAAAGTAAAATTCATCCGTGTATATATTGGACAGGCCATCGGAGTTTTTGATCAAAAATGGTTTCATCAAAGCATCTGCATAATGATTTCTGTTGCAAGAGTCGGTGTTGGAGACGAAATCAATTTCACGTTCAATTTCTGTTTGCTTCTTTTCACGAAACTGTTCCCAAAGGTAATCAGTAAAACACTGATGAAAGAAATAGACCGGATCCTCAGCCGCGGTTGCCGGATGCTTCATGTGTCCACCTACCCACAACGTCACACCACCGTATAGCTGAAAATGGAAGTGATTTTGAAATTTTTAACTAAAAAGAAAACTCTTATCAAGAAGCATGAACCAGTTCAAAAAATGGATCAACACAATTGGTCAATTCTTCATAATTGGACTTGCTTTGGATGCTTCGGAAGTCGTTGACGTTGTACAAGCTGCCGTATTCAGAACCGCGGATTTCACGGACAATTTTCCGCTCGTTGAAAACTGCTTTCAAAGTCAACCAATTTTTAAATGGACCTTCAGATACATATCCGTCACCGTTTCCAAAAAATTCATCCGACCAAAGAACCGAATCAGCAGCATTTGGTAAACCTTCATCAAGACTGGAATCCCAATAAGGCAGCGATACATCTTCATCATAAACTCTCAAAGCCAATTCAAAACTAAACAATACAACCACTGAATTAATCAACAGATACCATCTATCTGCACTGATTGATTAATTTTAATAAAAGTCTTCATTGTTATCATATTCTTCATTGTCTCACTGTGTGCTGCTGCTATTTACCCCGGTGTCCTGTTCTTTGTGAACTACTTTCATCAACTGAACAATTACAGTGCACATTTGATTTCTCTATTACAAAAATAATTGATTCAATAAAAAAAATCTTTAAGATACAACTTCGCTATTATGAAAGTTTTAATTTCAAATAATTGAACTCAAAGCATTATAAAATGTTAACCAACTTTATTATGTCCAAAGAAATAAAGGAAGAACATGAATTAACAAGGTTAGTTTTTTTTTGAAAAAGAAGAACAATTTAAAATCCGAACAATGAAAAATTTTAAATTGCACAATTGTTACAATAATTACAATACAATAAAGTGATCAGAATCAGTTGAACCCATAAGAGTAGTTTGTGATAAGTTGATCCTTTTTTCTTTCTTTTCCTTTGAAAATGATAACCTGCTATTTTGTATTTATCATACAATAATCGAATAATAATAATAATAATAATAATAATACAAGAACAAAAATTACTATTTAAACATTTATGACTACAGTATATGAATAATATTAATAAAAGTATTAAATTGTCATTTAAAAAAAAGATTGTTTAAATTAATAAATAATTGAATGTTGTCCAAAAAATTATTTATTTGAAACGCTTTTCAAAAGTAAAATAATCAATAACACTAATAAAACACTGATAAAATAATTATAAAGTGATGATTTTTTCACAACGTTTTACTGTATGTATTATTGTAAAGAATAATTTTGAATTTCATTTTATGACATTAAAAAATCTAAATACAACTTGAGAAAATTTTGATAAACAGTTAAATTAATATGTATCTGCTTATTGATTTACAATAATATTTTTAATGTAAAAACAAAATTTATATTGTTGCAAATTGTCAAGTAGAAAGATACTGCATCAAAAAAGAAAGATTTGTTACTCAGTGCATGCACTCTCAGTTTCCATTGATTAAATGATTGTTTTTATTAAAAAGCATAAATTTAACGACAATTTCTTTCCAATTCGAATGCAAATATTTATGAAATACTGATATACTTAATAATTAAATATTAAAAAAATATCTTGAGATGCCAAACTAAAATATAAATAAAGAAAAATCCTTCAATTTATGATCAATTTTCGAGGTCATAAGTCTAGTTTGTTTTGATGCTAAAGTTGAATTTATAAGCGATTGGTTTTTATAAAATAGGTCTTGTTAAACAGATTTCAAAAATATCATCGCATCATGACATGTGAACAAATAATGACAAGTTTACAAAGAGAATCAATCTAGCTTTGCAAAATTGAAAAAGGCCCAATTTGGTATTTAAATCACATGCAAAATTCAATTGAGATTTCTTGATTTGAAAAGTTCAAAAACAATTTTTTCTTTTCATTCATTATTATTGTCATCATGAATAAATCATTTCAAATTTTGAAATTTCTTACGAGTTTTATAATTTATGATACATTTTTGCTCATAATAACGGTAAACTACGAATCAAATTTAATCAGATGATCCATTCTGATCATTTGCTTGACCAACTTGAACATTTTCTCTTATAATTAGAAAATAAACGATTAAATATTACAAATTTACCTCAAATCCAAAATTGAATTAATTGATTAAAAAACATTCTGATGTGAACTTTTGGTTTTAATTGAAATAATATTTAGTTTCCATCAGCTGCTGCTATGCATTTATATAAAATGAAGTTCACCTTTTATAGCAATGTTTAGCAGTAAGTAAACAAAAATTTTATTCAAAGAAACCCATAAGCAACGAATTGATTTATCTGCATGTGTTACGCATGTGTGGGTATGTGGGTGTGTGTATTTAAGTTTATTTTCTTTTTAATGATTCTACTAAAATAATTTTATAAATGAATTATTTAAATTGATCTGCAAAATTAATTCATTGGCAAAAATTTGAGTTTAAAATTAAAATATATGTATAGAAAAATAAGATTGCTTACTTTTTCAAAAGTTCTCGATGAAACGGCAAAAAAGCAGGACCAAAATGCGCACCCGGAGCATATTTTGGAGAATGAATAATAGCAAAAATGTCATATTTGCTCAATCCATTGATCGTATCATTTTTCAATTGATTCATTGACTTGAGCAATTTTGTCCATTCACCACGTTCTAGCATGCGAATTTCACGACGTTTTGCTGGCTTTAAACTTGTCGTTGGTGATCCATTGTCATTTGCATGTTGAAGCAGATGTTGACAGTGTTTCAAATTTCGACAAGAAGATAAAGAATTCAGCCAACTGAGCTGCTTTTCATCCAATTCCAAAGTTTCCAAATTGGATTTGGATATTGAACTTGTTAGCCAATCGTTGGCTCGATGACAATGCAATTTCATCTGATCTGACGTAAAGCGTGCAGCAGCAGCAGCAGCAGCAGCACTGTCATCATCTTCTTTTTCTTCTTCTTCGGATGTTGTATTTTTCGAAACTGCTAACAAGCATTGCTTGAGCGTTTGAGCATTCGACAGAGGTGAGTTTTCCGCTTGAGCGCATTTATAACAGACAAAACAAGCGCCGGCTAAGCTCAGGCTAATCAAAAATCCCAAACCCCTGATTGCCATAATTGCCACACTTCTGCTAAGATCGTCTCTTCCTCAGACAGTTGCCACTGTTGATGCCGTTACTGCCCAAAAAGCGAATACAGATGAAGAAACACAATCGGTGCGTGACCACCTTTGTTTGAGAATAGGTCCGGTTCCCGTCAACAGCTACAATGCGTTCTATAAATTTTTCTTTTAACCATTTCCGCACAAATTCATATATACCTTACCTTTATTATAAGCCAAACTCAATTTCAATCATTCCTTTTTTCACATTTCTCCTCTCTCATTTCACTTGTTATATTTATAATAAAGTATTTTTAAAAAAAAACATTTTTTTTCTTCTTTACATATCAATTTGAGAATAGCCATTATTTTTGAAAAGAGGACATTCTACTGATATTCGTAGGTGTGGTATATTAGTAAAAGTTCCAGTTCGCCAAAGTTAAAAATACATAAATAACTGCATATGAATAAACGCACAACAAATCAAGCCAATCCATGAGCCCACGTCGTCAATTAAGCAACTTGCCAAACAAGTAACATTTCAAAAATGCACGCATAATCTTGATTTTTTTTACCTTCATATAACAAACAATACTAAAAGTACAGTCGAATTTTATTCAAATCTTTTGCTGATTGCTGTACGTGATTGCTTAATTTACAAAACTGAAACTTTTATTCCATGATTATTATTATTATTATTATTATTATTATTATTATCATAGTTAATCAGTTAAAAAAATTGTTTTACGATACGATAATCAGTTTTAAAAGACATTAAATCATTATTTGAGCATTATCTAGTAAGCTATACTTATAATTGTCAAATTCAAATTTCTGCATATACACTAATAAAACCAGATTTATTACTGTTTTGGTAAAACCAAACATCTTTCTAATCAAATTCAATATAATGGAGATATTCAGTTAAAATTTCAATATTTTTTTACTTTTCTGCTGAAAAAAATCTTAAAAATAATACAACTGTTAAGAAAATATATATTAAATGTTTTGAAATATTAAACTAGCAGTTAGAAATAAATATTGATTATCAAATTCATAAAAATTTCCAAACAACACCTGCGTATAAAAATACTGTCAATATAAAGATTACTGTATGTTCTACATTGAACTTTTTGTAAACGAACTGTTTGCATAATTTCGTTCAGTCACCAATGCAACATCATAAAAATAAGTGAAAAATGACTCATTTTCATTACATGTATTAATGAGCTTTGTTAAGAGAATAATGATACATTTTTGTTTAAAAAAAGGGTTAAAACAGTGAAGAAGAAATTTAAATTCACCTTGGAATTCGATATTTTTAGCTATTTAAATTCTTCTGAGAAAGTGCCCTTAGGTGAAATAGAAGAAAATTTATTCATTTCAATTTGACCGAATTTCGCTTGTAGTTCTGAAAATGAATTGTTACCAGTTGGTGAAAGTGAAGAAAGTTTCATGCCTACGCATTGCGTTACTGCTGAGTGGTTGTCATGTTGAGTTTTCGGAATAGCAGCAATAATACGTAGTGAGAAAATAAAAGAAAAACAACAAAGATGCAGTCATTAATTTCCGATTAATTAATATCAGCAAAGCGATTTTATTTTAATAACAAACAAGACGTAAAATTATACAGCAGAACTCGGTTATAACGATGTCTCGGCTATTGCGATGAAAATAAACTTAACCATGAATGTATCGATAAACTAATTATATGTATGCAAACTCGGTTATAACGATCGAAATCTCTGTCCCACCAAGCACATCGTTATAACCGAGTTCCACTGTATTTAAAAATTTTACAGCTGGTCGTATAAAAAATATCGTTTAGTTGTTCACTCGTTCTTTATTTTATATGATAAAATGTATAATAATTATCATATTTAATACAACTTATACAAACTTATACAACTTGACAAACTTCCTACTTAAGCACTATCGTGAGCTATTCAGAATAACATGTCAGTTGAGGATAAGAGCATTAAAGCAAATATAAATGACGTCAGAGAATGGCAATATTAAAATCTACTCAATTGACCAATCAGACAATCCTAAAAAGCTATAGCCAATGAACATGAAATGAATCTAAATTTTGTTTAATTCGAATAACATTTGAATAACATTTTTATCATCATTACACGAATTCTATTAATATTGAAGAAATTTTAATATTTTATTATTTCTTTTAATTTCTATTAAGTATATTACCTTTTATTATAGAATTACTTAGCATATTAGAATTCCAACGTATCAAAAATTAGTATTATTGATTGTTAAAAAAATTTTTAACAGTTTTTACGTAGCGAGTTGTAATTTTTTACGAAATTTATTGTAAATGAATTTTATAGAACTTATTTTTCACACAGTATTCTACAGTGCACTATTATTAGCACATTATATAAAGTTGTAGTTTTTGGACATGTTTTGCATTATTTGCGAGTAAATTATTGAATAAAATTTTTTCTGAATTAATTATTTTGTAATTAAAATTTTTAAATTTTGTCTTTCTTTATGACTATTTACGCAGCTGTACATATTGTGATTCAGTCTTTTCATTATTGTCATATTCATCTAAAGGTCATTTACACAACTTTTCAGGCAACAATATGCCAACCAACTGCTTTATTATAAAACTGAAGAAAATATTTGCAAAATTATTTTACGGTATTCAGTTAATTTCACTTGCAGTGTTTACCGTACTTTTTTTCAAATATAGAAGCTATATTATGCAAATTTGTTATGAGATGGATAATGTCGTACTTGCAATGCAAATACGAATACGAATATTCCTGTTATGTTTTGTCGAAAAATTGCAATTTTATAACTGTTTTCCAATTACAGGATATTTCTATGGCTGAAACGACACATGTATCCGACGAGGAGAATGGTCAAGATTTAGTTGATACACACAGCTGTTACAAAGCACCGGCTCAGAAATCGGTACAAGAAATATTTGCAGCTGATGCAGACGATCTCAGCTTGAGAAAATACAAGGAACAGCTGCTTGGTAGTTCATCTGGAAATGTTGTAATTGGTATTTTCAATTTTGCAGTTTGTGTTTTACAATGTTTTATGTTTTTTTAAATAAAAATTATCTGGATAAATTTAGATGAATCGAATCCAAAAAATGTTATTGTACGTAAGTTGACTTTAATTGTGAATGGACGCCCTGATATTGTGATGAATTTAGAAGGTATTAAAATTATGCCTTCTTTATTTTCATTACAAATTAAGAGGAAAATATTCAGATATATCAAATATGGAAAAACAAAGTTTTGTTCTCAAAGAAGGTTGTCAATATCATTTGGAAGTGGGCTTTCATGTGCAACGTGAAATTGTTGCTGGTTTGAAATATGTGCAAAAAGTATATCGTCTTGGTGTTCAAGGTTTAGCATATATTTTTCATTAAAGATTAAAAATGTCTCATTTTTAATATATTAAATATTGTTATGTTTTATGCATACATAATAGAAATTCTATTTTTATATCCTTTGTGATTTTAGTGGCAAAAGACGAATACATGGTGGGATCATATCCACCTCGTAAAGAATTGCATACCTTTCGTACACCACTCGAAGAAGCACCTTCAGGTTTGCTAACGTTTTCTTTTTTGTTTTTTTTGTCAATATTTTAATTTAATGCTCATTTTAAAATAGGCATGGTACAACGCGGTTCTTACAATGTGAAGTCTTTGTTCACAGATGATGATAAAAATGTTTTGTTGAAATGGGAATGGAATTTGGAAATCAAGAAAGACTGGGATTAATGGCCTTAAATTACTATTTGGGTTTCACTTATGTACAATTTTCAAGTTATGCAGGGAAACAAAAGAAATATAATAATTCATAAATGATATAACACTGTTGTTCGATTTGTTCAACTGTGTCTTTCATTTATAATTTGGTTATTTATTTTATTTTTCTCTTACTTGCATAGCTAAGTGATTTTCATCAATCATTATTTTGTTCCTATTATTAGAAATACTGTTTTGCTTATTTGCCAGTTTGCTATGCTTCTGGTAGATATCGATGATTTTGCATTTCGCTTGGCAAATAAACAATTTTTTTATTTATTTGAATTTTTTTATTTTATTAATAAGGTAAAATAATAATTATTATCATATTTGTGTTTTGTATACAGGAATGCAGAAAAAGCTTCATTTAAATGTAATTAGTTATTTGTAATTTTGGAATCGAAGAGCACAAAGGTTAACATTATACAGTAGGCAAACAAATAAAAGAAACATTATTTAAATTCACTTTGTTGACAGTGAAAACTTATTTGCTTGGAGTTTTATTATGCTTTAACTTATTTGCTTATTTGCTTGGAAAATATAGTCTTAGATAAGCTAAGGTACCTCTCATGCATAACTGCTAGAATACATGATATGTACAACGGAAGGTGCATGCACTTTAATTATAACTTCATATTTATGTTTTATGAAACAATCGATGTTTTTAATTGCTTCAATTATAAAATGCCTCTAAATACACATTCCAGTAAATATATGAAAAAATTGATCAACGGCTTATAATTGTTAAAGCACAAATTAGTGACATTTTATTTGCTTATTTCAAATTAAATCAAGATTAATAAATTAAAATGCATGTGATACAAATTTGACGACGTAAATGAATAATTATGCATTTTTGCTAATCGTCATTTCAATATCTCAATCAGATGTGCTTGATCGATTAAAATCCGTATTTTTCTATTCTTATGTGCATTTATTATCATAAATGCATAATGCGTAGTTTTAATGATAAGTTTATAAATAAAGTTGATGCATATGAATATAGTATAAAATATAATAGTATAATATGTAGTTTATAATAGGTAAATACTTTTAGGACGTCTGTATTTGCGGTATTTCATCAATATTCTTAAAATATTTAGTTGCTTTGTTAGCGAATGATGTCTGCTTTCTTAGCATTTGTCTGATAGCATACTTCAACTTTTACTTCAATAGCGCATAAACTTTAAAAAACAAAACAAAAACAAAAAAAACAGCAAAACATTTGCTCTAGAAACATAATCTGAGTTGTTTTCTTGTTAATTTTTTCATATTAAACTCACAAACTAGTTATTAATTTTGGATTAACTATCACAGAAAGTAGATGTTAAAGTAAATAAAAGTTTATTTCTTTTTTAAAATAAAAATTTATGTGTTTACGTACATAATTGCATCAATGAATACGTGAGGAGAAATATCATAGTAAAAAGAAATTATTTTCTTGCAATTTTATGAATATTTCGTAATGTTAAATTACCTGAAAGGAAGTTCAAGTGCAAGTAATTATTTTCTTGTATTAAATTAAAAAATCTATCAAGAGCAATATTAGATTAAAATAAACTAATAAAAACTATTCAAAAAGCCTAAGCATAGCTATGTCAGAAATTCTTTTGGTTGCTCATGGACTCCCGCAAATCAGTACCTGCGTTCAGCGTTACGGTAGCGGCCCCCGGTAGATGACGTAATTACAGTGTTGTGTGTGCGTGTGTGTATATTATGTTGTGATTCTAAATAGTGGTAGTTTGGTTTTGGCGTTATTTTGTTAATCTGACCTTCGTAAAGTCCTCTGGTATTGTTGACACTGTTGTCTGTTGTCGAATCTTCAACAAAGTCTACCCTTCATTATTTTCTTCTCTCGTCACGTTCGGAAACGATCCGGGGTTAATCAGCGGTTGGACAATCAAATAAGATTGACCTCCCGCGTGAATAATAATACACTCCACTCATATACTCAGAAGTTCGAGTTTTGTCGCTAACAGCTTAGTTTCATTATATTTTTCATAAGTAAACCAATCTGAAATAAATTTATTAATTTAAATTATTCGGTTATTTAAATAGGCCTGATAGCAGATTGGCGAAATTGTCAATTTGAATTGTATTTGTGCATGTATTTACGTTCTCTGTTATATACTTAATAACTAATTACATTTCTTAATTATAAAGTTATTTACTCGTTTAATATTGCTTACTTTGGTTTTATCTGTAATTTTTTACTTTCTTCATCTTTTTTATCATTTTAATTTTATTTTAAAGTGAAGCTTGATTTTCTGATTACTGTAAGTAAGTGACCCATAAATGTGTATATGTAAATGAATGTTATATTGAAGAATGATAATCAAGTTAAGTTTTTAAATGGCGGATTCTTGAAATAGCTAAATGATAATATAAAGTAAAATATAGTGTAATAAATTATATCTTTTATAAATCTTAAAAATATTGGGAACTGAAACAAACAATAATACTGTATTGGAAAACATTTTATTTTAGTTTTCATTATAATAATTCTCATTAAAAGTGTATATTAAATTGAATGTACATGCACAAATAAAAAATAAATTTAATTTACAAAAATTTCAATTTTTGAAATTGGTAGTGCATATTATTTAAAATCAGGCGTAATCATGAATATTAAAAAAACATTTCGTGTTGTTTTTTTAATTGCTATTTTTTAATGTATTTGTTGGAAAAAAATTAAAAAGCTTTAATAAGTCTAAATAAATTCCCTGCTGTTATTTATGGTTGATGACAACTGTTTTACTTATTCGTTACATGTCATAATTAAAACTTTTTGATTCTTATACTACTGTAATATGGTATTCAGTGTAAGTGTTTGCTGTGGAACTTCCGTTTTCATGTGTTTTCCACTGAACGAAATTAGGTCACGAAATTCATGGATGCACAGTACAGTGATGAAAATGGTATGAATTCTTTTATGTAAGAATTAGAAAGGCTGGAAATTGTTGTGGATCTGACTGCTTGATGGTCATCGTATAAAACATTAAAAATGAGTCATTTGTATTGTTGAAAAATTTTGTTTCCTTTTTTAAGATTTATAAATATTAGAAAGATATGGGAAGGATAATTTTTAATTTACAAGTATAAGCCTTTTTTGCCAAAGATACATCTGACATATTTTATGTGCTTTAAAAATAACCTTGTTGTGATTTTTATTTTTACTTTAAGAAGCTATATTAAACTGAATTTAGTTACTTATGAAATTTTGTATATACTGTTTTATTTCTGTGTTATAGTGATTAGTATAAAAATATAGTGTACATATTAGTGTATTGTTGTTACTTGAATTTTCTTATCAATTATAGGATTTAATTGTTCGAATACAACCAAAAGTTCCCCAAATAAGGCAGAGAATACAGCGCGCAAGAAAGATCGTCGTATAGCATTCATGCATCCTGTTACGGGTAAAATATTATTGCTCAAATGGCCACTTCCTAAGGTTTGCTTTAATTTTTGCAGTGTCAACTAATTATTAATATTAATATTAATTATAGACGCACACTTACTGCGCTTTGGAAGAAATGCTTGCCACATACAGGTAAGTTGTTTGTTTATTAAAAATATGAGTGCAACGTTGTTTACGTTACAAATGTATTTGGCTATTTTTTAAAATATTTTTTTCATTCAGAAGCGTATATAAATTATATAAGCATATATAAGAGACATTTTATTTAAATTAATTTTTATTTAAATTGCAATACTTTGCAATGATAGTAAACATGCGCTGTTATTGTTGTAGATTGTTATCAAGTTATATATCAGAAATGTTCGACGTTTTGGAACGTATACCAACTGCTAAACGATTGCCCTGGCTTTTAAAATACCGAGATGTGAAGAAGATAGCAAAATCGTTTAATAAGGCTGTTCAGCGATTAAGACGTTCCGTAATTATTAATATTTTTCATAATAAATGTATATATGTGAAAAGTGAGTTTAGTTGTTAATCGTAAGTGTTTATAAATAAACTTGGATTGCAAAAGCATATTTTATTTTGTAAAAATATAAATGGAAAAGAGATTTATTCTGTTAAAAGAATGTTTTTTGTTAGTTTTAAGTTTTTGGTATGCAGTTTTTAAATAAAAAAATATTCAGTCATTAAAAAAGTGCAGTAGCTTATGGCAAACTTTTTTTAGGCAAACTTAAGATGAACATATGTGAATGAGTGTTCTTATTGCAAATATTCAACTGTTTTGTTTGTTTGTTTTTTTAATAATTTGAACTATTAAACTTGAATGTTTTAGGCGGGTTCGAGGGTTGCTACTTTTCTTCCACCTGAATCGAAAGAGGTTTTCTTGAGGCATATGCTTCAGCAAGTGTACAATTATTCCGTTACACAACCTATGAAACTCAATTTGTACACTGCTTTTACACCGTCTGTATATGGTGAAGTGTCATATGATTGTGTATCTATCATACTCAAGCAGATTCCTCTCGGGCCGAATGATTATTTTTTGGATCTTGGAAGTGGTAATAAGTAAAAAAAAATTCTTTTTTCTTTTCATATTGTATAGATTTGTTAAGGTGTTGGAAATGTTGTTTTGCAAGTGGCAGCTACATCTTTGTGTGGCATGTCAGTGGGGATTGAAAGAGCAAAGTGGCCAATAAAATATGCTAGAGTAATTTTTTATTTTTTGTTTTTCACATATATATATATATATATATGAAAATTGTTTTCTAGAGAATGTATAAACATTTTGAAAGATGGAGTTCTTGGTATGGCCATACTCATCGTCCATTTAAATTACTGGAAGGTGATTTTTTGGATGTGAAATTTCGTGAACATTTTTGCAAAGCAACGTGAGTAAGAGTGTTTGAAATGTTTTTTATTATGTATATATTTTTTTATTGTAGAGTTATTTTTGTAAACAATTATGCCTTTGGTCCAGAACTTGATCATCAGGTATTGTAGTTATTACGTGTGCATGCTATAAATGGAAAGTAATTTAGAAGAGATACACATAGCAGTTTAGAATAGAAATGCAATGATTCTTTAATACGATTAACAAACATAACAGCAATATTTTATTATTCATTATTTGAGGTTTATATTATTTAGATTTATGAAAAATTTACTTCTCAATTTTTATATATTTGAGTATGTTATGTTTAACAGTCTTATAATTTCTATTTTTACATTTTTGTAAATGCTGTGACAATTTAATAAAAATAATGACGTTTCTTTATAGTTAAAAATTATTTTTTCTGATTTGAAAGATGGCACAAAGATTATTTCATCTAAACCTTTTGAATTAGGCAACGGTGGTCGTTTGACGATACGGAACATTTGCGGTAAATGCTTTTTTTTTCAATTTTTTAAACAAGATGAAAATAATAATGATGAAATAAACTAAGAAAGCAGAACATAATTCTTTATTATACTTGAAATCTCAGATCCTGGGGCTTGTTTGTCTGTAAGGAAGTTGTTTACCATGTCCAGATGCGTTTCTTGGACTTCTGCGAAAATTTCTTTCTATCTACATACTGTGGATCATAGCAGAGTAATTTTATAATTATTTTTCTTTTGTCTTTATTGTTAAATGATGTTTTACTTTTTATTGTATATATATATATATTTTTTTGCATTTCAGATAGAGCAGTTTATTCGTAGTACTGAAAAACCAAGTACAAGTCGTATTTCGAATAAAATTATACCGCAGTCAATAGTTGCAACAAAGACAAATAAAAAGAGAAATATTGTTAGCTGATCTTGTTTCTAAATAATTAATTATTGAACAAAATGTAAATTATTATTCTTTTTATTTAAAGCAACAGTATGAACACCATAATGTTTACGTTTTGTTCCGTTGTTTAGTTTGCATTTTTAGCACGTATATTAACGATTTCTGTGACTTTGCTTTCAAATTATATGTTCAGTTGTTTAATTGTTATTTGAAATGTCACCATTTATGAAAAGGATATTAATGTTTGAATAAAAAGTTATCAATCGAATTGTTGTCTTTTTTTAATGAAAAGTTCAGTGAATAAATTTACACTCACTTATGCATGCATGCATGAGTGAGAATAAGAAGAAACGCTACGCTTTTTAAGCCGTTATTCTTGAAATGTTAGAAGAATGATGTTGATTAAATAGATATGATTCAGTGAAAAATGATGAAAACAATAAATTACCACACATCACATTAAATTTGAACCAACTTGATTGTATATTTGTTTATATCAAAAGAATTGGATGTTGTAGAAAGTTCCCGAAACTGTTCAACCATTCCAGAGCAGCTTCATCTCGAATCACTGCATTATTGTACGACAGTGTAGCTCTTACGCTAAAATGACAACAAATACACATTATCATTACAATTTATAAAATAAAATGTGAAAATATTTTGAAACAAACGAACCGATAGCATCTAACATTTTCATTTGAAACTGTCTGATAAACTTCTCCAAAAGACAACAACGCACACTGCGGAGGCAACAACACTTCAGCACATTTGGTCACATGCATATCAGCTAGGTTGATAATGCTGCAAGCATTAAAATAAAATACATGCATATACACACCATTTACCATATTTTCAAGATCATCAAAATTTACCTGAATGTCGGATATTGACAATCGTCATCAGTCAAAGTACCAGAATACACTTTCTCCTCGAGTTCCTATAAGAATTAATATATTTTAATAATTTTCATTCAAAACAAAACAAAACACAATATTCAACTTTTCGTTTTAAATTGATTTCATGTGCAGACATCAAATTCGCATCACGTATGACTACCATTTTGAAAAGATCATTCGAGATAACGTTCATCCCAATATTTACACTGGGAGAGGTGAAAACATCGTCTCCGGAAGCAAGAATATTCACTTCAGGTACTTTCTGTTATAAACAAAAAGACAACTGCAATAATTTTTGCATATAATAAGTGAAAACAAATTTTTCTCCCCATTACAAAAGAAATATCGAAGAAATATTTAAAAAAAAAACAACAACCCAACCTTGGCTGCATACTGAGCTGATTCAATTTAAATATCTAAATTTGCACAGCATTGTTGGTTTTTGCTCACTACACTAACAAGTTGGAAAAGATCATTTCAACGTTGACAGACAGAGCATTTTACTGCCAAAGTTGTTTAATATTACAGTATTTTTTTTAACCCCAGACATTCATTGACAAATATATAATTCAAAATGTAAGAAAATATCAAATATTGTAAATAAAGTACCTTCAATGCTAGCAAGCAAGCTCGGATAACAAAAGAAAAAATAGAAGGTGCACGATCATCATCATCACCCTGTTGCACCAAATTCATCAGTGTCGTAACGTCAACATCAGCTGTTTCGTACGAATGAGGAATTGTATGCTAATAAATAAATAAATAAATAAATAAATAAATAAACAATATAATATAGTCAAAAATAAAATCAAACAACTGAATTAAGTAATACTTTTGAATGAGAATATTGATCAGCTGCTTCTTTCATCAGTTGAACTATTGGCATGTCAGTAAAGCTGCGTGCTAAACGTTTGGAAAATTTCATCTCCTGCTGAACCGCAGCTGGCGGTCCTTGGTCTGCAGGCACTTTGCTTAATTTATGAGATGCAATATACTGCAATACATCACTAAATATTTACAATTAAAAATTAAAATCATATTATACTATTATCTCTTTATATAAATTCACGTGTAAAACTGAAACTGTTGCACATATTTTCTTCTGCATTTATTTTGTGCAAATTCTGCATCATAAAACAACATATCGATAGTAATTCAGGTTTCCGTTGAAAAGTTTTCTATCATAAACTAGAATTATCCACATTCATCTTATTTCCATTTTCAACTTCAAATTTAATTGCTTTCAATAAATAATTCACTCTAACCTATTAATAACTACAAGAAGTTGATGAATTTATTGCAAAAGTAAAATTATAAAGACTAGATAAACAAATTTAAATCAACAATTTCCAGTAAAAATTAAAGAAATTTTCACTTAAAAATAGTGCATAACTGAGCGAGTTGCATAACTTTCAAAAGTAAGTGCGATGCAGTGCTTCATTGTAACTTTCGTTGCAAACTTTTCGTTTAACAATGTTCGGCAAAAAATAATATTCTATCCTCCTATTATTTTTGTTTATTTGTATATTAATTACTGCTTGAATGTTACATTATGTTGCAAAACTTAATTTGATAATCACATTTAAATTTCAAAATATTTTCACCATTTCAAAAGGGCATTTCGCGGTCCTGTAGATCTGACTTTCAATGGATCTAAGTGGTACTCAAGAAGAAGTAATCTGGCCGCTGGACCGGTTAATCTGAAAAAAAATAAATTGAAATATCACAAATTTATAATGAAAAAATAAGATGAAAACGGAAAATTTATTTACCTGAAAGCAGGGGTCTTGCTTTTGGTCAACGAGGCTAGCATTTTTCCGTATGCACTCATTTGCTAAAAGTGAAAAAGAAAACATTCATGCAGATAAAAATATGCATTACTCTGTCAGATTTATTAATTTATATTTTCAAACCAAATGTTAATGCACAGCTGCCAATCAACTACAGTATAATCGAAATCAAGTGCTATTGTTAAATTTATGCAATTCGATAGCAGCTGATAGTAGAATTCACAATCGTAATGCGCAACTGGATTGTTAAGTTAGTTCTGTTTTTTGGTTACGTCTAAATTACAATTGATAAAATTTTTGAAAAAATAAAATGTATGCGTTTATAGAAAAGCGTACGTTAAATTGAGGTTTGAATTGAAATATTTTTTTTATTTAAATCAAACAAGTAAACATAAATAAATAAATTTTTGAAAAACAAAATAGAAAAATTCAGTTTTTCTTCAATATATAAACAACACTGAATAATAGCATATACACAAACATACAAAGAACAGAGAAAAACTAAAAAAAAAATATAGATGAAAAAGTGGAAGTAATCTCAGACTGTTCTTACAGCAGAACAGAAGAAAATTTTAATAAATAATTCAACAGCAGATAGACTTGTAAATAATACAATTTTACTCGACTGTAATCAAGAGGTAAGTGCTGCGGTGATAAAGAAGAAGAAATAGTCTCGCACTTTGGAGTACATAATTTTTATTTTAATATATTCAAATTCAAAGTAGTATCGTGGTAAAACGAAATGAACAAAAAATCACCGACTACAAACAACACATAAAAGCATTTTTTATGTGGAAAACAACAAAATAATGATGCACTGCACATGATATAATGAAAATAGTTTAAAGGAACGTATTAAAATTTTCAAATATAAAAATACGTTTTTTCTTCCTCATTTCATTTATCCACTCATCCAAAAGTTTAACATCAATTACTACACACACACACACACACACACACACACACACACACACACACACTCATACACAGGAAAGCAAACAAAAATGAATGCTATACAAATGTGGTGAAAGTGGTGGCGGTGATAAACACGAGTTTCATACTGCGCCAGGCCAAATACTCGCTCAGTTAATAATAAAAATGATTCGCATCGAGATGCGCTGATTATTAAGTCGAACAGAAACAAAAAATAAATTTCTTAAATATGTGAAACTCCATTAAGCAGAAAATTTCGCCTTTAACCAAATAAATAATGGAATACGAAGCCAGGTAGGTGGAGGGGGGGGAGTAGATAGGTAGATAGGTGAATAAAATATTTTCACTTGATTATAGGTAGATAGATAGGTAGACTGGTAGGTAGGTAGATAAGTTGATATCTAAGTAGAATATACAGACAAAAAAATGACTATAAAAAGGAAAAAACAGAACCCAAATAATAATAATAATAATAATAATAAAATTAACTATAGAGCAGAAAACTATTCCCAAAGTATAAATATAAATCAAAAAAGAAGAATAATAATAAAATACTAAACACGAAAACAGAAAATAAAATATGCATATGCATAAAATAATAGTCAGTCTTCATTCACAGTCAATCATTGAGATACCCGCTTTGCAAAGCAGATCACATTTGAAGAAATTTCCTCAGATTTTAGTTTCAAACTGTACTGTAATTGATCAATGTTGACAAATCGTGACAAATTGGATGCGTAAGAAGCGGCTGTTGCAGCAATTGGATTTTCCTCATCACCAAGCATCACATCCCGTGGTGTAAATTTTGACTGAAGATTCCCAGAACTGGCAGCAGCAGCAGGATCGACGACACTACCATTATTATTATTACTATCCATATTATTATTCCTATCAATAGCAGCAGTAGCAGTAGTAGTAACAGTAGTAGTATTAGTATCAGTAGCAGCAGTAACAGCAGCAGCAACAGCAGCAGCAGAAGTATTTAAAACAGTGGTAATAGTGGCAACAGCAGTGCTATTACAAGTGTTGCTGCTGTTGTTGTTTTCAAAAACAGTAAAATTAGAAAAAGGCAAAAAATTCCCAACTGTGGCTGTTACTCCTCCTTGATGATTCGACGTACAATTATTATTATTATTATTATTATTAATGCCAAGTGTTCGTGCTGGATACCAGAGATTCAACGGATTGAAGCCGGTCGATGCTTGAGATGCTGTGTTCATCAACGAATGAGCCGCTAAGTGAGTCAAATGTCGACTGTCAATAAATGGAACAAATGATCCGTTGAATGGAAATTGCCCATTTGTTGTTAAATGCTGTGAAATTGGATTATTCATCATCGAAATGCCAGCAGTTCTGTTTACAATATTTGAAGCTTGATTATCATTATTAGTATTAGTATTATCAGTAGTAGAAGTAGTAATAGCAGCAGTTGTATTGTTACTGTTGCTATTATTGCAAGAAGTAGATGACAGTTCAAATGCAGAAACTGTTACAGGTACAGTTTGAGTAGCAATATTATTCAAACGAGGTGTAATGTTAGGACGAAAGCATAATATATCTATTAAAAATATAAAAAAAATAAAATAGAATTCAAACATTTCACAGAAAATTAACTTTGAATAAACATCCAGCATTGAATAATACACATTTGTAAAAAAATATACCTTTTGTTGTTGTCAAATCAGATGAAACTTTTTCCAAAGAATTGGTGGCTGCATTTCTTTTGCTTTTGCTTTTACTTTGAGATGCAGTCGATGATGATACCCCTGATGTAACAAATAAATAAACAAATAAACAAACAATAACAATAATAAATTACTGGAAGTTTTAATATCATAGGCAGTATGAGTTTGGAATTTAGTTTCGCTGCTTCGGCGATGACGGGATTGTTCAATCAAAGCTTTCAAAGCCGAAGTCTCCGGCGTGCTAACCGAAACAAAAGACGGAGGACTTGGACATAATCGAAGACGTTGACGACCGTCCGATTCAGTAATACTGAATGTACCACCGGAATAACGATGAACTAAAAATGAATAATAATTCCAATAAATTCCTTAAAATAAAGCTAAATAATTTCAATTAATTTCAAAATAATACAATTTTACAATACTATTCAATTTGTAATTTTTTTCCTCAAATTTATTCAAAAAATTTTATTACAATAAAAATCAATTCATTTTTCATAAAAGCAGTATAACTTTCCACTACCTCGACGTGGACTGTTGTTAGCTGATGCCGGTATGCTTGCAGGAATAGCAAAAACTGCAAAATACAAAATTTCACATATACACAACACATTCTTTTTGATATATTTCAATCATGCATAACCTGTACTGCGCTTCTGCTGAATGTTCATTACCTTGACGTTTCGGTGACGATGGAGCACTTTGACTAGCAAAACGTCCCAAATCAGTTGAATCATCAAATCTACGTTTTCCATTATTACAGTTGTTGTTGGTGGTGATGATGGTGGTATTATTATTATTCACTGAATCTGCAGATGATAATGATGATAAACCCGAAATTGCAGAAATTTCATTTGTGGAACAAATCGGACCACTACTGCTGAGTACTGAATGATCATTGTTGCATCTAGCGGCTGCTAATTCAACACTACCACGACAAAGTACTGCCGTCGTCGGTGGCCGTGTGAAAACTATCTGACCCAAACCTATTTTTCAACACATTATCATATTGAAGTAAACAAACAAACAAACAAATAAACACTATTCACACTACCTACCTAGCTTGTCTGTTTCAAGTGGAACAAATTTCAACGCTCGAATGATGTGCGCTTCGGCAGTTGGTGGCGTCACGTTTCGACAAACTTCATTTGATTTTATCGACACTACATCGCATTTGTTCACTTTTGCTATTGTTCGACCATCGCCACCGCCACAACCATTGTTAATACTACTAGAAATTACTGACACTTCGGCAAGAGCAATATTATCTTCTTTTTCTGACTTCACTGTTGCTGTTTCATCATTATTCCGAAACGGTGTGATGACAACATTGCCAACAGATTCCCTGTCAATAAATTTAAAAAAAAAGAAAAAAATAATATCCTTTAAAATAAATATTAATATGAACACGATAATAAATTCATCTCAATCAAATAATCTTGTTGATCAATTTGAACAAATTACCAATGAAAAACAAAGTAAATAAAAAACGAAATCATAAATACAGTAAGAATGAACTTACTTTATTACCGTAACTTTGCCTGATTGCTTTTTCTTTTTCAAATCAACATTCTGATCAACGCCACTTAAGGCGGACAGCCGACGAGACCTTCGTTGTCGAAACGCAAATTGAACAAGCTTCGCTTCTGATAAGGAATCCAATCCCCAGAAGTTTCCTTTGCCAGGTTCATCTTGTGAACGGGGTATTTTGATAAAATATCGATTCAACGATAAATTATGACGAATGGAATTCTGTTAACGAAATATAATTTACATTTACAAAAAAAAATTAACAGTTTTTTTCACTAGTTTTCCGATTACTTACTTGCCAACTTTTGTCGCATGTTCTGTAATAGGGATAATTTTTTATTATATACGCATAAATGCCACTAAGTGTCATCTGTCTTTCCGATGTGCTTGATATCGCTTGGACAATCAACTGGGCATAACTGTACGGCGGTTTTACTAAGGACGACGACGACGACGACGACGCAACAGTATCAGCTAAACAATTACCCGTTTTCTTATTATTATTACCTTAAAAAAAGTCATTAATAAAATTAATTAGATCAACCGCACTGTTCATCAAACTGACAAATGGCAAAACAAGCAAACCAACAATAATAAAACAAAATTAATAATTTTATACAACATTATCATCACATTATTACCGTCGGCTGAAGAGTTTGATGTCGTTATGCAAATAACACCGACACGATCAGCATCTGACGATGAGTCAGTGTTGGATGTGAATTGTGCTTGTTGTTGAACAGCAGCAGTAGAAAATTCTTCATTTGGATTATCCTCAACTATCACCAGTGCATTTTCATTATTGTCACTGCAAACCGATTCAGATGCTGGCGATTCAGACATCTGCTCATCCGCACTACTGAAATATACACATCCATATCCGATATACACAGAATGCACTCTAACAATATAAAGAAAAGCATAATTAATTACTTCATCAACTGCGGCAATAACCCGCTTCTTGACATTTTGCCTTCGGTATATGTTTTGTTCATACTTTCTGTCGATGTAGTGGACATGGATGACAAGGATGCACAACTGTCCTCAAGCGGAGGAGCAATAAAAACGGCTCTTTTGACAATTGACTGTTCCGCTTCTTCCACCAAGCTTGGCTTTTTAATCAAGCTTCGAAAATGCAAACGAATATGCGTACTGGGAAACCGAAGTGTACATCTTAACAATAAATTTATTCTCATATGGAAATTAAAAATCACAGAAACTCAAAACTAACTGCATGCTATTTGATGCAATCAACCATCAAAGCGTATGCTTTTCAAATTATCAAAAGCCAAAATTTAACACAAAAGTACACATACACACATGTATGTATACATAACAAAAACTAGAAAAAAATTTTTCACAGTAAACGCCAAATAATTCATCAGAATGTCAAGGCAAGAAATATTAATGAACATCTAGACAAAGAATAATCAATCAATCCAATTTAGCACAATAATATTATCATTTCATCTTTTTTTTTCAAAAATGTTTCACCAATACAAATGCTATCAACAACAGACTTATGATTGAATAAAAAAATATTAATAATTCTTCAATAAATAAATACACATTTATAAATACATTATTTGTACCGTTATAGGCAAGCCATTTGTATCGTTTTGAAGCAAGTTTTATCACTTTTCATTAAGAAGCAACGAAAATAAACCCTGATTATAAGATGTGAGAAAAAAGAAAAATGAATAAAAAATCACCTTTTGCAACCGATGAACCAACTAATTTAGAAATATCCAAAAAAGTTAAGAAAATTTTGTTTCACTTATCGATATGCTTAAAATTAAAATTATCAAAAGAAAAAAAGGAACTGATCACAAATTACACTATTTTTTTTACCAACAGCAAAAATGATGAACATCACTTAAAAATCGCGTGATCAACAACTACTGTTGCAAACACAAAATATGGAAATATTTAAAAGAAAAAAAACGTAATAACGTAAAATCAAATGCAGCAGCAACAACAAAAGAAAATACAATACATAATTTAAAAAAAAGTTTTCTTCAGTGTTGCTTTGTATGTATTGAAAATGTATTTGCAACAATTTTTAAATCCCAAATATTTAATAAGAGCATTTTGTTTGCAATGCTTTGTTGAACCAAATAAAACAAAGAATAATTGTTGTTGATAAAATTGTCATTTTCCATTTCAATACAGTAGATCACATAAAACAAGACATGTTCAACAGTAAATGGTTCCGGTTGATGGCACATCAGTGCACATAAGGAATTGCCACCCCACTATTATTACTGTACACAGCTTTTTAGTCAACATTAATCTTTACAACCCGTCGGTTACAACAGCAGCAATGAAAAACACAAAATAATAATAAAACGGGTTTCTGTACAATAACAACCACAATCACAACAACTATAACCATCACTACTGAGTTATTATTATTTATCATTGTTAATAAAAACTGCAGATTGTACAACTTCATCAACTATACAAAATAGCAACTATTCCAACAGACGTACGTAATATGTGCAACTAAAATCAAAGTTATCGTTCATTTATGAGAAATACATATTCAAAACAAACACTTCGATTATTATAATTACGAACCCCTTCCCCACAGATACACACACTTAAAGCCCACTCATCTAGTTATTTTTTGCTTCCTCGTCCTCAGCCATTATAAAAATACCTCTTAAACCTGTAAATGCAATTTATCATTGTGAATGAAATATTCTAAAACAAAACAGCACTGATAAAATATATTAAAATAAATCAATAATGCTAATCACTTATGTCTTTAAAAAATATAAAAGTTATGATACATCAAAAATTAATACAGTAAGAAACGGTAAGGTTGAAACAATTAATATACCATAGAGAAGTTATTGATAAAACTACACTTTTCCTTCATCTGAATAGT
Organism: Trichinella pseudospiralis; assembly: GCA_001447645.1. Lineage (NCBI taxonomy): Eukaryota > Metazoa > Nematoda > Enoplea > Trichinellida > Trichinellidae > Trichinella > Trichinella pseudospiralis. Next base: position 898,498 of record JYDV01000003.1, on the reverse strand, counting down.
TGTACTTTCAAAATAATTAAAACTATACTCCAATACACATTGTTAAGAAAAAATAAATTACACATGTACTGCTTGCCTACTGTAACAAAATATTCAAATCAAAAAAACCAAAACTTGAAAACTGTTACTTGCAAAAGCTTTCCTCAAAAAAGAAATCAAAAATCTTTTTTAAAAATTCAATAAAAATACTCATTCCATTTAACTAATTAAATATAAAAATAAGTCAAATAATGGCAAAGACAATTAGTTGTTAATGAGTAAATTGAGCAATTGCCTAATTTTTGCATAGTTTTCCAGATCAAGCAAATTCAAACGTTCAAGCAAAATAAGCACTTTTTCTCTAATCAAAATGCCTTCACTGATAAACTAGCTGAGCAGCTTTCATCAAGCACTGATTTTCAGTAAACAGAATTATCAAAAGATGAAAGTACAAATTTCACTCGGATTCAATTACTAATAAAACAATCTCCATTATAACATTTAAAAAAAAACAAAAAAATTACAAAAAACAATGATTTATAACAACTTTCGCAAAATGTAACAAGATAAAAATGAAAAACAAATAATAAAATATGCCATTTCTGAACGTTGCAAAAGAACTTTTACTGAAAACAAACAATCAAACCTGAAAATCAAACAAAAAACAGTTCAACCTAAAGACATACGTAGTGCATTGAAATGAAAGAAAAAAATCAAGTTGCATCATAATTTTTCAAACATGAAAACAATATTTTATTGCCTAAAAGCGCTGTTCATAACGGTATGTGTTAAAACTGAAAAAAATTTATAGGAAATAGAAAAATGTCAAAAATTAATTCGGTTTAGTTGAATTTTTTTAAAGGGGAGGGGGCATCAATTATCACCGTTCATTTTATTCTTTTCTGCAAAGTTGTGTGATTTTTTTGATTAACAAAAATTCAATTTTCACATAGATCCGTAAATGCAAGTACTGTGCATGAACGTCCGCAATACAACATTACGTGCATTATTGATCGAGAGAGAATTGCAATTTTATAAAATATTCACCATCACCGATAAAGCAACAACACTGCTTACTCTGGAAAGAGCAGAAACAATTCTTACCATCACTGATAAAATTTCACTATGACTGACTACTTAATGCGACAATACCGTACGTATGACTATCCTGATTGCTGTCATCCATACTAATTTTTACAGATAACGAAAGAAAAGAATGTATATTTAAAATTTAAAATAATAAATTCAAAAAAAAATCGTTGTAAACAGTAGAAAGTATATTGTTTAGCACTGATAATAAAGCAGCTACAACTGAAATATTTTAATTCAGTGAATGCTGCAATGGACACGCAAAAGTGTACACGAATACACATCACACGCAAATGCAAGTCTGAAATAAGAAAAAACAATGAATGAAACAGCAATGCAGGATAATTTTAGAATTTCAGATTTTTCTACCTAGGATTTCATTTTAATAAAACTTCATCAGAATTGCTTTCGAACAATTCGAATAAATTTCCAACTAAATCGGACTTGCTTCTAATAAGCGGCTATATTTCAAATTTGGAAAACAGCATTCAAATACCATTTTCTTGTTAAGTCGGTTCTCGTTACGCAAATAAATTCAACGAAATCAATGAAAACTCAAATACAACTCCACAATAATTAATGGAATTCAATTCAAGCGTAATGCAACCCCTGTTTTTCTCTATACAATTCATCAATTAACAATTTCAATTTCTCTCTCTAGTTCTTTCTGCATCCGTATATTCTTCGTTCTTTTATTTCCAACTGATAAAACTTCGTAACAAAACAACCTACATGCATCTAGAGATGCATAACTAATCAAAATACTATATACATATATTTGGGTGGGTACTTGAATATATATACATACATATATATATACAGTTACTGTACTTCACAAACCATCCGAAATTATCAAATTGAAACAATTTATCCAAACATTTATCTCTTGTACAATAAACAAAATTCGTTGAAGTAAATATTACACATAAAGCTAGTAAAAGGCAATTTGTCAAAAACTGCTTTAACATAAGCTCTAGAATCTAGACGAAATAAAATCGATCTGTGCATCCGCGTTAGTGGATGTGTTTAGCTTTATGTAACCAGTTATCATAAAAAATCGTCAAACAGACTTTCAAACATCCAAATCAATTAACCAACTGACTAACTAACTAACTGATGATAAGAATTATTCTGTAAAACTGCTGCAATATGCTGCCATTTATTATCTTTTCACAATACATCATCCTCAATAAAATTAAAAACGCTCACCAATGTTGAAGCTTTTCGTTGCATAAAAAATACATCAGGATATTTTTTTTTAAAATTGTACAAGTGAAATGTGAGTTACTTGTGAATGTTAGTTGAGTTACACATAACAAGTGAATGTATAACAGCATTGAAAAGCTTGTTTGTTGCATGATTGATCAAATAAAAATCTACTACAAACACTGCAACAATTGTTAAAATAAACATACAGACAACAATAAACATACTTTTGCCAACTTCATTGGTGAACTGAGACAAAAATATGTATCTTTTGTTTTCTTCAAGAAAATTTTTTTATAAATTTGAATAAGAATATAAATATAAAATTTAGTTATGCAAATCAATCTGAAACACATAAAAAAAGAAGAATTTGAAAAGAGAAGTTGCAACAAATTAGAACAAAAATGAAAATGATGCAACAGAAACAAGCTGATGAAGCAGGCATGCAAGCTGGCAGGTAGGTAGGTAGGTGTGTGTCATTATCACAACGGCAGTGGTTGAATATGAAAATCTAGTTCAATCATTTTATAATCAAATGACGTAATTTACCTGCCCCTCAGGTGCTAACATTTTTGGTGTAAAGAAGAATAATAAAATAGCAATTGCAAAAAATTCTTTTCTGCGCGTGGTAATGATGCTATTTAAAAGCTACTCACATCATTGTTCATTTAATTATCAATAATAATTAGAAATTTGTTTTCAATTCTATTCATCATCAAACATTAATCAAGTTTGAATTTAAAACAATTTTGAAAAATGCAGTAATATTTATTAATATTATTTTTTTATCAACATTTTCCAATCAAATCAACAATGTTAACAAAAACCTTTAAGTAGTAAAAACTGAGCTAACAACAATTAACAAAAAACGAAAACTATCCAAATTATAGTTTGCCAAAAAATATGTAAATAAAAAATTTCAATTCAACAACCCAAATTTTAACAGATTGGCAAAAATTTATTTTTACTACTGAATATACGTTGTAGTTAAAATTTTTAACAAATACCATTATGATGATGATGATGATGATCATCATCATCATCATCATGGAAATTTCACTTTAGAATGCGCAACACTTTTTAATTATTATTTCTCACCTATTTTTTAATCAATTGTCCTTTTTTTGTTTAATTCAAGATTAACATTAATAAAATGGGCGTCAGTTGTTAAATAAAACAAATAATTGAAGAAAACTTAAAATTGCTTCTCACAAAAAGGCAGGAAATTCATAGCAGTCTTCAAACGACTGATTAATTATTATATGAATTATATTCATTAACCAATTGTTATAATTATATTTTAAATAAATAAACAATCAAAACATATTTCAGAAAAGTGATTGACTTTGTATACATAATCATCAATTGTCATAAAATATTGATAAGCTGCTTTTTTATTTTTTCCTTAAATTATTTGTTCAATATTTATTTTACAACATTCATACTTGATGATAATTGAATTCAATAGTAAAAATTTTATAGTTATTGTTTGTAACACAACAACAACAATCGTTTTTCTATGCTGATTCATTTCTGTTGACAGTAAATAACAAAACATATCTACACACAAGTGTACACATAGGTATTTTTCATAAGATGTACAACTTTTTCACTAACAATACAAAAAACTGTTTAATGTTGAAAAATCGTACAACTGATCAATCATTTGAAATGATTATTTATTTATTTATAAATTTTCCTTACTTTCACTGTTACAAATCTAAATATTTGCGTGCATCTAACAATTAAAAAAAATTTTTTTAACAAAGAAAATCAACTAACACTGCACATAATAAATCATGTGCACTCATCAATAATAATAATAATAATAAAGGAAAATCAACAATTTGTTACAACAAAACCATCATTAATTAATCAATCCATCTTTTTTTACTATAATTTATTTATAATTGCCTGTCGTGTAAAGAAAAGTTAGTAATATTTGCAATAAATACTTAAATTGCATAAAAGTGACCACCTTGAACACTATTGGATTCATAATCGATAAATTATTATTAGTATTTCAATGTGCAAATGACAAAAAGCACTATCCATAGAGTTTATAGTATGCAGTTAGCACAAGCTAACTGCTCTGCTCAGATTGGAAGTGTCAATTATGGTATTTTATGCATACACACAAAGTGACCAACTAAGTTATGTGCAGGGTATAAATTTCAACGGTTCGATCAATCCAACAAACAGAACGACTGAAATTTACAGTTTAAAAAAAAGAAAACGTAATTTGCACAACTGAAATTCACTGCAATCTTTTTCAAAGCATCTGATGAAACTTTTTCTTCCCTCTGTTCTGTTCATGTTAGAAGTGCTCGATTGCGCATAATGTACTATATAGATTTATATAACATTTACGAATGGGTTGAGAAATTTGTCGTTTTAAGTTGTTGAAAATAAAAAATAGATAGATATATAGATGGAAAATATAATAAATTAATTAACGTAACACTTACTCATCGGGTATAGGTGTTGAATTGGTGATGTGATTGGGAATCAATGTGGAATTGAGAAAAATTCCATTTTTGCCAAAACAGACCAGATACCAGCAGAAATCGTCACCAAACTGCAACTGCAGATGCACTCTGGATACATAAGATGCACTGATGTCGTCGGCTTGTAGGCCAATATCCGGCGGATTGTTCTGACTTTGCCGACCAACCACTACGGATCTCTTGCGAATCATGTATGAAACATTTTCATAATCTAGACGCGCCAAGACACCGTTCGATATGAGAAAGTGATCAGTGGAATTTTGTAAAACAGAATCCGGATGCCAAAGCATGTGATCATTCTTTTCCAAACCAACAGGCACAAACGTGCGCAAAGAAGAAAAAGAAGAAGAAGAAGAATAAGAAGCATCGCAATGATGATCTTGAAATTTCGCCCGCGACTCTGTTATAGCAGCATAATTGATAGCCGCCATAGGTCGCTCGGCAAACATCGCCTGCTCGGCAATATTCACTACCTAAACAGTCTATAAAACACAATAAAATATGACAAACTAATAATAATACATAAATTAAAAATAACAACTGTAACAAAAACTGGAACTGGAATATCAATAGATTCTATCTACAAAGTGAACATAAAAGTACCAACCAACAAGACTAACGCTCATCGATCACCACAAACCAACCTTTCAGTTAATTCGACGTCTAGACGTTCTAGAAAAAATATGCAAAATGAAAAATACTTCTTTTTCATTGAACTATTTTCTAAAAATAACTAGATAAAAAGAAAAAAAATAATAATTTATCATTCATAAAAAAACTGGTAATAAAGAAAAAAACGTATCGACAAAAATTATAAACACTAACTAACTAACTATTATTCCGTCACTTTGATCCGTCAAAACACAGTGACTGACCACACCACGCGCATTCACAACAACGTCAACACCTACTGCCAATCGCCGCACTGGAGCACCAGCAATCTATACCACAGTAAGTACAGTATTTTCAATTTTCAAGTTGAAATTCCTTTTTTCAACAAATCTCTTAATATTCATATTTTCACACTTATCATTTTCCAAACGATCCAACCCATAACAGCTCACAGAACCTCTCAATTCTTATTCAAATTTTGCCAACGCCAAAAAAAAGTTCATTCCATTTGCAAATTAACCTAAACGTATTTATTTATTTATTTATTTATCGCGTAAACTTTGCATCTTTTCAATTCTTTTTAAACAAATATTAAGTTTGCAAATTATCTGAAATGACGCTTGAATGAATTTCTGCTCACTCCGCCTACTTTGATGCGGTTGCAATTTCATTGGCTGCTCGTTTTATCCCATTATTGCAAATTTCATTGGTCAATTGATAAACAATGCATGCAATTGTTGAATTTCAACTTTCAGTAATTGTAATAAAATATATAACTAACAAAATAATTTTAAAAAATCCTCAGCCAAGCAAATTCACTGCATTAATATTTAATTTAACGTTTTTTAAACGTATTTTTCTGTCAAAATTCAAAATTTACATTACTTATTGTTACTTTTTGAAAATGCAAATCAACAACGATCTGCGACACTTGTAAAATGTTCATTGGATCATGAACAGCATTTTTTCTTTTTCTATTTTATAACAATCTATATACAGATAATTTCATAACTTCATCATTTGTAAATTCATTTATTGCAATTTTAAATGGTAATAAAATAAATACATTTTACTAACACGCTGGAAAACAAAAGTTCATCAGTTCTCAGAAAATAGTTTGTAAACTTTTAAATCAAGGACTGAAGTGAACAATTAATAAATTGCAACGATGGATAAATAGGCAGCTTCGGCGGGAATTCTAGTACAACAAAATCGCTCAGATTTTTGCTTACAAATCTGTTGCCTGTTGATGATAAAAAGATGTGCAAAGTGTACTAATTGCAGAAATGTTGCAGTAAACAATTGTATAAAATATAAAACATTTCAAGTTGCAAATAGAAAATACATCCCTGTACATTATATTCAAATTTTCTATATATCTATAAAAACCATTGATTAATCTGTGTATATACTGATCTGAGTTTAACATAAAAGTCACTTTGATGCATTATCATACAAATTTCTGATAAATAACTAATGATGGAAAGAAATTTAAAATCACTAACCAATAGGGTAACCGATTATAATGAATTCAAACCTGATTTTCGTCAATGATGTTACTGTCAAAATTACGATATTCAAAAAGCGCAGAATTTGCTAGTAAAATTTTTATTTCTCGATTAAGTTATTAAAATTTTATTTCAAATTAACTGCATTATTTCAAATATAAATAAATCAAAGCTCAACGAACAAAATGCACATCAAAATTAAAGGAATAGAAATAAATTATGATTTCAAAAACGCTTTTTAAAAATTATGATCTATCATTTTTGGCAAAAGCAGAAGTTTTATGAATTTATTTTTAAAAGAAACGTATTCTTCTAAAAATACGAGAGAAATTTATTTTTCAACTTGGTCAAAATATTTTCAACACAGTACGTTTTCATATTCTCGAAGTATAGTAGAAATATATTCTTATTCAATAGCATATCTTTTGTAATTTGTAATTTGAAAACAAATATGTACAATAAATACAAATATATTAAAGCTTTATTTATCTTGACTTTGATTTCGATCAAAGTAATCCGCGGTTTTGAAAAGAATTTCAATTTTCTTCTGACGCAATAAATGCAAAAAAAAATTTTGATTCATTGCAGCAATTGAGTGCAGTGTCAAGCACATGCAACGACTTGTCCACTTTAATAATGATTAAAATTCCAATAATAAATAATTCCAAATTATGAAAGCATTAAAATTATTTCTCACAATTACATCATCTGTTCATGCATGGAATTTTTTTATTACTACCGTTTTATGTTGTTATATTAATGTTTTCTTCAAATTATTAAAATAAAGATTGAAAAAAAATTATTTATTTGTTTGCTTTTAAAAGTTTTATTTCATGTTTCTTTGTACTTTGAAAAAGATTTAAAAATAACTTTTGAAAAACGTTAAAGCAAACTTGGAAAATTTATCACTTTTGTTTATGAACAACTTGAGCATAAAATAATGAGTTTTTCTTTTTTTAAACTTAAGAAATTTTTATTACTTCTGCAACATTTGATGCGTTCAAGTGCTGCAACGTTGATTCAATTTTCCAACACGGACGCTTTGATTTATGCGTCAGTTATGAAAAAATTAATCACATTTAAAAGAGCAAAAATAATACCGCAAATATGCAATTTCAGCCAATCAAGAAATCTTCACTAATACTTACTTGAAAGAGAGTGTGCACTTGACACTTGACAGCATCATTATACATGACAAAGTTATGTGCATGTGATGTGTTGAAATGATGAAGAACGGCGAGTATAAAACCAAATTCTATTCAAATAAATAAGTGCTTTTCATTAAAATTGTTAATATGAAAAATTGCTAAAAGAACATTCTTTTATTTCATAATATTGTTGTGAAAAATACTGGCAGGAAGTGTAGCATTACTGAATCACGTAACAGCTTGGCAGAAAATAACAAGAACTTAATTTATGTAAATTTTCAAAATTTGTACTGCTCATATAAAGTCAACGTCAAGGCGAAAACCGGATGTTAAAAATAAAAACCTAATAACAAGCACAATAAGTACTGCAAGTTAATAATAATAAGTAAACATCAAACTGCTTTTCGTTAGGGAAATGTTATATTATAATGATAGTATTATTAGGGTTGAGCATCGCTAGGTGAGAGTAGAGAAAGCAGAACGGAAAAGCACCGCGGCGGCAACTGAGCTAAAGCAAAGAGAAAGCAAACACTGTCCAATTGTTCAGGTTTGCCTCGTATATTAAAATATGAATAACAAAATTTTGAATGAACAGTAAAATCAGTTTTGATTTAAAAAAAACAGATAAAAAGCTACTTAAATTCAGTCTGCTGCAGTGATGATATTTTATTTATATGAAAACATTTTGTGTTCAATTCTTTTGCTGCTCGAACGAGATGGTACTCTTTCGGGTACAGTAACGCATGCTAAATACATCGCTAAGATCATGCCAAAAATCTATTAAACAAACAATTCATTAATATCATTTACATTATTCCAATAAAATCAGTTTATACCTCAGCTAGCAGAACAAAAGCAAACACAACACTTAAAACAGTAAATGAATCTCGAAGAGCTCGAAACATGCGCAATCGACAGCCCTAAAATCAAATTTCAAACATCACACGTCATTACAATCTTCTATAAAAAAAATTTTAAAACTAAAATGTTAAAACTTGTAAGAGTGCTTTTAGCAGGTTTATTGTCAATTATAAATAGAAAATGGAAAATATATAAATAAATGTAAAATCGGACATTGTTTTCCTCCATTTTCTTCAGTATTGCTCATTCAGCTTATGTACGCAATAATACATTAATAGACAAAAATCAAAACTCACTTCACATTCTGCATCACAGCTTCGAGGTCTTCGCAAATTTAGCTGATCAAAGTCACTACAACCTGAGCTGCCGCAGCAACGAAACTAAATTTGCAAGTAAAATCAATCAAATCCAACATTGAATAAAGTAACACATCTTTGCCAATAAATTACCGCTTTGTGCAATGCTTCCAACGCTTCTTGGACAATGGATGGCCCTTGATAATACTTACTGACCATATAATCAAGAGTTTCGCCAAGCTCATTTTCAATCTAAAACCCAAATGTTGGATATTTTAAAATTATTAATATATTACGTATTCATTTATTCTTACCGAATCTCTTTTAATATAAAGAACAGTACCAACAGAAAGCTGTGTAACAAATAGCACGGCCAAGCAGATGAAATACTAAAAATATGCAATAATAAGAATCCATTTTATACTAGTTGAAAAACAGAAACTATTCAAAATTCAATATATTTATATATCAAACATAACGAAGAAAACAATATAAAAGCTGTGTAAAGAAGTTTTCACTTCCAACAGTGAATGAATTTCAAATAAAAGACGTACTTAACATAACATAACTTACGCAAAATACGTCGGACAAGATCATCCAATGTATTATAACACTTTTAAAATTAAAAATAACGAGAAAAAAGCATACACTGACTCGTAAATGATAAATCATTTAATGCTTCAACTAGTTATTCACTTAACCAATTTTACAAATATTGTTATTCACATTATTCCATTAATTTTTTCAAATACAAAATGATTGATAAAAAACAATTTTAATAATTGAACCATCACCATTCTGACAGATTAAATGAATTTAAAACTAAACTTCTTAAATTGAAAAGTTTGTTGATACACTTAACACAAATTATTTATGCTGACGTTAAATCGCATAAATATCGCAAAGAATTTATTACTGATCAATAAGGAAACAGTTTTGAGCGACAACATAAGACATTTGAATTTAATCATATCATGCATCATAATCATTACTGAAGCTTATAAATGAATGAATGAATGTGTGAGTGAATGCTCTCATTTTCGAAATCAATTAAAACAAGTAATGCAATTTTCTGAAAGAAAATGCAAATTCTAAAACAAGATGTATACTTACTGAAATCAGCAAGCAACGGTGAAGTCGTATTGAACCACAACATCCAAAAAAGCTAACAATTATCATTAGAAAACCAATTACAATCAACAGGTAGGCACCGATGTAGAGAACATCATATTGGACGGCAACGTTGCGGTATTTTTCACTGAGAAAATCACGAAATCTTTCGTCAGCTTTAAGAAAAACACCAAGACAAACAAGGCCAAATCCAACAATCTAAATCAAAATTTATACAAGCAATATAACAACAATAAAATTAAATAAACAATTGATTTTAATAAAAAGAAAAAAAACAAAATAAACTACATAAATTTCAAATACTTACGATGAAAATAAGATTGAACGCAAAAATGCAATATTTGATCAAGGCAGTTCGATTTGTTTGAGTCATAAATTTAGTGCGTGCAGGTTGAGAAAGTGTTTTTGCTTCAGTAAAATTCAACTTTGTAGGCAACGCTCCAACGTCCGCTATAGGACGTTGTTTCAACGCAAACTGAGCATTCGGAGTGTATGAAGCTGACCTATTTCTTTGCATGCTGGATAATCGTCTAAAATTGTACACCAATAATTATGCAATTAATCAACACGGAAAAAAAAATCTTAAAAGCAATCTCCGACAATTAATTTGAAGTTACTAAATTCTCAACAATGATTAATACGTAGGTGATTAAGGACATTTTTTAACAGCTTTCCACAACACTTTCAATTGATAAAACTCTGCCATATGGTTGAATAAAAACCAACTCATAAAAGTAACAAATTTAACACAAACTTTTAATAAATATTTACCAACACACAATTTGATATCAAATAAGCATTTCATAATTAAACGTGCACACAAAGTGCAAAATATGAAAAAATCAAAAATTCTTCCACTAGACGTGCATATAACCTATTTGACCACATACACAAATTTAAATATATTTCGCACATTCAATTTGATTCAACAAATATATTTATCAATATAAACAGATGCCACAAGATATCAACCACAAATAAGATCAAATTTCATGCAATCAAAAATTAATTATTAAAACGTATCACAATCAGCAGATTTCAACTTAACATTAAATATATCAATTTTTCGAAATTTTAAAACTTACATCAGTTACAGAAGCTTAAGAAGATCCAGTTTAGCACACCGTATGAGGTTCAAAAACTATTTCTTACTGCATCACAAAAAACCTTTCCAAACTGTTTTCACAGAAGCGCTAACGCAAATTTCACTTCCTCATGAACTTGTATTATTTTGATTCAAAAAATTAAATATAACAATTTCATAAGTTCTGCTGTTCAAATTTTTTCTATGAAAATTTCAAGGTCATTAACCTTAGAAAAAGATGGAATAAAATGATAATTTTACGGTGACTGTTTATTTAACAGTTACAGTAAATACTGTTTATTTGACTAGACAAAAGGTCATAGTAAATGATGTTCAAGATTAATAGTATGTATCTTATTTACATGAAGTTATGTAACATAACACAGAATAAAACAACAGTTTAGCATTGTAATTTAAAGCCTTTTATTCATACTTAAGTAAATTAAATTATTTTTGCAAGTCAAAAGAACTTATGGCGAAAAGATGCTTATATTTTAGAAAGCACTTGTTATTTTCAAATAGTACTGTTTTTCTGAATTAATATTTGTGGAGCAACTTCACTATGAAACCAGAAACTCACACGATAAAAATAATTCCATATAATCTTGCTATGTTGTCTGTCATAAGTTTTATTTTTCCATAATATCCAACTACAAATTTTATTCTTGATTACCGTAACACAGAGTGCCATGGTAACACAGATTGCCATAAATACACAAACTATCATAGCAACACATAGAAACTGTCATGGCAACCCAGAGGCTGCCATGACAACAGATAGAGGTTGTCATAGCAGCACATCAAGGTTGTCATAGCAACCCAGAGGCTGCCATAGCAACACAGAGACTGCCATGGCAACACATAGAAACTGCCACAGCAACAAAAAAGACTCAACAAGATTACACATTTACTCTTAAGAAATTTACTCTCAAATTAATCAACTACATTTCATGAAGCTTTTTATCTTAAATTCCATAGTGAATATTTATCATCCATAAAAATGTTCTAATTCATAATAATCATTTAAATGAATATAATTTATAAAATTTAAAGTAGTTGAACCTAATGAAGTAAATAGCTTTTTTACAAAATATTTTAAGCAATTAAAATTTATTTTTATTTATAAATTTACCGTTCCTAAGTGAAATTTGCTTTCCCAATGGCAGTTTGGATTTCCAATTTATAATAATTCTCATTCAGTTTAAAGTTTTATTTCAACATTCATTTGTTTATTTCAGTAAAAGAAGAACATTTTTTGAGATAACAGGATAAAAATAAATTCCAACTATTTAAAGTACAGTTTACATTATTATAGTTTAAATTAATTCAGTAAGAAACTAGTAAGTGAAGTGTAAAATGTTCAAATTATTAAAAGGAAAATAACATGAAAAGTTGTTTTGTGTTTTAAAAGCAATCAAAAAATATTTATAGATGCGTGATGCTAAAATAATGAACACTAAAAAATGCTTTGCTTATTGATATCACTCAAAAAAATCATCGATATTTATTGAATGAGTATCAGTTTGTTAAAAAAAATTTGAAACGTAAATCGATTATTTTTAGCTGTCAGTTCATTTAACATATACTTTTCAAAATTTCACATCCAACTTCCTTTAAAACATATTAGCTACATTACTATAATAGAAAAACAACTTCTAACGGATATATAATAACTAATCGACATGTATAATTCTATAGTTTATTACTCCCAGCAGCATAATTTGAACTACTATTTTTGAAATTATTATTACAAAAATATACATGAATAAAAATATACTAAAACATTGACAGCAATTGAACAAATAAAAACATTTCAACATTTTGATTTCAACAAATTTTTTATATTTCTTGATTTTCACATTTTTATTTTACATATCTGCAAAGTTTAAAAAGTTAGTTAATCACTAAATTGAACTATATCTCTAGCCTATCAAACTTCAACGATGTACTAATAAGAGTATTTCAATTACTATGATTATCAATTTTTTCAAATGTGCAACATTAACTTTGTTTCCATTATAAACTATTTTTATTTTAGAAAAAATTAAAAAATAAAAAAAAACTTTATAAATAAAAAAATAGACTGAACACATAATTAAAAAAGTACTAAAATCTGAAAATGTTGAATAAAGATAGAAGATGACAATTTTAATTTTGTTGAATAAATGATAAGAAAATGTGCATATATTTATTTTTTATTCTTTATTTTTATTCTTATTTATTCATATTATTTTTATTCATATTATAAAATTTTAATTTAATTTAATTTACTTACCTAGAGCTGCGTCTTCGTGATGAATTGATGCTTTGGCGTTTTTCCAAACTTCTGACCGTCGCAATTGTACCACGTCTTTGTTGATTCATGACAGTGATCGGTATATTTTAAATAATTTCTTCTTTTTTTCTCTTTCAGAAATTTAATATTACCTGTAATAATTATTACAAATGGTTTAATACTAAAAAATAAACTACGTTTCAAATCTGACTATTTCTTACACTAACCAAGCAAAATGATGAACGAGTTTTTAGTTTTAAGAAGAAAGAAAAAAACTTCATAACAAACTTTAATATGTCGGAAGCATGAATAACAATAAAGGAAACGAATGTGCAGTCATCAACATCAATGGCCGTTCTGAATATTTTTCAATTAATATTCAAACAAATGCATTCCATTACCGTGTACATTGGTTTATTGTGATTTACACTTTAAACTGTGGAATGAATGTTTTTTTTTCATATTATTATTTAAATTTCATAAAAATTACATTAGGAGCTTTTAGTCTATGATAAATCATCTTTAAGAAAATGTTGAACATGATTTATAAATTTTCATTTAACTTTTCAATTAGCATCGTTGTAATGTGATTGGCTTAAAAACTGAAGTAACTTAAATCAAAACAAAAAGTAATATTTAACTAACATCTACTTTAATTTGTTATCACCGCTTGCTTTCATAAAGCTTGTCACACTGCAATAAAATCTAACTAAGCATTGGCAACATTTCTTTTGCAACGTTTACATAAATCTGTTTATAAAAAAATATATCTTTGTTTTTTATAAATAATTCATTTTGCTTATTTTTTATTTGGATTATATTTTCTTTCTTTCTTTCTTTTGAAAATTTAATTAAATTTTACTTACTTGAAAAGTTTAGCGTATTTTCTTAATATATTAAATTTCAACGAATCAAGCAGAAATTTCTTTCTTTGAACAGGTTATAATTGGGACTTTTTTACATTTAACAGAATTAAATGAGTCCATTTTTAGCAGTGTATTTTATACAATGATGTTACTACTTATCAATATGCCAATTGTCGCATTATAGGAAACCGACATTCTGCTTTGCTTAAACAATTAATTATCCAGTGAAACAACAGCTGTCATTTCCTTGAAGCATTCTAACAAGCATTCTTTTCACTTTTAATAGACCCATAACGCAATTTTATTGTTGTTCTGCAATTTCAAAACCTATTCTTATCAAACAGCTTTGAAAAGATGCTTTCAAAATGAAAAAAGAATGCATATTCTTGCAAGTAAAGTTACTGCATTTCAAAATTGTGCTCTCATATTTTCATGTAATATTGCTTAATCAGTACCACGAAAATGTTTTCGTCAATTTCAGAATAAAAAGTTCACAGTTTACTTTGAATATTTAAGAAAATTCCATTTCAATTAAAAAAAATATATTGAGCTAAAAATATTTTCATTGTTTTTAAAAGTTCTTATTTTCAAGTTTTTCCATTTCCCATTCGTTTGAAAACCTATGCATAACATTCATTTATTCACAAATGTAAATTTAATAAAAAATCAGTATTAAAAAACAGTATCTTTACATATTATTCTTTTTATAATTTGAAACCAAATTAACTCAGGCAGAAGTACAACTATTTGTATTTGATTCATTGCATTACTTCAAATAAACATACAAAACTGTTGAAAGATGTTATCATTTCTAATGCTAAAATTGACTGTTGCAGATTAATTTATAAAATACTGCTCAAAATGGGAAATGCAACAGAAAAAATATTTAAAAAAAGCAATATGTTTATATATATAAAGAGAGAGAGAGATAGATAGGAGGGAAAACAAAAAAGAATCAAATAAACATATTAAAACCACTTTTTACCAACATTTCAATTTCAATAAAGTCATTTATAATACAAGACAAAATAACTTGATCATAATTTATGTTTGATGCAATTAAAAGCTATTTTGGTATGCTTATCCATACTCTACTGATGACGCTTACGATGGTGAGCTTTCAGAAATTTGAATACGTTTAACTTAATTTTACAATCTTTTAAATAAAAATTATTTGCTATTCTATTGTTTTCTAATTTCACCTCACCTAATAATAAAATTCAATGATTACAGTAAAAAGTCAAGCAAGTTTAATTCTAAATAAAGTAAATGTGAACTTCAGCATGATTTAAAATTTCATTTCATTTAAAAATATAAATTAAAAAGAATGTAAATTTTGAATAAAATATAATTTATAAAAATCATAAACAGAAAATGTTGATAACTATGATTAATTAAACTAAACTGAACTTCTACCAATTTAATGAATAATCAATTGTAACGACCCGCGATGGTTGTTACACAATATTCATAAATTAAATAAATTTCTTAATTTAATTAATTTTATGGAATTTTAATTTTACGTAATAACCATTAAATTATTTATGCATATCTAATTTTTTCTTTAATAAATTGCATGAAACTACATTTTATTTGTTCTTGCAAATCAGAATTAATTACTGTATATTTTTATGATTTGTGTAAAGTGAACGTTTGATCATAATTAATAGAAATGATGGGTATGTATAATCTGGTGAACAATGCTTTATTTAAAAAAAATTTTTTTATATTCTAGATCAATCATTTGATGGTGGTGTTGGTGGATTTTTGGCAAGTCAAAGTGGCGATAGGACTGAAATAGTATACATGTTGCTTGGCTAACCCTAATTTTATGTACCTGTTAGTATTGTAGAGAAAAAGTCAAAGAGAGATAGTCCCTGTTACTTGTAGCATGATAAACAACATGTCACCTGGAGAAGATAATTTGAGAATTGGCACATATGAAGTTTCGCAGGTTTGTCATTTTCCATCAAATAATTATTTTATTTTGCCGTATTATTTTATAATTAATAATTAATCATCTCTGTTTATAGGTTTGTATTGTGGCTGTTATTAGAGACATATCTTACGGTGACATCTATACTGATATCACAATTGATGATATGACTTCTTCTCCTATTACTGCGAGACAATGGGTGAAGGTAAATTTACTTTATGTAGTAAAGGTAGTTATAATACAGTAGTTAGCTGTAATTTGCAATGTTAAGGAAAACAAAAGTGCCGATGAAATGCAGAGAAAATGCAATTCACTTGTTAAAGTTTTTGGTAATATCACTACTTTTCAAAAGAAGAAAATTTTGACGGTATTTGGGATGATGACGGTGACAGATTTGAATGACTTGACGGTGCATATGCTTGAAGTTTTGCGAGCAAAGCTTTCTTTTGAAAAGGTTTGAGGTTTGCTTTGTTATTTTCAACAACAACAATTGAGCTCAAAAATTATTTCATTTAGGATTATTTAAATACTGATAGAAAAGAGTTGAATCGACCGAAAGATGCTGGTGCTACCCCTTTTATGTCTTACGGTACTTCTGAAATGCAAGCGGACAGCAAAATAACTTATGACAATGGATTGTCTGGTCTTAGAGCGGAGGTGGGTGTTTTTTTGTCTATATATAGGTTTGTGTGTGTGTATTTGATTTGCAGATTTATCGATTCTTGAGCAACAATGACACAATCGAAGGATGCAGTGTGAATGAAATGAAGTCACATTTTGCACATGTCACTATGAGCAAGTTGAGGTATATTCTATTGTAAAATGATTGACTGATTGATTTTTGATGTTTGCTCCTTTAGAGATGAAATTGAATTTTTGTGCTGCGAAGGCCACATTTATTCTACAGTTGATGAAGATCATTTTAAAGCATCTGACGAATGAACTGAGTTACCTGCTCTACGGCGTCATACCTTATACCATCAAATATGATTTTTTATGAATTTATTTTCACATTTATGAATTTTTATAATAATAATAATATATTTATATACTTTTGCATGAAGTTGTTATGTACTTACACGAATTGAAAACAAACTTTGTTTATTGATGGATTCGAATATAATTTATTTTTTAAATAAATAATTTATATAATTTTTTATTTAAATTTATTGGCACAAGGGATCCAAGCTTCTTCCATTTTTAGATTCCATCTACTTTACCCCTTTATATTAGTTGTTTGTTGCTTTCCTTTGAATAACGGAAAAATTGTCCCTGCTATTTGAAAAAAATTCAATTCAGTTGCACTATGTAGTGTAGTACAGCAATAATTTTGTATTTTGTATCAGATTCTTTTTGTTTCACTTAAAACATTATTTTTTTTATCTTGCTCTTAGATATAGTTTTAAAGTAAAGAATAATTAAGGTATATTTTTAATTATATTCAAAACATTTTTAAATTCAAATGCTACACAAATTACAAAAAAATAACGATTAGAATTTAAACGTCAGCGACCTGGTTGTCAACTATTGCTTTGTATTCACGTAAACCACCATCGAGTTGTGTTACTTTTCCATCACTGACGATTACCAACTCCTTACAAACCATACTGATCAATCTTTCTTCATGAGTAACAATAATAACTCCACCCTGTAAAAAGTTATGAATACATATATCATCAATATATATATATATATATATATATATATATATATATATATATATATATATATATATATATTTCCATAATTCTTCACTTGAAAAATGATTTATAACAAACAAACAATTTTTACATTCATATACATATATATTAGATTATATAAATATAAGTTATAAACTAATATATATAAATATATATAAATTTTGCTGAAATTGATCTAAAAAAGCAACCTTTTCACCTTTGATTGCTGCTGTAAATGTACTTTAAATGTGCTTGCCTTTAAATGTAAATATTGCAAAGAAATCAACTTATCTTTGATATATACGTTAGTCAGTAAACTTGTAAAATTAATTAAACTTGTAAAAAATACAATAATTTCATCAAGATTAACACTTACATTGAACTGATTGATCGCTTCGCCAAGTGCATCCACCGTTTCAATGTCCAAATGATTGGTCGGTTCATCCAATATAAGAAAATTTGGACTGTAAAAAAATAATTTTACAAAATTGGAAATTATATTCATATTTATTTTGAAAAAAATTTTCACTTCATCAAACACAGCATTGCAAAGGCAAGTCTTGATTTCTGTCCGCCGGAAAGAAGACGGATTGTTTGCAACGCTAGATCTCCAGTAATTCCAAATCGACCTAGCGATGACCGATACTCTTCGTACTTTTTCCCTGAATTTTAATACGTTAATAAATTTTGAAAAACAACAAATATTTCAATTTAAAAATGAAGTAAAGTAAATATTATATACCAGGGTATTTCAATTCCATCAATTGAACAGGATTAATGTCCATGATCAGCTGATCAACGTGGTGCTGAGTAAAATATCCTATTTTCAACAGACGATGTGCATGCCGTTCACCTTTAACAGGATCTAACATTCCTGTGAGCAATTTCAAAAACGTCGTTTTACCAGAACCATTATCACCAACCTAAAAATAAAAAAGCGCATTAATTATTCCTGAATTTCAAAAAATTTACAGTAGACCTCAAATGAACAAACTTACTAAACAAATACGTGATTCCATGTTCGCAGTGAAAGTGACATTGTCAAAAATGAGCCTTTCATCATTATATCTAAAAGATACGTTGTCAAGCTTGAGGATTGGAGGATTCAATTTTTCTGTATCCGGAAATCTGAAAGCAATCAATTATAAAAAAAACTAAAACAAAAAAATTCACAGAATAATTTAACTACCTTAGCACAACAGGCGCGTCCAATTCTAAAGGTTTTAATTCAGGTCTAAAATTTGCAAATTTGCAGAAAACAAAAAACAGAAAAAAAAATTTAAACACGGTAATTCATACAATTTTTCCAACATTTTAATCTTGCTTTGGACCAATGATGCACGTTTTGCGTTGTAACGAAAGCGATCAATGAATTCCTGAAAAATTTTCTTTTCAAAAATAAAATTGCAATAATTTCTTTAAACGAACCTGAACATGCTCTTTGAACTGCTTCTGGGCTTCATATTCACGCCTCTGATTGATCATCATTTCATTTTTGGTCTTTTCAAATTGATCGTAATTTCCAGCAAAATAATTCAACTGATGACTATGCATGTAGATGATTTCGTTGCATATAGAATTCAAAAAAACGCGATCATGAGAAACTATCACCAAAATCGACGACCATGTCTGAAATATAATTGATCACATCTCCAGAACAATAATAAAAAAATGCTTACAAGCAAATAATTTTCTAACCAAATCACTGTTTTCATATCCAACATGTTGGTTGGTTCTAAGACAAATTGAAATTAAAAAAAAATTAATTCATCAATAATAAAATAACAATTTACCATCAAGCAGTAGCAAATCTGGCTTTAGAAAAAGAGCTTGCGCAAGAGCTATACGCATTCGCCAACCACCAGAAAATTCTCTAAAACATTTCTGAAATAAAAAAAACAATTAAAAAAATAAATAATATGAAACCTTGTTGGACGCTTTTGATCTTCATCACCGAATCCGAGACCGTAAAGAATCGCTGAAGCACGAGCCGGAGCTTTGTCTGCTTCAATAACTTCCAGCTCATCATATATTTCGCCAAGACGATGATTAGAAACACTTCTCTCGTCTCTGAATAAAAAGATAAAACCAATTTTTTTTATAAAATAAACCAACAAAACTATTTAAATATTTATTTTAACTTTTTTATTTCATATAACACGTATAACTTTATTTCATATATGACTGACAATAAATAATTAAATTAACAGTGCAAATATAAAAATGGAACAATAAATTTATAACAATAAAAATAGTTTCACTATACAAAACGGAAGAAAATATATTAGAGTTGTACATTTGTAAAAAATAAAAGTTATACTCTTTTACTGCTTACCTGTTAGCTAATTGTGAACGAATTTCTTCCTCTTCCTCAAGCAGCTTTTTGCGTTTAGAGTCACTTGCAAGTACACAGTCAATTACAAGCGTATCATCTCCCATAACTTCTTGTTCAACATGCAGAATGCTGATGTGTGACGGTATACGAATTTGACCACTTGAACAAAACAAAAAATAAAAGTTAGAATATAAATTACGAACAAATTTATAATTATGTATCATACTATATTATAATATAAACAAGTAAAATTCATTACAGAAATTTAATTGGAATATTTCACAATAATTAATGCATACCATACCCAGATATCATTTTTAGTAAAGTTGTTTTTCCAACTCCATTTCTTCCGACTAAGCCATATCGCTTTCCGGGGGTCAGATGCAGTTTCGCTTCTGTAAGCAACTTCCTGTAAACAATTAATTACATAATCATAAGCATTCATAGGACACAAAATTTATAAAACTAAAAAGAAAAATTTCAAAATGCACGGAAATTATGTCATATCACAACAAATTTTACTACCAAATTTACCTTAAAAACTCTATAAATGTCTTTCAGATTTGTAAAACATTTCATTTAAAAGATTAAATGCTAAAAGCAAAATTTAAGAAAAATCTCGATTATTATTTATGTTAAACCCTAAAAATACCATATATACGTACTTGCTTCCAAATGATATGTCCAAGCTTTCAATATTAACATCTCTGCTCATATTCTTTCCTCTACTTTCACACTGATCTTCACGTCGATTACTTCGATGACTCACAGTTGCCGTTATATCATTGCTTCTAAAATGAAAAGAACATACTTCACGATTGTCAATCATACATTTTTATTTAAAAATACCAACATTTCTTCATTTAAAAAGTATATAATAAACAATTATTATTCACAATTTCTATCAATACAATACTCCATAACACACGTGTCGTATTTCACAAATAAAAGAATATTCAGCAATAAATATTCAGCCTCTACATAAATTCTTATACTGTAACATATATTTTAACCATCCAACAAATAATTACAAAATTTTCACTTTCTACATATACACATTTTGCATTGTTAAATGCATTTATCAGAATTTCAACAGTTAAAATTTTGCTTGTATAAAGTAGTCACATTATGTATTTTTTACATAGAAATAATTATTATTCTAAGCAAAATTAAATTAATTAAAAATTTCCATAATAAACAAAAACAAATCAACACCACCGCGTAAACTAACTAATATATAAGAACACAAAATTATTACGCTTGCTCGTACAAAAAACAGAAAATAACAAACAAATAAATAAATAAATCCTATACTTCACCTATAAAAAAGACGAAGAAAAGTAGGAGAAAAAAATTCTTACTTGGGCTGCGTAATAGACTGTTCCAGTAAACGTTTTTCTTGCTTTTGTTGCAATCGGCGTTCAACTTTTTCAAGTTTTTTAGCATCAACCTAAATAATGGTATCTTTTTTTCTTGTTTATTCATTGCTTTAAATTCAAATTTATGAAAAAGAATTTCGTAAAAATTATTGCAACATAAACTTACGTCAATATAAAAGATATTAAGTTCAACAATATGATAAAAATGTAAATAAAAAAATAATAATTAAGCCAGCTTTTCAAATTGAATCAATATTTTAAAATAAAACAGCCAATTTACTTACTTTGCTTTTCCTTAAATCAATACAGTTAGCGGATATAAACTCATCATTAAAATTACTAGTCGAGCTTGATGCAATATAAACAGGATCATCAAGTAACAACTTTTCTATTTGTTCTTTATAACCTTGCTCATCTCTAAAAAATTTTAACATATTAATTAAAAATTCGATATTAAACACCAAAAAAAAACAAATCATAAGCTATAGCATAATAACAATAAATGAACAAATCGTTCAGAATCAGAATAAATTGACAAATAAAAATAAAGGCATTTTCACTTTCGAAAATTTCGATTTCTTTCGTTTTGTAGAACTGAGGAATCACAAACTTCAAATAACAAATCACATAAACAGAATTATTTGTTAATATTTCAATTTCAATTTTTTGTCACATTATTAATAATAAATTCTAAAGAAAAAGATTTAGGTTAAATTATTGTTACTTTCTACGCAACTGCGAAATGCGGTCGCAAATCTCGCCCACTTTGCATTGGTTACCGATACTGCAGCTCTCCAATAGTTCTCCAACAGCATCAAAAACCTCGGTTGAAGATCGTATATTATTAGACTCATCCGTAAGAATATCTAAAATGATCGAATTCATATAAGTGTAAATAAGAAAGAATATTAATGAAAAGAAGAGTAAGCTTTAAATGACAAAATTTTAATTTGAACGAAATAGTTTAAAAAGAAACTATGAGAAGATTTAAAAAATTGATCAAATGCACTTTATGCTTACTGTAAAATCTAATAGTAAACAATGATTTGCAATAAATCTGCAATGAAATAAATAATATACATCAACATACAGACACAGAGAATATAAGGATATAAGCAAATACAAAATTACTTCAACATCAAAATAATTTCAAATAATATTTAAAAAACGCACTTAATATGAAATCTTTAATTACAATATCCAAATCAGGAAAGTAATTTAACAATAAATTTTCCAACTCCATTGAGACACACACCACCACACCAATCTCTAATCTGTGCACAGCTATTTTGTAAAAGCACTGTAATTAATGAACAAAAGTACAAATATCAAATAAATAAAATACTTTAAAATTATGTAGTAACGTAGAGTGTAAATAATAAATTATGTAGTTTAAATTTAAAAATAAAATTTTGATACAGAATATATTATAAAAAAATTTTTAATTTTCATTTTAATTCAATTTTGCATTTTAATAATTATTTATAAGTACTGCACAGTTGACAATTCTGAAATTTGCAATTCATTGAAATGAACCAAATACGGTTGAAATCTAAAGCTAATTTAAAGAGATAAGAAAGAAGGCAATAAAAAGAGAGGAAGGCAATAAAAATCAATAATTAATGAGATACTGTTAAACCATACTTAAATACAATAAGCAGTAATTTGTAATTTTGTCCAACAACTAAAACCATCTAAAAGTAGGATACATTTCAAAAACATATTAAAACTGTATTAATACTTATTTAATGATAACAATTTTGAAGAATTTAATTATTTTATCAATAAAAACAAAGATTGATCTTTATTATCATTACAGTGCCGTAAATTTGAAAAAAAGAAAAGTATAGAAGTTGACAACATAGTTATGGATAATGATTAACGTTTTCAAAGTTTAATAATTGTTTAACATAAAAAATAAGTATATTTACACAGTTTTTATTATTTATAGAGAGTTTAATATAATATTTTGTACTGTAACTGCTCTATCTTATGAATGTGCACTTCTAAATTGTTGGTTTTAGCTTTTACTTAAAATTGAATTTAAAAATGTTAAATTCCTCGAATCAAAGAAATTAAAAGTTTTTTTGCTAATTGCTCTTTATATGAGAATTGATAAGTATAAACCGACATGGAAACAGTAAATAAAGTTATATGGTGGTTATATGTAACTTCTTTTTTATGTGTTAAAGAAGCTACAGGCGACTTTGTTTTGCTTTTGGAACATTTCAGATGCTTTTTAATGCATGTAATGTTTGAAAAGCATTCTATTTTAAGATAAAACTTTTGCTGAATTGAAAATTCTTTAAAGGCATAACATTTAAAGCTAATATACCGCATAATGGTCTTATACCATTTATAATATTGATTTTATTCTTTTGTTTGTGCTTGATTTTCTTATGAAATCACTCGTTTTTATTATGAAAATTCTTGCATTTGTTTAAACATATGCAGTCTATACAGTTTCAAGTCACATATATTAGTATAGCTTTGATACTTCATAAGAATCTGAAAGTATATTTTAGGTATTTATTTCATCCAAAACTATACAAATGAATAAATTTGTATGTAGATTTTTTCAGAATTTAACATTAACGATGTCAGAATCAGTGAGATCGAAAACAAAGAAGAGTTCATCTGCGAAGCGTGACGTTGCTTTGAAGCCAACTTCAATACGGTTAAAGCATGCTCAGAACGTTCAACTTTTAGCAAACTGCAATCACTTTTCAATCTTTATATTGTCTGTAGTGTTTGCCATTGCATTCTATTACTTTTATGAAAATTATTTTCGAAATCCATATCTTATTTCTATTCCATCGTCGCTTCCCCTTGCTCTAAATCGATCAGCAGTTGCAAATGATTTTGAGATGTATTGGGGTTCTTACAGAGCAAATTTGTTTGTTGGAATTGGAGGTCGAAATCCCACTGCACCACTGTTTGGTGCAATGTGGTACATGCAACCAAGAGAAGGTGAAATAATTGTACCATTAATAAGGTAAAAATTGAGTATTTGCGTAATAGATTTTTTGATTTAATAGTTTTTTGAAGTTAAAACATCATCAATTTCAAGGACATTATGCAATCTTTTTCATTTTATGCTTTCAAATAGGATAGCAAGCATGTTCAATTACATTTTTGGTTTTCTAAAAATTGTACGTTAGAAAAATATTTATATTGAATTTAAATTATTTAGTGATATAGTTTATAATAAGTTTATAAAACTCCAGATTTGAATTTGAAAATTATTTTATAATATCTATGAAAAATAATTTTAGTAGATGAAGTACTGTTTTTTATTTAAAAAAAGGTATATTAGATTATAACATTTGAGCAAATTAATTGTGCTAGTTAAAATTTCAATTTTTTAGACATTGGTGTGATCAAAATATTGGAGTGGGGCAATATGGTTGGTTAGAGCATGACAGTCGGCTGTATGGAATTCAGCAGATTACTGATTATCCTTTATCTATTGAAACGACAATGATTAAGCGACCACTGAAAGATCACCCCGGTGACTGGACTTTGCGTGTTCAAGCAAAGCTTTTGGTATTCAGTTAAAATGGAAATTTTTATATAAAATGCACTTTAATTGGATGATAGCGTTTTTTTACAGGATTCATCTTCTGTTCACCATACCTATTCATTCATATTGTATTTATTATTGCCTACAAGCGGTCAATTGTATGCAAAAAAACTGTCAAATGAATCATCTGTGGGATTAATTGAAGGAAAAACAAACGGTTTAGGTCATTTTAGAATGATAATCTCCAAACCTAAAAGTCTGCTAAAGACAAGCCAAATTCAGTTGGCGGTCACTGATATTGCACACTTGAAAGAGATTATTTTGAAGAATACTGTCATTTTCAAGGTAATATTGCTTTTCAGAGCATTTTCATATTAGCGAAGATAAAGATTTTTTATGTTTTTTATTATTATATTGTTTTAATGTAAACTGGGACTGATTTAGGATGCTTCAAGTCCAAGTAATGTGATTTTTGGAATTCATGAAATTGAAACGTCTATTGGAAACGACACCAATTTTGCAGCAGTTCAACTGACTTTTAATTCAGAAACAACATTTGATATTATTTTTGAATCGATGAAAGATATCAATAATAGAGAACGCTTAACAAGTTTTGTATTTGACAAACGATTCAAGGTTTTGATTTTTTCAATCGTAGGATTGTTTCAATTTCTTTATATTTGTTGCGTTATTTCAGGAATTACGGAAAAATTTTGAAGAGAAATTTGAATCAATTTTTAAGCTAAAAGAAAAGCAATATGCAGATGTGCTTATCAGTGCAGCAAAGCATTGTTTGAGTAATATGCTTGGAAGCATAAGTTAT
Source organism: Trichinella pseudospiralis (assembly GCA_001447645.1). Classification (NCBI taxonomy): domain Eukaryota; kingdom Metazoa; phylum Nematoda; class Enoplea; order Trichinellida; family Trichinellidae; genus Trichinella; species Trichinella pseudospiralis. Next base: position 872,261 of record JYDV01000003.1, on the reverse strand, counting down.
TTTCATGGCTACAGCATTGTTCAATCACAGTTTAATACACATCCAATTTTATATGGACCGCATACACTTTTCTCTAGCATTCCTTCTAGATCATTTTTCCCACGCGGTTTTCTTTGGGATGAAGGTTTCCATCAGTTGTTAATTCATCGCTGGGACCAGAAATTGTCATTTGAAATTATAGCAGGTTGGTTAGATTTGATGAATACTGAAGGATGGATTCCAAGAGAAGTGATACTGGGAACTGAGGCAGAACAGAAAGTGCCCGCGGAATTTTTAACACAGCGAAATTCATACGCAAATCCACCCATGTTTTTCTACCTAATCAAATCAACTTTAAAAAATAACAAATTGTCTACAGATAGTAAAGAAATTTTATCTCGCATGTATCCTCGTTTGCGACTTTGGTATAATTGGTTGAATAAATCACAAAGTGGAGTTCAGCCAGGGACATACAGGTAAATGAGTAGTTTTCAATACCTAATTTTAAACAAAATTTTTTAGATGGCGTGGGCGCAATGCAACTACAGATCTTGAGCTAAATCCTAAGACACTACCATCTGGATTAGATGATTATCCACGCGCTTCTCATCCATCTGACGAGGAGTATCATGTAGATTTGTTTTCATGGATGGCATTGTCAGCTGACGTGATGTACGAGTTGGCGAAGCTGTTCAATGACAAAGTATGGGCTCCACGATTTGAAGCAGATGCCAAATTTTTAAATGATCCAAGTTTGTTGGACAGGCTGCACTGGAGTGAGAAAAGAAAACGTTACTGTGATTACGGTTTGCATACCAAACATGCAGTTTTGAAACGGGTGACAATTTCAGAAGAAGAATCACAACATTCTGCAACTTCACGAGGCATAATGAAGCGTGTAGTTAAAGGAACACCTCAGTTAAGGCTAGTATCAGATGTGTTTGGCTACGTTAACTTGTTTCCGATGTTCCTGCGACTTATCCCTGCAAATTCAACCAAGCTTGGCTATTTACTTGAGCAGATGTCTGATTCTGAATTACTTTGGACACCGTACGGTCTGCGATCATTATCTAAAAAGTCGACTTGCTATAACCAAAGAAATACAGAACATGATCCTCCTTATTGGCGAGGTTCAATTTGGATAAACATGAATTATCTTGCTGTCGCAAGTTTATATCATTACAGCAACGTAGATGGTCCATATCGTGAGATTGCATACAAACTATATAGTGACTTGCGTAATGCATTAGTTAGCAATGTTGTAAAAGAATATCTGCGCACTGGATTTTTATGGGAACATTATAATGATGAAACTGGCCATGGAGAAGGAAGTCATCCATTTACGGGATGGACGTCATTGACATTGCTTATGATGTCTGAACTTTTTGAATAATTGTAATATGAAAGTTGTAATGATATTTAATAGTAAAGATGAATAATGCATATATTATTTATTATTTAGTTTTTTTTGATAAACGTTATATGTCGAGATTATATTTATACAGTGTAATGTACCCTAAAGAATGTAGAATTGAAATTTATAAAAGTTAAAGTGAAACTGCTAAATAAAATGTTTCAATATTGCTCTCTTATTAGTTTGACGTTGAATGTTGGACATGTACAATTGCTTCGTCATTTATCCGCAGGTGGTCTTTTTGACTTATACACGTATTTTGGCTTTTAGGGTCTTTTGGACCCCAAACATGAAGTGTCTGTTTTTCACCTTATTAACTTTACTGAAATGGTACTTTTAACTTTTTATAGATTTCATTATGATAATGATTTTATCACAGGATTTTTTATTGAATTTAAAATAACTTACATGTGAATGTGTTTCGCCTCTGATTGCAGCAAATTCTGTGGACATGCTTCGTCAGCACGGCGCCTTGTATAATTCACAACATTTTTTAAACTTTCCTGTCTTTGGCACCACTGCAAAAGTTGCGACACTGTTTGAATTTTTATTGCTTTCTTATGGTGAGATGTCGATGTTAATTCCAAGCGCCTCTGATGATTTTTTTTATATGCCTAGGCAAACTTCAAAGTGTATCATTTCAGAGCTTTTCTGCAAGATTTTTACCGCATTCCAACAGAAATAGCCGTCCAATTTGGCATTCCAAAAGGTGTCTATTTGACTTTGAATCATCACAGCTTTTGATCGACGTAATTAAATTATGCTTTAGAATAATGCTCTCGTTTCAAAAGAACATTCCTGAAGCCAAAGTTTATGCAAACTGATTTGAAGAGAGATACAATTATTTAAAACACGATGGGCTACAAAAGACCATCTAAGGGTTAATTAACATGACAATTACTTTTCTTTTCTTTGATATGTTTTATATTTAATACTTTTTATGGCATCTATGCCTATTTACGTACATATATACGCATATATATATCTTATTGCTGTTGTGCATATATCATATTTACGATGGACAACATGATATTCCATATTATGCGTGAATAAATGATGCATTATATATCGGAATGCTTTCTTCAGCAGTAGCATTACTTTACGGTGTCTTATGTCATAATAATATTTATTATGTATGCATTCAACAACTTATTATATTAAAATTTTTGTTCTGTGTATGCATGTGTTTTAATATGATGCATATTAATTAAAGTGTAGAAATGGTATTCTTATTGTTAATTTAGATTTTTAATTTATATCGCATTTGATTTTGTCAATTTTTTTCTGTAATGTTTATATTTCTTTAAAATTATGCAAATTTGAGTAACATTTATTTTAAATAAAATTTATATTTACTTAAATGCACTTACTTATCGAAATTTTTTATGCGGCGCAACTACGAACTACAGTATTGAAATACTGTTGAATTGTAGGCACCTAAATTTTTGAAAATGTATTGCTTTGTGATTTTCCTATTAAGTTTAAAAATTGAAATTAATAATGATTATAGTTATGATTATGACTTTTAAGCAAATATTTAATATTAACGAATAATAACGATAATACTAACGAAAATGATGATAATGATTATGATTAGGAAACAATTTTTAACTTTTACTTATCTAATCCAGAAAAATAATTTTCCAATCTGTCATCAATGCGCTGTTTGCCAATGCCTCAACTGTATAGCAATGTGGCTTTAAAAAATTATGACGTAAACGGTTTTCATTAAAGGGCAATGCGTGAATAAGCAATTAACATTATGATTAGAAAATGTTTTATTGCGTAACGGACTGCACTTATTTTCAATGAATGTTAGGAAAATGCAGAAAATTTGTATATGCTGAAGAAATAAACTTTTTCATCATTTTTAGATGATGAAAATTCATTTAAATTCTTAATAATTTTTGCTGATAGTTTAGAATTAGGTTTTAGAATTTTTTAACAGAATGCTCACTTATTGTATTTGCCTTAGAGGGAATAAACATTCATTTGAACAACAAACATAAAAGCTCCTAAACATTATAACGATGATAAAGAAATGCGTGGAAATGCGTGGTTGTTAATGATGTTTGTTTTTTATTCAACTGCATTGTTCTGTAAAAAATAATTCATATTAAGCTAACCAATAGGTGATGAATTCTGAGCCCTCATTATGCGACTGTCGGGAATAATACAATTATGGCTGGTCTATATAAAAATACACAGTATAATTATAAATTCATAAATATTTGAAAATTAACAAAAAAGGTTCAATCAGCATTGTTTCAGTTAGCGTAACAAAAAATAATGCTGTTTGCATTTTTGCGTTATTGATTATTTCTGGTACTGGAAAATAAACATGTGGTTTATATATATACTGATAAAAATAAATGATTACACCACAATCAGAACTTTATAATTACAATTACCAATGAAGCTCTTGCTTTTTGCAATATTTTACTTTGTCGGAACAGTAAGTACTAATTTCAAATATAAGAATTTTCAAGTTAAATAAAAAAGTGATTACTGGAAATAATTCTTTAGATAATCTTCTCAATAAACAAATTTTTGATAAAGGACGTAAAATTCGTCAAAATCATTTTTCAATTTATAGAATTTTTAAATTATTAAGCATGAGAAATTACATTATTTTAAAAGCATAACATTACTTAGAAATTCCTCATCAATAACAATGCCCTTATGTTTTTCAATTTCAATGTTTATTAGCAATTGTAAAATGCTAAAAATCAGCGTAAATTACCATATTTGTTACGTTTAAAAATTATATTAAAATTACTTTTTGATTAATAGGCTTCACTCTTGTAAAAGAATATTCTTTAGTTACTTTGTAAAATATGATAAACGTTCTTACTTCAGATATGCTTAAACAAAATTTTCATCTCATAAAAATGTATGAAAATTAATTTATAACTGTGATATAATTAGAACATTAATAAAATATGCTAAATTTATCTGTATGCAAGCATTCATGTAATGAATTAATTGTGTGTGTGTGTGTGTGTGTGTGTGTGTGTGTGTGTGTGTGTGTGTGTGTGTGAATTAATCTGTTTTGTAATTTTTAAATTTCTTAGGTGAGCTCAGAATGTGGGGAAGAAGCACTTGAGAGTCTTGCACTTGTATATAAACCCGTACAACAGGACTCTAAGCGTGTTCTTGGCATTGCCTGTCAGGGTGCAATTGTACCAGGAAGACATCAAAACTATACTGACACAGTCTTAGTATCATCATATTGCATTGCAGAGGAGTAATTAGTTTTTTATAATTTAAATCCGGTTAAATATATTAAACATAACATCGCATTAATATTTCAGTCCGCAGGAAGGTTATGTTGTCAGTGTCGGTTCTACTGATCCTCATGGAGATCTTCAATCAAGTGCACAACAATTCAGAGCGCAACGTATTCTTAACTTCCCATTTGAACAACATCCAGTTGGAATTTTGAAAACTCCACAACCTATCATGTACAGTGATACAGTTAAACCTATGTGCATAGCAGACGTTCCTTTACCAGATGAGCACGTATGCATACTGGGAGTTGTAACAAAAGGAGGTTTAATGACATTACGTCATGTGCAAATGTTATATGAAAGTGATTGTGAACAACTTGCGGAAGGTTTGAGTTCATACTTGTGTGCAAAAGTGAAAGAAATTGAAGCAGACGTAGGTGAAACTTTTGGTCTGGATCCATCATTGGTAAGCTAATAAAAGAATGCAAATTTATTTGCCCTATTTTACATTTACCTTTAGGATATATATCCATTTGTTACTCCACTAGAATTTGATATTAGTGGCGTACAACCTGGAAGTGTAAGTATCCGTAAAAATGTATTTCACACTTTATTGTTGACATCAAATAAATTTATTTTTTAGTTGGAAACACCACTGTTCTGCTTAACCAGGGAGCATCCAACATGGTCTGTTTATGGATTTGCGATGAATGCATATGATGTAAAAGATCCTGAAAGTCCTATTCTGTTTTCTGATGTACCAAGTGATTTGAAAGCTATCAAGCAGCACAGTGACGTCACTTACCAAGAATGGGTGCAATCCATGTTGGCTAAGCGCCGCTAAATATTTTTTGCACATTTTGCTACATTTATTTAATAATTTGTTTTAACGCAGAAGAATAAAAAGTGAAATATTTTTGTCATATTTTAATGAAAAAATTTGCTGATATTATAAGTAATTGCAAGCATTTTAAAAATTCATGTGAAACTTACTGGTGCACTGTTATTTTATATTTTTAAAATTATGAAAATATATCCCATTTTAAAACTATTTAGGATTTTTATTAACACGTCTATAAACATGTCTAAAAATACTTAAAATCATCATTGTATGATATATATATATATAATTATAATTAATAAAACAGCAGAGTAATCTTTATGCCAAATCGTAAAAGTTTTTTAACCCTTATAATTTTCAATTTAATCATCGTTTAATTTTCTCAAGAGCTAATTACAGCTATGTATTAGTAGCTGCAGTACCGTTAGAAACAGTAATAAATTATTGCTAAGCAAAATGATATTTTAAAGTCATTTTAAAATAATACAGTTTTATCTAACTTAAGGTTCATTTGGTTTATTTGTACTTAATAGCTTTCTGTTTGCAATTTTATTGATTCCTTTATTACATTATATGGCTTTTATTTTGTTGCAATGCTATTCTTTTATAAGCTCATTTTGCCCAGATGTTATTTTCACAGTTTCACAAAATATATTTCATTTGCTGTCAGTCATAGATGTACTAAAAAAAAAGTCAAGAAGTTCTTGTGCAGTATATAATAAATTTGATTTAAAATCAAAGTAAGAAAATGACTACATCATACTAAAAATTGCATTCATTGATTCGATATTAATTGCAAATTTTGTAAGTTCAAAAATTTTTGTAATAATTTATTTCAAAAAATTCATACAACAAATGAAACATTTGATGTTAATAATTGAATATCTACATTAGTTTGTTATTTTGTCAGAAATGATATATTTGCTTTGATAGCAAAATAAAAACTTAGTTCTATGCTCTAATTTGAATTCTAAAAACACCGGCGTAAAGTGATCCACTTTTTACTTTTTGTCAAATGTTAATTCAAAGTGCTAAATTAAAGTTACAATGCAAAGAAATATTTTGTCACAATTCATTATACTTGCATTTAGTAGAAAGTCGAAAAATTCCATTTTGAATTTCAAATTCACATTTGCAACCTATATTTTTGATGTTACATGATAATTTCGACAAATTCTTATTTTAATATTTTGTAAAGTTTTATTTATTAAACATTGAAGAATTTTTAACTTAAATTAAATATTAAAAAAAGAAAATATTGTTTCTTTATCACAAAAAAGTGCAATGTGCTATGTAATGAATGTATCTTCAATCTCAGCTAATAAAAGATAAGTATTACTACTGGATGTAGTATACTTGTCATGCGCTCAACATTTCTGTCACTGATGCTTATTTTAAGTGGTAGAATTCAAATATATATATATATATATTTGAATTGATTTATTTATTAGCAGTCTACTACAGTAACAATGGTTTAATTGCTTAATAAAATTTTGTAAAGTTTTACAAATTTTTTGTGTTTATTGTTGATTTTGAGATTTTATGTAAGTTTGAGGATTTGTGTTTCATTTATCAGGTTTTTACGCTTGATAAATGACCTAAAAATTTTAGAAATAAGTTACTTCCAAAATTAGCAACTGCAAATAATTTTCTTTGTCATAAAATGCTAAACCAGTTTTTATTAGCAATGAATTATGAATTTTTTTTCATTTTCACACACACACACACGCACACACATATTATACATTTTTCAAACTTTAATTATATTTAAAACAAACAGATTTTTGTAAATTTGCAAAATTAATTTCAAATGTATAACAAATAAATGATGTTAAAATAAAAAAGTATAATTCATTTTAAAAAACTTCCATAAAAATGATCAGCTTGTTTTTTTTATATATAAAAAATTAAACTAGTATAAAGAATTTATTGTTGAAATGAAATAGATTAAAATAATTATCTTTCCAATGAAATATGAATTTAATTATGTATACAGTTGTAAATGCAACAAAGTTAATTGCAATTTTGATTTTTTTTTTAAAATATTAATAAGATAAATGATATTTGATTAGAGCAAAAAGCCGAAAAAGATCACCTGATACAGATTATTTGAAAAGCAAGATACATAGATTTGATTGGATATAGTATTGTAGTGATGAAGGTTAAAATAAAAAGAAAAGAAAGAAAATGGAAAAAATGGCCTATATAGTTTTAAATTAAGAAGTGTAAATTTTGTAAAAATTTTTTAACCAGTTTTAAAAGCATCCCAAAGTTTTGGGTGATGCAACATTAAATAGGGTTTAAAACAGAGAGGTGACACGGTAGACCAAACACTAATTTTGAAAATTATTCGCTAAAGAATAATTAAAGAAGAGTTGCCCTGTCACTTTCTTTTGTCGTTTTCTCAGATCAACGCAAACTGGAATAGTCAGGTTAGTAAGTCACTTAGTTAACTAATTTCTTTCTTTTGAAGTATTTATATATGCTGGTGCAGTTCTAAGTTTTAATATTATTACTAAAAGTGCTCATTTTCAATATTATGCTTTACTGTTTACTGAACAAGTCGCCTTTTGCTCTTTGCCTTTTTGTATACGGCTGCCAGTAGGTATTCCAAGAAGAACAATTACACCAGTTGAACTTTCTTCCCACACACTTGCTTGCATAGTTTGCTCTAATTATAGATCGAGTTATTGTTGTCTGTTCCGGTATTTTGTAATCTTTATTCCAAATGAATGCTTCTCCACTATTAGACTGTGACTGTTTGCCAACTTTACGAGAGTTATAGACAAATAATCATCATTCGTGTTCAACAATCTACAATCAATTCAGTTCTATATCACTTCTATTATTATAATACACTTTTAGTTGCTTGCCATACAATATTGCTGCCATGCATACTGCCATGGGGATAATTAACAAAAGGCAGCTGTTAATAATTGCTTTTCTTCAATTGAGTTTCTCCATACTAGCATCTTCGTTGGATTCTTTGTCTTTGAACCAAATTAAGCAAATAATAACTAGTCATCCAAATCACTGTAAGAAAATTTATTATTATTATTTTTTTTATTTTCTAATAAATTTACATTTCAAGGCTTATCACCAATGGGTAAGGCATGGATTTTCAATGAAGATGACTCGTGTGGAAACAAAAAATGCAAAGCACCCTATCAACTTTGCACTATTTCATACATTGCTAAAGGATCTGAAGAATTGCATTACGAATGTTCTAAAGGTCTGTACTTCTTTTTCAAAGATAAAAAATAATTATTATTTATTACATTAATATTTCTTTTTTTTAAATATTTGAAGTATCTGAAAGTTGCCTTTCATTAATACGTTCCATTAAAAAAAAGGCATTGGCTGCCAAACAGCGAGACCATCCTTTGCGTGATATTCCAGTGCAACAAGAATCTGAAATCGTAAGCATTTCATAATTTTTATTCCAAAAAAAACAATAATTTGAATTTACATTCAAATTATTGTTGAGAAAAGAACAAAAAAAACCAAAACACAAATGCAATTACAGAATTAAACATTAATACATTTTAAATTAACTGTTAGTTGCAATTATTGTGCTTTGAACAAGTTTTCCATTTTTTCACATGCAATTATTTAGCAATTTTTAAAGTAGAAAAAGTAGTAGAAAAGATGCAATAAACATTAGACTACTTTCAAACTCTACATGATCTCTATTAAAACCATTGTTCTAAGATAAGTTTAGTAATTATGATAATAATAATGTACATTTGCGTAATTGCAATGATAATTACTTAATATTAATTTTAGAAACAACTGAAATGAATGCATAAAACAATTTTTACTGTTTTGATTGTTTGTATTTCTAAATTTTGCATTTGTATTTTGCAAATTGTGAATGAAATTTTGCAAACCGCTGTAATTAGAATGATAAATTTGATAAGTGACTTGAAATAGCTCTATAACAGACACTCCTTTGTCAATTGTCCTTTGGCAATGATGATAGATTATCAAGTGATAGTAATCTGATAAAAAGATGATTAATTGATAAAATATGTTTCTCTGTGCATGCTTTTGCTTTCAGAATTTTTTGAATTTTTTTTTTACAAATAATATCTAATAAAATAAGAATGTTAACCTTTTCCTTTAATATTTCAAAATTCTACACAAAAATTTAATTTAACATTCATTATTTTAACAATAGAGTTGCATAAAGCTGAAGCATTTGTGCAAACCTTGAAATTTATTCGAATTTTATTTTTTTATATATTTTAAAAAATAAGCTTCTTTTGGAATAAATACAATATTTTAAATAATACATTTTACATACAGATATCATCAGCATGCTTCTAATGTCAAATAACAAAATTTTACAGTATTAGAAATACATCGATGCAAACCGTTACTTTTATTTTACAAATTTTCAAATTCTAATATTTATAATATTTGCTTCATATTGATCATTTATGCCTCGACTTTTATCTAGTTACATCAGCTGTTAAACCTTGAAATGACAATCGTTTTTCGTATTTGTCTTTAACCTTCTTGATCTTGTCTTTTGATAATATTTGGTGTCATTAGAGATACAAATCATTGTATTATTGCTATTTACTTTTGTTGCAATAGTTTAAATTGAGCTTCTTTTGCAATGTGAACGTTTGTAATTCATCACATGTTTTCTATGGAAAATAATTTAAATTTATTGTAATTTTCCAACATCTTATTATTATATATTTCGTAAAAAAATAATAATTTATAATTCGTAATAAAAATATTTCGTAATTTTTTGTTTTGAAATATGTATGCCAAAAAATGCCAAATTTAAATTTCAGACTGATTAGCTTATTATCACAAGAAAAACTAAAGCGTTTTAAAATCGAAGTTGTTATTAAGCAGCAAAGATTAATTTTGCACATTTTTATTAAAAAAATTTCTTTTTCAGACGGATGCAGATGAATCAGGTGAAGCTACAAGTAATGGAGAAAAGGAAGATTCCTCTTGTGATAATTCTGCGGCATTAAGCATATCACAACAATCGTTTCCTTTTTGGGGTTCAATAATTATTGCGCCAATTGCAGGTAAACTTTTTTTAAACAACTTTTAGCAACGCTTGAAGCGATTAATTGTTCATCTCAAAATTTAAGTGCACATTAATAAGTTTCAATTAATATCAATTGTTAAGGATGCTTCAACGGGCATAACATGTGTTGCGAATGGGCATCTAAAGGAGAATGCAATCGCAATCCAGTGATGATGAAAACTTTGTGCAAGCAAGCTTGTGGTACATGCAGCTGTCAAGGTAATAATAAATTCAGCAATAAAGTTTTATAAATAGAATTTTTTGTTATTTTTAGCGGATGAAGTTTTGCTCTGCAAACCAGTTGTTAATGCTATTTCTTGTTTGCCACCTAAAAAGACGCCAGATTGTAAACCAAAGAAGCCAAAAGTTGCACAAACAACTACCGCTTTACCTGAATCCCCAGCAGGTGATTCTGAAGAATCATTAGTTGTTATTGATGTAGAAGAGCCGTTAATCATTTCTGAAGAAGTTGAGAAGCCTACAGATACTGAACAACCACCTACTGAATCAGTTTCTGAAGAAGTTCCAGAAGAAGTTGTCAGCCAAGAACTGACCACTGTTGAGGAAACAACTTCTGCATATGTTACGGAAAAAACTGAAACTGCTGTAGAAGAAGTAGTAACAACTGCCAAAAAAGAAGAAGTAGAAGAAGAAGAAGAACAGTTATCAACAGAAACTGCTATAGCCGTATCTGAAGAGGAAGAAGCACCATCAGAAGAAATGAAAGTTGAAGCAACAGAGGCACCTGCTGAAGCTGAAATATCAACAGAAACTGTTGAGAAAGTTGTAAAAGAAACTATAGAAGAAGTTTCACCAGCAGAAATAACTGATATAACTCCAGAAATAACTCCAGAAGCTGAGTCAATTTCTGAAGGAGAAACAGTTGAAGAAGAGCAGCCAGAAGAAACAGTCAAAGAGCCAATGGAAATTCCTTCTGAAGCCCCTTCTGAAGTTTCATCTGAATTCCCTTCTGAAACAACAGTAGGGATAACTTGCGCAGAACCAGAAAAAGAGATTGTTGAAGTAGAAACAACAGAAAAAGTTTCTGAACAGCCAGAAGTTACAACTGAAACTTCACCTCCTGAAATTTCTGAAATTGAGGAAGAAGTGCAAACTACAATTTCAGAAGCTGCTGAAACAACTGAAACTGAATCCACAGAAGCACCTGAAATTATAACTGAAGCTGCCATGGAAACTGAAATTGAAACAGAAGTTACTGAAACACCTCAAGCTTTTCCAGAAACCACTGAAACAGAAATTATTCCAGAAGTTATGACTACTACAGAAATGCCATCACCTGTAACTGAAAAAGTGACAGAACCAGAAGTAATTTCAACTAAAATTCCTGCAACTACTCCGCAGCCAATCCCAAGTACAATAACACCGCGAGTAACGTATCCAACTGGACCTCTGGTAACAGAAACAGTTCCACAAAGCTATCCTACTACAACACCCCAACCTCCAGGTTATGAAACTACAACTAGTCGACCAATATATACTAGATATGGGCCACCAGCTGGAATGCAAGATACGTGCCCAGATTTGCTCATTACTTGTGCCTTCTGGGCTAGCCAAGGTGAATGCAGCAAAAATCCGTACTGGATGAAGCCAAACTGCCAAAGATCTTGCAATTCCTGTGGCGCAACAGTTTCCTCAATAGATTCACCTTCACCCAAGCCAGGTAACTTATTGATAAGTTAAAATGTCTCATTGATAAAGTAAACTAAATTTTAAAATTGAAAAATTTATAACTGCTTAGTTTGATTTTATTGCTTTATTTCATGTTTTTGATAAAAAATAATTGTAATATTAAAATTAGCTGGACCGTCAATGAGTGTAAGTGATTTTCAGGATGTATTAACAATCATGAACTCTGCCAGTTCTGGAAATCACTTGGAGAGTGCATATCAAACAGAGCATACATGGCAAGCAACTGCCCACTTTCATGCAGCACATGTGGAATGCAGTCAGTTCCAATGCCTGGTGGCCCTGTTATGGCTTACGGCCGTTGAAACTACTTCTGCTAAAGTTTGCCAACCAAATTTACCGCTCATCATTTTATTTATCTAGCAATATATCCTCTGTAACTTCTGAACAATTTTTTTATACGGTTATATTTTATGTGTCGACTTATTCGTCTGATATTACCCTTGTCAACAATAACATTGTAGTTAATTGCTGCCAACTTGAATATGTGTTCTTGCTATTTACTCGTTAAACAAATAGTTGTGCTTACTTTCTGAACGTTAGAAACCGTGCTTCCTCAGTTTAGAATCATTGTTTTTTCACACTGTTTATTTTACACTTTTACATTAGTATTAAACAGAATAAAGCATTTATATTTTTTTTATTCGTATGAATATATATTTTTTAACTTTGTGAGGCTTTTTAAAATAAATAAAAAATTTGATGTTCTTCTGAGCTAAAATAAAGAAATTATCATTTCTTAATCAGTAATAATTTCAATTCTTGCGTGTGTACGTTTTTTGTATGTATTTGTATTAATTTTAGATGTATGAATTCTTTGTAATTTACGCTGTTTTTCTTTGTAATTTTGTTTATGGTGAATTAATTTTTTTCTTTTCGAGAAGTTTATTAAAAATATTTTTCACAATTTTTAGTAATTCATTAACTTTTCAATGAAAGTTAAATTCTAAAAAACAAATAGTAAATTAATTATGATGAATGATAAAATTAGAAATAAATGGTTTATCATTTAAATAAAAAATGGGCAGTTATACAATTGTCCCATGATTCTTAAAATTAACCACATTTTACTAACATTATTTGACAGTTTAATGCATTATTAATGCTACATGCCAACTTTAATTAAATGTATAAAATATCAGTAAAAGTTAAATATTGAAGTTATGTAAAATATGCAATAGGTAATTAAATAAGTAATTTATCACTAACAGTAAAGTAAATAATGTACAAATTTTATCTTATTTTAATGTAATAACTTGTATTGTCATATATTCTAAATTAGTTGAATATCTCCTAAATAACAAACTAAATAATTCACGTTTTTATTAAATAACTTTAAACACTGAAAAAGTGATATACTGCACAATATTTTAAATGAACATTTTTGTTTGAACTGTTTGAAGTTTTATAGAACATTAGAATATGGAACTTCCAACAGTTAACATTAAAAAAATGCGTTACATTAAACTTTTATAGTCTAAAATATTATTTCACGTTAAAATTAATAAAAGCAGATTTAAGTCAAGCATTTCAAGCTACATATATATATAGTAACGCCAACTATAAAATTATTTTAATTATTTTTAAATTTATTTTGAATTTAATTTAGTAATTTCATTTATGGCAAAATAATATTTCAAGATTACTGTATAATTTATTAATTTATAAAACAATTATATTTTATTTAATCTTAATAAACGGTTAATATTATATTATTTTACACACACACACACACACACACACACACACACACACACACACACACACACACACAGATATATATATATATATATATACGTAGATGCATGCAAATGTCAGAATTAGCCTTGAATCATTATGATAATTTTTTAAAAGAAAAGAATTCTTAGATACATTACATTTATCAGCAATATTTTAATTTAGCTGATTTAGTGAATTTAGCTAGTTAATTTTTATTTTTTTTAGTTAATACAATAAACTACATATTGAATTAATTGCTTGTCATTTTAAATATTTGATTTTTAATTTAGCTTTTATTTTTACTTTATTGAAGTATTAATTTTTTAATGTTACTGTTGCATCATTATTAATGCAATATTTGCATTTTTATAACTAAATTTTTTCTTCTGAGGACAAATGTCATATAAGGTAGTGGTTAGCAGTGATAATTATTTAAGAAATTATAGCTTTTTTTAAAGATAATTTGGTTTTGATACACTTAATTATAATAAAACAGAAAATCCTTATTCTAAAAGCAACGCGGCATGTTTCAATGTTCGCTTAAAAATAAATTACAACTTAAATTTGCACCACTTGCCCTAGAATACTTTTGATAAAAGTTTTTTATAGAAGCAAATTGTCTTTGAAATTTGAAAACTTGTTCCTTTATAAATTAATGTAAAACACATGGTAATTTTTTTGCTCAAATAAGAACATGCGTTTAATCATGCGAAAATGTCAATGCGTGAAACATAGATTTTAACGATACATATTCAGAAACTACTGGAAAAGAAAGCCATATCAAATCATTGTCAACGCGTATTTTAATAATATAAGAAGTTTGAATTATTGTTCAAAATATACGAAAATATACGAAAATGAAGTTTCATTAGCAAATGCTCATTGATATTTGTTCAGAAGTAGAATAAAAAATTGATTAGTCATAATCAAAACTATAGTTTAGTATTATCTTGAATAACCTCTAGCCTTTTTATACTTTGCATACATATATTGAACAGCACTTTTCCTCAAAAAGCGGTAAGGCGACATGTTTTATTACTGCATGCATGCATGCTGTGACACTTCTACACGCTCTAGTTAAAAATGTTCTTACATTTCTAAAACTTTGAAAAACAAGCGTACATAAAAGCACACTTTAACATCCTTATTGCAATACAAAATTAAACTGATAATTGGGTTCAAATCAGTGATTATGGGAAAGCTTTTAGTATTCATTGCATTTCTTTTTCCTTATTTTACATGTATTTGTAAAGCTGTAGAAATCGATTTTGCAGCACAAGAAGAAAATCTTTTACTTCAGTATGTAAAATACATCTTAGAAACATATCCAAAAGAATGTGAGTGCTAATTTAATTTTATTATGCTTTGTAAGTTTATTATTAAGATGCTTTTTTAACCAGGCGCACCAGAACCAGGGAAAAAATGGGTAACAGATAAAATTTCTTCTAAATGTGGTCAGTTTACATGCAAAGTGCCACAGTTTTGGTGCAGTACTTTGGATGAATCTACTGAAGAGTCCAAAAACGCTTCTGTTTTCAATCATCAATGCATTCAGCGTACGTATTGATCTTTGCATCATTGCATTTGTAACTTGAAATATCACCAAATTGTACATTTGAAAATTGATAATTTTTAATTGCTTAAATCAATAATGTTTTGGCCAAAATGTTAATTAATTAAATAGGATAGTATTTTATGAAAAGAAATAAAAAAATTTGTGCTGAAGTATTTGTCAAAGATGTGCTAGTTTAGTAATGTTTTAAAATAAAGATGATGCTAATAATAGTATGCATGAAAAATTAATAACCAAATTTCAAAAGCAACTTTTTTGCAGATTTCTATTCAAAAAGTTTAGTTCCATTTGCTAAAAAATCCTAAAAATAAAATATAATAGCCAATAATAGAACTATATAATTAAAGAAAACAAAGTATGTATATTATTATTTATATAATTATTACTGCCACTAAATAATTTAACCAATTTATTTATTAATTTACTCATCCATTGAAAATATATTTATTTTATTATCAAAGAAAGAAAGGTAGAGAGAAATGATGTGATAATTAAATTTCAAGAAATATACTCATAGCTCATATAATTAACAAATTTTTATGATTTACAATTTTTTCATTATTTTCAGCTTACAATAACTACAAGAGAGCATTTAAAATATAAACTAATGAAAGTTTTTGAAGAAAATGCCTTTTCAGTTTCAGATAGCTGTTTAATACTTCTTGACAATGCTGTATTGCCAACAAAATCAGTCCGCCCGGAATCTTCAATACTATTGGCAAAAAAGGATCTAGATAGTACTAAGCCGCAATTAACTTTTATGACAAAAAACAAAATAGTCGATAAGAATGAAGAATCATTTTGGAGAAACATATTTTTTGGAGAAAAGGATTTAAAATTGGCAGCTAAATTGACAGGTCTAAATATTGCAGAAGAAGAATCTCTGTTGCCTCCGTTACAGGAAACTTTTATTTTAAATAATAACAAAAACAATGAAAACAGTGCTGCACATGTAGTGCAATCAGATGCAGCTGATTTAATTAATAAAAAGCCAGTTTTGGGTAGAGAAAATATTTCAAAAAGCACAAAGCTCAATGAAACTGGCTATATAGACTCAAAGCTGCTAGATTTTTTATTTGTATTCAGCGACAGCCATCGAAATTTCCTTTCTAAAAAAGGTGAAATAAACACTCCTCAATGTATAGACAAACATATCAAATGTTTATTTTGGAGTTTGATTGGTGAATGTGATAAGAATCCGTTTTGGATGTTGCCGAACTGCCAAAAATCATGTTTCTCTTGTGGAATGACAGTTGCTGACGTGAATACACCTTCTCCAATAATTGGTAAGTTGACTGCTTTATTACCTTAATTTTCAATAATTCTTCATAATTTATTAACAATCAACATATTGCTTAGAACATCACACTAAATTAGCTTTATATTTGCTTTTATTGTATTTTGGAATGCATCTGCTCATGCATCCGTTAAATGTGTTGCATTAATAATTTATGTTATTTCAATTTCAAAACATTAATAAAAAAATATTATGCTTATGAATAAAAAATATGCTTAATTATTTAGGTTGCAAAAACAATGACGAACTGTGTCAGTTTTGGGCTTCAGTCGGAGAATGCAAAAGCAATCCAACTTGGATGGGATTACATTGCCAATTATCCTGCAACACATGCTTTCCAAAGCCATAAATATAGATTTAGAAAACTTATATTCAACTATACGTACTGAAGTGCTTTTTCTCATGTTAATAGATAAATCACATAATTCACAATATAATAAAAATCTATTGCTTTGCCCTTGCTTTGCATTTGATCAGTTTTAACGCCAAAAAATTGTTTTCAATAAAACATTCATCATTTTTTATTCAATTTTCTTCGTATGCACAAAACTGCATGAATTTTTTATATGCTTTTTTACAGATAACATCATGCAATTTTAAAATTCAATGTAATATTTAAGAAGCTCAAAATAATTTAAACCGTGGCTAATTTCATGGACAGATGCAAAAATTGGCATGTCTGAAATTTTGAAAAATAATATGGCAGCAATAAATATGAAACAAATTTAAATCTAAAAATAAAAAAATACTGACAGTAAATAGTACATTCTCGTTTTTGGTGTACTGTAAGAAAAATGATATTGAAAAATGCGTTTTAATCATAATCTTAAATTTGTAGTAATTGAAATCTGTTCGTTTACATAATAATTCTTGCATTAAACCGCATCCTTCTATAAAATTTTCTTTTAAAGCCACAGTTTGGCCAACAGTTTGCAAATTTAATAGCTGCTTAATTTAATTTCGTTATGATAAGCACTTTAATTTAATAATTTTGAAATTTAGCAACTTTAGCTAAACATTTTTTTGAGAACATTAATTTTATAAATGTCTAGCTAATTGACATTTATAAAATAAAATATATTACTACATACTAAAAAGCATATAGCAAAATAAATGTTACTATATGCATTTCTTTTGAATGATATAAGTAAATATTATGATTTGTCCGGAATTGAATAAATAAAGTATAAATTGAATAAATAAATTGAAAATATGAATAAATAAAGTAATGCAATTAAAGGTAACTGAAATAGCATGGCGCTCTTGTTAAATCACCTTGGTGAGCTGTAAACTTTGGCTCAGATAAAATATTTATACAAAAATATTAATATGCTATTTTTGAAATGAGCGTTATTTTTTAATTCTGCTTGAATTGATGTCAGTGCGTATATTAATAATTTAATTAATAAGTTTATTTGATGTTTTAAATATTTAAATAATGTTTTTTGAAATTTATAATGTGAAAGTGCCTTGCCTACATTCTTGAAATGGTGCTAAAATTGGTAACTAAGCAGCTAAACAGAAGAAATAATTGTTTTGTTATTACTGCGTTTCATTTCAGGTGCATTCAAGCAACAAAATGTGCAAGTGATGAAATTTTTTTTCTACAGTGACAGTCATAATTATCCTACGTACCAGTTATTTAAAAAGGGAACATTAGAAAATGGAATTATTGATTATCTTAAGATAAGCAGATAATAAACTGCCATTACTTTTTGTGAAAAATAAATTACAAATAATTAAATAAGTTATTTTGATCTATATTTCAGTTTGCATTGTACAGTTAATTACTTACATGGATATTAGCAAAAATCAAAATGATTACAAATGCTATCTTTCACGTTGCTTTGTATTGGGAATTTTTTTATTAATAATTTATCCTATCAAAGCATTACTGAATTTACAATTTTAAAATAACTTGATGATTAACCTTTTTCAATTGAAAATGTATGTTATTAGAAAAAATTTTACTGAGAATGCATGTTATAAGAAAAAAATTTACTTTTAATCAAAAATAACAAGTTCATTCCCATTTTTGTTTTTGTTGTTCTTTTTACCAAAATTATTATCAAGTTTGCCATCTTCTCTTTACCCCTCTGCATCTTCAAAGATTAGCACAATTTATGACTTAATGATTTTGCTTTAAATCATTTTTCAGTTTAAACATGAACATAAGAAAATTAAAACAGTTGTAAAAGAATTTTATTATCAGAACCTAATAAAAATATTTATTACTTTTTTATGCTATTCAACTTTCTTGAATTAATTAAAATTAAATCCTAATAAAACGTATCAAATTAAAATCAATTTATTTATTCAGTTATTTCAACTGTTTTAATAAATATTTGAATATTCTTTGATGTGATAGATGTTGATACGATTCTATTGTTTCAAATTTGTTCTTGAAATATTATTTTGTTTTCAACAGTTTTTGATTGAATTTAATTTGTAATGTTCTACAGTAAAAATTTAAATGTCAATAAAAATAATAAAAACTCATCTGATATTGGGAAAGCAAAAAAAGATATTGTCCTTTATTATCAGCTTTAAAAAAGTAAACAGTTTAATATGTAATAATAAATTTTTATTTTTTCTGCAAGTACGTACTGTATAAGCAGTTTTTGCTTTTGTCCCATTAACCCGGAGTATTGTACAAACTAGGTGATATAAAAGAAACTGCAAAACTTGCAATTAAAAAGCAAATATATATTTTTTTTGTATGTATTCTTCAAATCTTTTAGCATTTGCTTAATTTTGGTTTGCAGGTTTGTTGAATGTAACAATTTTTTAACTTTTTAAATGTTAATTTAATTGCACTAGACAATTTTTTGCATTACATGCAATAATTACATTCAATTACTTGTAAAGTGACAATTTTAGATGTGTCCAAAAATCACAATTCCAAAAATTGTTACTTTGCAATAGTAAAGAGCATTTAGCAATTTAGCAATAACATATATTTTCAGGGGTATTTTTTTATTGGAGACCTCATTCATAAATATTTTAAATTGTGAAATGTTTAATTGAATGTTTAGAGATCTAACAGCTTTAAAAGCAGTGTTAAATGGTCATCTGTTTTCAGTTTCTTCTATTTGTTCAACCTACAATTAATAAATACTTGAATATATTATAATATGGCATTCGTTTTAAAAAATTTCAAATTCATTTTAATAAAAGTTTTCTTAATTACTTTTATATGCTTTGAAATTTCTACCTCTGATGAAGTCATCACAACTATTCAAATCAGTCTTAAACAATGTAATGTTTTACTTCAAACTGTTATAAATAATTTTGAAAATAATAATTTTTTTGCAGGTCCATTATCCCCTGAAAAATATTGGAAGTTATCAAATCCTAGTCAATGTGGAGAAATTACATGTGAATATCCTACATTCTGTGCAATCAGTAAATTGGATGCCAACAAATTTAGCTGTGAATTTGGTAAATCATAGCATTGTTTTAAAAATCCATCTTTTCTCTGTGTAGACGTAAATATTACAGATTACTGTAGTTGTATAGAGAATAGCACATTTTTATTAATATTTAATTTATTGTTGAATGTTTTTTCTTTTGCTTCAGTAGATGATTCGTGCCTTACAACGGTCACCTTTTCAAAAATCCAAGATAAAAACAGAACAATTGAAAATATAATCCAGAATAAAGAAAAAAATTTTATTGAAACTGAAATTTCATCCGTATCTCAACAAATTGCAACACAAAAGAAAAACTATACTGAAGAAGCAATTTCATTAGACGCATTGCAAGCATTAATAGGAAACAACAGAAAGTTTTTTTTTGAAAACAACTTTACGCAATTTGGTATGTGGACTCTAAACAAAAGTTATAAATTTAAAAAACTTTTCAATAAAATTTATATTATTTATTTATTAAAATTTTTATTTTCTTTTAAAAAAGACTTAATTGATAGATATCTGAAAATTATCTTTTAACATTTTTATATATTTATCAAGCTGATTGATTTTTGATTAATACTTGTTGAAAAACAGAAACAATGGATCAGTGCAACGATCATTTTGATGCATGCTGCGAATGGGCTTTGCTAGGAAAATGTGAACAATTGCCAGCGCTTATTGGAATTGCCTGCCCCGTTTCATGTGGAACCTGCAACTGCAACAGTAAATTGCTCAATTAAAAAAAATATTAATGTGCATTTTATTAGCTGTTGAATATTATATTATTTAATCATTATTTAACAAGAAAAATTGCAATTTAACAATTTTAATAGTATTGTTTAGAAAGTGATATATCGACATGTACAATGGAGGAAACAAAATGTCGCAACAACAGTGAAGCATTTGATTATAATGAAAGAACTAAAAAAGAAAATAACACTTTATTGATAATTGGAAGTACATCATTCAATAAAGAAATTTTAACCAAAATTTCTGAAAGAAACACTACTGAAAGTGTGAATGCCGAACGTGAAATGAATCATGATGAAGTTCAATTAAAAGAAAAGCTAACAGAGGTTATTTCACTTTCATTTGCAAATTTTTCAACAAACAACAACAACAACAGTAATAATAATAATACTATATTAATATCTGAAAGCGAAAGAGCATCTGAAGAGAATAGCAATAATGAAATTTCATCAGATGAAATTTCTGATGAAGTTATTTCTCATTTGAATAAAGAAACTTCAATAAGTAAGTGCATTAGAAATTTTAAATTAATTTTTGTAATTTAGTTTAAAATGTAATTTAGATAAAACTCACAAGATAGATGCATTCAGAAACGAGTCATTGTCAATTTTTGGAGAAACCATTGCACCCACAAAAGAAACTTTATTGTTACCAACTGAATCTTCTGTGCTTGGAACCTTTTTTAAAAGTAAAGCAATGTCATTAATTCTAAATATTTTTATTAAAGAAACATTATTTTAATAATAATATTGTTAAATATACAGAAACGCAGCAATGTAAAGATAAAAATTCATTGTGCTTACTTTGGGCTATAATTGGTGAATGTACAAAGAATCCTTATTGGATGAAGCCGAATTGTCAACGATCATGCAACACTTGCGGAATGACTTTAAAAGATGTTAACAAAGAACTCTTGTCACCTGGTAAATTTCATTAATTGCAAAGCTAACAACAAGTACTGTTAATTTACGCTGTTTTTTTATTAATTTATTTAAATTAAAATTTAAATAGCTGAATCATTGTTGTTACCCTAAAAAATTATTTTAAATGACATGCTATATATAGACACTAGGAATATTCAACATTCGTTAGTATTAAATAAAAGTTAAATAATCAGCGATCATATATTTATAGATAAATAAGATTTTCGTTCCCATATTTACAATCACATGAATTTTATTTAGATTGTAATAATCAGCATGAATTATGTCAGTTTTGGGCGTCAATCAATGAATGCACAAACAATCCTGATTTTATGCTCATCAATTGTGCTGCTTCTTGCAAAAGCTGTTCAAAATTGATAAAGCAAAATTAACTTCTGTGTTTTTTACTTCTGTGAAAACAAGTTTCACTTATTTTATACCAAATACACAGATGAGAAAATTAATCTGAACAACAAATAAATAAACTTATGTTTTCAAAATTTTAACAAATAAATTTATATTAGTTGAAATGATATTACATAACAGAAATGCTTTTTGAATATTAGATGTTGCTAAAACTTTTTGTAATGAATCTTGCTTTTGTTGTATTAAAAGTTTTTCTTTTCCCAATACTGAAAATGCTCCATTTTAAAGTAAACAGCATTAATTTACTTCAGTTTTTACAATTACAACTATAATAAATTTCAAATTATACATAAATTTTAAACATGTAAAAAATACTTTTCACTACATACCTTTCAATTGTTACATAGAATTTCATATAGATATAATTACATTTTGAGGTGATCAATATGCTTACAAACATTAAAGAATTTATTCTTAGAGCTATTTTCAAGTGCAAACATGACAATATGTAATTATTTATTAAATATATTCCAGTTTGAATTGTTTAATTCAGAAAGCTGATGTTGTGGTTTTCACATTTGTATTGCAAAAATTATGCATATGTGTATTTTAAACTATGAACTTATTAAATTTTATATTACCAATAGACATAATTATGTAAATAAATAGAAAAAAAGGAATAAATGGAAGTGATGACTTTAAAAATAAAAACTAAACTCATGTTATGAAACATGTAGAAAATTTCCTCTATGCGATTTCAATGATATTTTGTGATATAAAACTTTTATGTGCATTCTATTTATAGCACATTTGTTTTGTATTATAAATAAAAAGTATAAGAGTTTAATGGTACATTCTTGCTAAACATTTCTTACAAATAGCATCAAATAATATCCGCTGTAGTTGAAGAAGTCCTTGGGCATAATTTTAATTTTACATATTATTGATTTGATTCTCATTTTCCTTTTGCAAACTGAACTGCGTTCATTTGAAAACTGATAAAAAAGCAAGCTGATATTGAAATTTGCTTAATTTTATGAATTAAACTTAATCTCGTTTTTGTAGTATGTTTTTGCACCACATTAAATCAATATTTTCATTTCACTTAGTTTTTCAAAAACTTCTGTTAAGAATGTTTAACTTAGACAAAGCTTCGATGAAAAGTCAGACAGCTAGACTTAAAAAAAATTAGTACAAATTATGTAAAGTATTATCTTTAAAAAACGCGTCACTTCAATCATTAATACTGCTATAGGCAATAAATAAAAATTGTTTTAAAATGGACGTTTTATTGCATCTGCTGCAGAGCATTGTTTATTTAATAAACAGTGCGTAGAAAAGAAAATACTTTATTTAAAAAAGCCTAACATTCTTATGAATCAAAAGGCAAACTTTTTATAATCATGCGTTTTCTTTAAAATTGCATTTTTATTGTATTGTATGGTATGCATTGTACACTTAGTTAATAAGAAAGTTTGTATTGCAAACTTTAATAATGTTCAAAACAAAATTAATCTTCTTATTTTTCAAAGTAACATAAATATGCTTCAGAGAAATTTAAAATAAAGTCTTTTAGCTTTTAGAAAATTATGGCATTTTATCTTTGTCTTTTAAATAAATTTAAAACTCTTGTGTCGTGATGGACCGCCCTGGAATGATGCACGATTGCATCACGGCGACACTGCCAGAAATTTCTAGAACCTGAGCATCAACGTCCTACGGTGGATCGTGCGATGTTGGTGCGTGTAAGGGGGATTCTGCGAGGTGTGTGACTCGAGAGTTTAGGATCGTGCGTGTGCTCTTTTTCTTTTGTTTGCGCTGACGTTTCTGTAATCTTTACTTGAACGAATAAAATGCTTCCCGAGAAAACGGTTTTGAACTTTCGATTCTGTTCCCGACAAGTGCGGAAATTTACCACAAAATTCTAATAGGATTGTTTGCTGAATAAATTTTGCTTTGCAGCTTTAGATATTTTTATTATTTTTAATGTTGAAACATATAATTTTGTTTAGCATAATAAATTTCAAACTTACACATGATGCGCATGATGAATACGATTTGGTAAAAGATTTAATAAAGCAGAAATGATTAGCATTTCAAAATTAAAAGCAAGTAAATATTTTACCGTTTGAATATTTGAATTCAAATATTTCGCTTAATTTATTGATTACCAGCGTTGTTTTAGTAACATCTGCATAATACCACATGTTAATGAGAGTGATTTTTTGTGCTTTTAGGCAAGAAATAATACTTTTCCTTTTGTGAAATTTCTTCTGATTTTCTGATAATCACTTTTAATGTCAAAATTAGTTTATTAATTGGCATTAAATAATCGATGATTAAATTTTTGTCAAATTAAGAAAAAAAAATAGGAGAAGAAGAAAAGAAAATCAATTGCCCGTGAAATGCTTATTTGCTGAACATGGCTGTGTCAGATGAATGATTGAACATGCGCATCTTTCTCTGCATAACGACAAGTTCACAGATAAAATGAACGCTTACCATATATACTACTATATACGCTTTGCAATCATTTTCTATCGATTATTTCGATTCTTACAGCTGACACATCACGTCAATAGAAATTCAGTCCGTAGGTGGAAGCACAGAGTTGCTGCTTATTTTCCTCAAACTCATGCTGCTTCTTGTTTGTCCGCAGCATTGACTGAAGCTGCTTTGTAGCGGATGTTTTTGATCAACTTCATTGGCATTTTTATTTAAAATTTTCAACTTTTTGGTGTAGATTTACTTATTTATCAAATTTATTTAAACTTCACTCAAATATGCCCATAGAAGTTCAAAAATTTGGTGAACTTTTGAAAAAAGCATCTGAAAAGGCTACTGATGTGCTGCATTCTCTGAAATTTTGTAAGTTATTTCATAAGTTTATTTTATAACAGTTTCATAAAATTAATGCTTTTCAATTTTATAAATAAATAGATATTCCGTTAATAGTTTAGCATCTTTCATTTGAAATGTTTTTTTCTTTTTTGATAATTTGAATAAATTTCCTAAATATTTGATACTAAAGTTTATTAAGAAAATTTAATCATTTTAACATTAAACAGTTACTGAATTTAAAAATTCATTTGAATATTTTGTTAATTTAGAATGCTTTTGTAGAATACTTTTATATTTTTCTAATAAACTAATTTACCGAATCGGTGATGTGTTTTGTTAAAATAATTTTTCAGATATCATCTGGAATAAAATCTTCTTGTAAACTGACAATACTGCAACTTTACACATTCAACATTTAATACTCTCAAACGATCAATATTAATTTTGTCTCTATGCAAGTGCACATCGCATTAAAGGGATAAAACGTAAAATCTTATTCATCTTCATCAAAACAGCTGAAAAATCAATGCACAATTCAACTATGCTTCTTCATACCATTCTGCATATGTGTGTGAACATTATTTAATAAAAAAAAAAGCATTATCCCTTTTATGAATTCAAAAGCTAAAGCTGATTGATGTTTGCAAATTGTATATACTGTAAATTGATGCAAATAATAAATTGAGTTTACAAGTAAATTTATTGTCAACAAATTTTCTCAGATTCATTAAATTCAATTCACATAAAAATAACAGGTAACTTTTATTAATTAATAAAGCAAATTTTTATGAAATAAGTTGATGAAAATATTACTGACTTTTTATTTCAGTTGAAGCTAACAAATTTTTTGCAAAAGATGGTGATCTTGTTTACACAAAAAACAACGTTTGTGTTCATACTGTGACTGCAACAAATGAAGTTGAGCATTGTCCTGGATATTTTACATTATCATCTCAAAAAAATGAAGTAAAGTTGTTTTCAATTTGCAATGTGTTCTCTTTTTTACTATTTTTACAAAAGTGTTACTTTAATTTTGTAGAAATTTGCAATTCACTCGTTTGCTATTACTTACTGAAGAAATTACTTTTTATATTAAAATTCCAACTGTGAATCATTATATAATAATAATTTAAGGTATCAGGATGTACATTAATACTTCAGTGGTGTCCTAATACATCTTTGGAAAAGTATCCTGGTCGGCTAAATACTCTTACACCTCAAGGAGGACAGAATAATGAACAACATTCCGAAGAACGAATAAAGTTGCGCCATTTGCGAGATAATTTGGTGAGAATTATATATACTTTGTAAATGGCCATATTGTCTTAACAATACAGCATGTTTGTCTATCAGTTATGAAAATTATATTATTACTAATGAAAGTGCATTATAAAAAATTACAAATATAATAAATTGTGAAGCATCATAAAAAGCAAATTTGGATGATTTTACTGTTTACTAATGAAAGTAATATAGTAATAATGAAATCCATAATTTAAAAATGAAGTTACAAATATTTTAAAAAGTCTAACTTATTACTCTGAAACTTCTTTGTTGCTAATTGTGTTGTTTTTTTATAATTTAAAAGCAATTTGGAAAGAATTATAATTTAGAACCGGAACAAATTATCAAGCAGTGATAGTAGTTATTCTTTGTCAAAAGAATCAACAGAATTCCGCGAAACGTCAGTATCTTCTGATATATGTATTGATCAAAGTGTGATAAAGGTATAAAATACTTCATTAACTTGTCATTATCATTTTAGTTTTATTTTAATATTGAAAAATTTAAGTCAAACGGTGAAAAGCGTTCTGGTAAAGCGAACAGTAGTAAAACGGACGATTCGGCACAGGAGAATTGTTTGTCTAGCCCAAGTTCAGCAAATCAACGTTCCATTGCAAATAATACACCATCCACTTCTGATGAAGAGCCAGATTATTTACAAGAGCAAGAAGAGCTCAAACGTGAAGATTCTAGCTCACCATACAGTTCTTCCAGCGAAATAACTGAGGATGTCTCTTTTCGGGAGGAATCTTTGTACACAAAGCCGTTGTTGATGAGTATTAAAAATTTTGAAGAAATCAACAGACCAGCAGAAAAGTTTGCTATGGAACACAATATGATTATTCCAGAAGAAGATTTAGCCGACACAAAAGACACTGACGAAGAAAATTCTACACCAATGGAAAAGCCCAACTCTCATCTGTTTGCCGTTGATTTAGGTAACTTCTTCTTTTTCTTTTATTGCAATGGACCAGTTCTGTTTTTTATAAATGAAAAGCAATTTTCAGCTATATTGTGCTTTTTATATAATTGATTT
Organism: Trichinella pseudospiralis; assembly: GCA_001447645.1. Lineage (NCBI taxonomy): Eukaryota > Metazoa > Nematoda > Enoplea > Trichinellida > Trichinellidae > Trichinella > Trichinella pseudospiralis. Next base: position 844,832 of record JYDV01000003.1, on the reverse strand, counting down.
CGTGTATTTCATATCATTTATTATTTTGAATAGGTGCCATGAAAGTGCTGCGAGTATTCTTTAGTAGTGCAGATGGGACCTGTGGACAACTAGTGATAGCAAATCATGCAAGCCAGTATAAAATATTTTACTTTCATAATGGTGGTTTGGATAAATTGGTAAAAGTTTTTGAACAATGGAATGTGCTTCGCTCAAAAGCAAATAAATTTTACGTGAGTATTTGCTGCCTCTATCCATTGCATGCAAATTGTTTATTGTTGCACTCTGGACAAACTGGAGATAGTTTTCAATTTATCATTTAATTTATTTTGTTTTATAGTCTGATGAATGAGATGAATAAAATCTTCCCGTAAAATTTGATCAATATGATGATATATTTATTTTGTTGTATCTATTGAAGCTTTGAAAAGCAAATATTCACCAATTTATAAACAGTTGAAATCAACGATATTTTAAATGAAGAAGTGAAGTGACCAACAAATCAACAATTACAACCACAGAAATTGTAGGAAGAATCAAATTGCACATTTTATTTATTTTAGTCAAGGCATATTGATAATGTTTACATTCTTTAGTGCTGTGTAGTTTTCATGGTAATTAAATTGAGCATTATTTTTAGGAAAATTCGATGAACACAAATTATTTTCAATTTTTTGTCGTTCGTCCACAGCTGAAGAAGTTGGAACAACATCCTGAAGAAGGTTTGTATGACAAAGTGACGTGGGAATTTTGGAGAAATTGTATTAATGCTGATAAAATTGTTGACGAAGAACTTATTAAAAAGGTTTGTTGATTTTATAAAACTTTTATTATACTCAGTGATATTTGATTTTCAGGCAATATTCTTTTGTGGAATTGAACCTTCACTACGTCGTGAAGCGTGGACATTTTTGTTAGGTGTCTATCCTTGGGACTCGACAAGAGAACAGCGTGAACATATAAGAAATGATCTATTTATTGAATATCAAAATATTCGGAAACAGAGGTACTTCAAGAATATTTATTATTTTTTCATAAATTATTCATAAATCAATCAAGATAATCAATTTTTATAAATTCATAAAAGTATTTATACATTTTCAGAGTAAAAAAACACATTTCTCAAGCTCACAAAAACTGGAAAAGTATTGAACTGTCTGTACAAAAGGATGTTATTCGAACTGACCGTGATAAGCTTTTTTACAACGGTGATGAAAATCCAAACTTGGAAATCATGAGGTACTTATTATTGTATTGAATTAATAGTAAAAAAGTAATTTTATCAGATAAATGATGAATTTAATAATTTAGAAATATTCTACTTAATTATGCGATTTTTAATCCTCAAATTGGATACGTTCAAGGCATGTCAGATCTTTTGTCACCGTTATTGTATATAATTCAAGAAGAAGTGAGCACATTCTGGTGTTTTGTTGGTCTCATTCAACGTTCCATATATAAGAATTCTTCCAGAAGCAGTTTATGCATGGAAAACAGTTTGGTAAATTAATAAATACTTATTGGAATTGGTATTAATAGTATGCACAAAAACAGAATCTATAATTATTGCTTGAAAAGCATGTTGAACAAAAAGTTATAAAAAGTATTTTTTGTAATGTTTTGTTTGTTTGTTAATTTTTAATAATTAAATTTATATTTAATTAATCAATTTTGTTTAATGTCTAGGAGCGATTGGTTGATTTGCTTCAGCTGATGGATGTTGAGTTGTATAATTATTTGAAAAGTTTGGGTAATGATGCACTTCAGCTGTTGTTTGCTCATCGTTGGCTGTTGTTGTGGTTCAAAAGAGAATTTGAAAACGATGATGCGCTGTTCATTTGGGAAGCAGGTTGGACCGGATACGGTACAAATTATTTTCACTTGTTCGTTGCTTTGGCCATAATGACCATCTACGGTGAGAATGTGATTAGTGAAAAAATGACTCACGACGAAGTGCTGTTGCACTTCAATTCTTTGTCAATGCAAATGGACGTGCACACAATATTATCCAAAGTATGTGTTGGTTTGATTTTAATTAAATATTTTTGTTATTAATTTTTATTCAATTTTAGGCTAGAGGATTGTTGTATCAGTTTCGACGAAAAGAAACAATTCCATGCACACTGGCTGACATGTGCGATACTGGCTTGAGCACATCTTGGGATTCGATTAGTCAACCTAAAATTGTTTGCACAGGTTTGCACCAATCCGCAAGTCAGTGTCCGTTTGCTGAAGCTATGGATAGTAGTAGTTAATTGTGTTTGATGTATCTTTAGTACACTAAGTAACACTGACAACCATCTGAACAGACAATTAATTATGTAGATAATAAATAATAATATTATTATTATAAAATAAATGATATAATCAATAAATAATGATAAAAGAAATAAACAGCATAATTTGTGTAGTATTGTATTGCATTGTATTGTATTTTTACTGGTTTACTCATTTTTGCCGTTTAAATTTACTTTAAAATGTTTCTCATCAAACATCTTTTGTTGTTGCACATGTTGCGCTTTACATGCAAAACAGTTGACGGCATCTTATTTCATTGTGCTTGTTCGTTTGTTAGCATTTTTTGTCACTGGTGATGTTGGTTGAATTCTTAATTTTCACTTCTCGAAAATATGTCAGATTTAATGAATTTTCATGTTATGGCTGTTTAATTGAACGAAATTGAAATAAAACACTGGGACATTTTGATAATAAATATTAAGAATAATATTATTATTTTGCTCATATTTTAATACAGTAATAATAATAATTTTTTGTGCTCCACTCATAAATGCGCAGTTGATTGATGTTATGGATGATCATTTGATCAATGATCAATTAGTAATGAACATTTATTAGTCAGCTCGGGTAATGCGTAATGTTTTTATTAGCAAAAAAGAGAATGATTGCTTGTTTGTTCCGAGCGCTTGATATTGATCAGTCGGTGAAAAAAATATTTGTTGAATAATGTTTGTACAGTTTTATTAACAAATTAAATCATTTATTAGCATATAATGGGCCAAATAAAGAAGAAGAATCTGTTAAATCATAATCAGCAGCATCAACTTATCTTTGTAGTTATACTGTTAACTCATTTCTCGATCTCACTCTCACTCTGACTATATCGATGATTATGATATATATATATATATATATATATATATATATATATATATATATATAGTGAACAAAAAATTAAAAACAAGCAATGCAAAATTTACAATTTGTATGCTTTAAACAATTCTCATAAATCGCTGAGATTGCACACTGCTTGATTGGTAAAGCCCACTGAGTGATGATGATGCTATTGCTGTTCATGTCATGCTCACACATACACAGATGAAATGCCAAAATAGTCAAAAATCAAATCAGTTAATTAATTAAATGATTAATAACCTACAGTTCTAAAGCAGAAAACATAAACAACAACACAACACAATACTTAAACTTTACAATGACAAATAATCCTAATTTTAACACCAATATACAATTGTATATTTAAAATTCAGACGGTCTGTATGGAAGAAAATGTATGGAAATTATATTCCTTACAAAATATATATGCGTGCTTGCGTGTGTGGGTTCTGATGACAATGTATTATATGTTGCGACAATAAATAAAAAAAAAATCAGATGACGCATAGAAAAATTTTGTTGATCAGAAAAGTTGATTTCAATTGAAAAATCACTTCATCAAAGTGCTGCTGCAGAGCACAAAAAACAGGCACGCAAATTTCACCAGAGTTACGTAGGTCTTGCACAGATCTAAGCAAACAATGTGTTTTGGTATTGCACTGCATATTTCGAATTGAACTCGCAAAGCATCCATCAAAAAGCAAAATCATGATCATCATCATCATCATAATTATTATTAATATCATTATTACATACGCATATATAAATAAAAAAACCTTCAGGTTTTGTTCGTTTCTTTTTTTCAAAAAAAGAAAACCACTAATTTAACGACATTCAAGTGATTTCAGTTTTTCAGCCAAATGTTACAATTCACATTTTTAAAGAAAAATTGAAAAAAAACAAAAAAACAGATACATACATAAAGACATATACATACACATACATATATATTCAGAGGCAGATATATATATATATATGTGTGTGTGTGTGTGTGTGTGTGTATGTGTGTATGTATGTATGTGTGAAAAAGTGACATTGACAAGTGAGGCAAAAGAGGAGATTTTGCACAAAAGAGAAAAAACAATTTCAAAATAAAAAAAATTCAAATGACACATAGTGTGAACAGAGCACAGAAGGAGATGCAATTAGTTAGGATTGAATCCATTTGAGAAAGTTTTCTGCTGACAAGCAAGGTGAAATTGCCGCAACCAGTGGACAGATGTTAAAACGAACACACACAACTCTTGTATGCTGCATGTAAAATTCAACGCACCACATACAGAATCAACGTGCGAGAAAAATTCTTAAAAAAATAATAATTAATAAATGAAAATTTTATTTTTTTATACAATAAGAAAAATAAAATTTTGCTTACGTCCATGTTGAGAGTTCAGTTTTTTCTCAATTAGCATCCAGTAATGATGAGACCACATTAGGTTGTGTAAGTGTGAAAGTTGCTGTTTGTACAGATTTTCCACATTCTGCGGTATAGCAACCAGTCCAGGAGGCAGCGAGTGCGCTGAACCCGTAGAACTCGCTGGTGAAGGAGTTGGGGAATGAGCACAAGCGCTCGGTGGTCGACATGGACTCGGCTGGCAGGAATGACTGGTGTTATTGATCACAACAACAGCACCACCACTAGCATTAGCATTACTAGCACCACTAGCAGCAGCAGCAGCAGCAGCAGCAGCAGCAGCACCACTACCACCACCACCAGCACCAGTGCATGCCGGAGCCAAATGTTGTTCACTGACTTGACCATTTCCTGTGTAAGGATTTCCTGAACAGCATTGCCTATTTCCATCTTTGGCAATTTGCTGCTGGTATTGATTGATATGACGGTAATTGTTGAACACTTGCGGTTGACGCAGTTCAAACAATCTTCGACACAACACTGCTTGTATACGCAACGTCAACACTTCCACTTTTGGAGCCAAAAATTTCACATACGGATCCGTCGACAAACTCGCTTGTGCCAAGTATTTTTCTGAAACATTTCTAAAATAAAGAAAAAAAATTCATTAATCAATCAATCATTTATTACATGTAAAATAATTAATAAATAAACTTACTTCAACAATTCTCCAGTTTCTTTGAACATTACGTACGGTCTGGATGATTCTGCACTCAAACTTTTCAACATACAATTACCAGTAAGCATGAAATAGCATATCGATTCGAGATATGTAATAATTCTGAGCGATTTATCAGTCGCCTGTACAAAATCAATAATAAATAAGATGATTGTTGATTTGAATATTTTCTTGAATATTGTAAAAAGTTCTTCACTTACTTCAGCATCTGCGGAATGTTTAACAGTTTTTGCTTCATGCAAATATTTGGTAGGATCAACAGTGTCATCGTATTTCAGTTTGAATGGGAGTAGCGGTGCGGCAGCTAGACAATTTTGCATAAAATTATCCGTACGACTTTTTTTAGCCGGTGCCATTTCTGCTTGTTCAATTTTCGTAGTCGCTTTACGTTTTGGACTGTCTACCTGATTTTTGGCACTTTGGTCAATCGTTCCTGAGGTTACAGGAGACGTAGGTCGTTTAACAACTGTTGCTGGTGCTTGTGCTGTTGCTGTTGTTGTTGCTGCTACGGTTGCTGTTGTTGTTATAGCTTCTTCTGTTCCAACTATGGTTCTGAAAAAAATTGAATTCATTATTTGAAACAAACAAATTGATTAATAATTAATTTATACTTGGCCTGAGTTGTCGATGATGAATTTTTGATAGGCACAATGCCGTTTGTAAGAGGAGTATCACGCTTTGAATCAACAGCAAGAGATGATGAAGTGCCGTTTTTCAAGCACTCCAATGTTCTCTTGACCCGCTCCTTGATAAACTTTTCATCCAGTTCGGTTCGGATTTTTGGAAAATCATCAACCGTACCCGTATTATTATTATTATCATTATTATTATTATTATTATTATTACTGTTGTTGGTAGTAGTAGTTGTGGTAGTGGTAGTTGTGTGATTGTGCTTTTCAACTGCTTTAGCTTCAAATCGATCACTGTAACAACAATTCTGCTCTTTGGAAGTGCTGTGATCTGTCAGTTTGGAATGTTTCAGTAGATCCTTTTTAATTTTCACATTGTCACTTTTCGTTTCAAGTTTCAAATCAACTCCACATTGTTTCGCCTTTTCAAATACCGGTGTAGGAACTTTGCGTACCAATTGCAAATTCAATAAACATTTCAAGGATTTCTTCTTCTTCTTCTTCTTCTTATTCTCCTTGGGATGTCTTTTCAAATCACGGATCGGTGACAGAGGAGCAGGTAATTTTATCTCTTTCAAAATTGTGTCCACCACATTTGTCATCCTGCTTTGCATTACAACACTGGAACTGTTGTTGTTGATGTGGCTGGACGTTGTTGGAACAGGAATTTGCTTGTGGTCATTTTCACATTTTACATTTGACAATTCTTCATTGTTAAGCTTGTTGTTGTTGCTCTTGCATTTTGCTGATTTTCTTCTTATTTTCACAGGAATTTCAAATTTCTCTTCCACTTTCATCTGTTCACCGGCACTCAATTCGTCTGCCTTCTCAACTTTAGCTGCTGCTTTGGAACGCTTCCTGCTTTTTGTTGCAACAGGCAACATCAAGCTTCCTTTCTCTGTTGTTGTATCCGTTTTACTCTTTTTCGAAATCTTTCCAACGTTTTTCTTCTTCTCTTCAAAAAGACTGTCAATCTGTTCCTTGACATCAGCATCAGCTTCCTCTTGCAAATAATCTTCATCCATTGCTTTACCATTGCAATGATGATTCGGAATCGGTGACAATAGACCACCGCCGTTCATCAACTGATCATTTTCACTGCCAGGCACCTTGGGGAACAAAATTTTACTTATCAAATAGTCAATATCCCATGGATTTTCTGGTGCCTCTTTGGATTCCTTAACGACAATATTATTACTGAAAAAACATTTCTATCTCATTCTTCCCATGAAAACGAACTACAACTACAAACAATGACATTCTATTTCTATCAGTATAATAATAATAATAATAATAATAATAATAATAATAATAATAATGTTTATGTTTGACACCAGAAAAATAAAATAAAATAAATTAGATTAATATTTAAAATTAAAATTATTATAAAAAATATAAAAAAAAAATATCAATCAAATCAAATTAAAAAGGAAAAAAATGAAATACTACAGAGCACAATAAGAAATGAAAATAAAATCCCGAAAAAATTATATAAAATGAAGCAAAGATTTTGATAAGCAAAAGATAACTTTTGTTCAAATTGATTGGTCGATTTTCAATTTCATTGTTATTTTTTTTAATATTTCGTTTTCTAAACCCATTTTACTACAGTTGCATTAAATGAAAATCATTCAACACTAAAACGATGAAAAGAAAGAAATTTTTGAAAGAAAAAAAGCAGATAAAAAGCAGAAAGAAAAAAAAAATATATATAAGTATACGCTTATTCCAAGGGTTGGTATGGTTTCATCAAATGCACAGAGTGATTTACATTTTGCAAAAGAAAACCTTATTGTGAAGAAAAAATTTGAAAGACTATCAGAAGATAAGAAAAAAACAATGATATAACAAGTTCAAACACAAACATACCTCTTTGGTTTCAGATCCAGCTTCAGAAAATGGAGACGTTTCGAGCATATTTTTTGAACCAGTATTACAATTATTAATAGTAGCAGCAGTAATAGTGGAAGTAGTATTGGCAACAGCAGCAATAGCAGCAGAAGTAGTAGTAGTAGTAGTACAACGCCTAAAAATTGAAAACATAAAAATTCAAAGGAAATAACAATAAATTTAAAAAAAGTATTATAAAATCTATGCAAAGTAATGGCCTTGCAAAAAGAGAGAATGAAAAAAGTATAAATTGAACATACCTTTGCTCTGATTCAGACAAGCTTTCTACTTTGTCCGAAACCTATTATACAAGAAAAAACGTTCAGATGGTATACATTTTGAATGGTGAATACAGAGAAAACACCAAAAATGCGTACTGTATCTGAAAGCTTTGTTGATGAAGTAGTGTCGTCACTTTCTTCTGAATCTGAGTCTGAATCTTCGCTTAACTCGAGGTCACGATTGAGTACAGAAAATGACGATTCTCTGTAAATTAAACACTTATTTCATTTTTTCCCAATTTTCAGATAATTTTTAGCATAAATAATTAATGATAAAAGAAAAGATACAGTCATATATGAGTCAGTATACACAACATCATATGTTGAAACAAAATAGATAGACAGATAGATAGATGAAAGCAATAATGTATAAATTACAATATTACACCGTATATTACTGTGACAATGTACATTACGTTACTGACCTTTTCAACGAGTTCTCCGCCAACTCCACGTTGTTAGAAGTAGTAGTACTGAGACTTTTCTTTCCAAATGCGTCTAAAAAAAGCAAATATTAAATTACAACTACAAATGAATAAATCGAATCAAATCAAATCTAACCAAATCTAATCTAATCTAATCAAAAAATTTGACATTTTAAAATATGAAAGGTATTTTTCATTCAAGAATATTTTCATAAGAAAACCATATATATATATATATATATATATATATATATATATATATATATATATATATATATATATATTTATATGGTAATCATAAAATAAAGATTTGATCAGTATTAGATTGTACAATTAAATGATACCACGCAAAAGGAAAAATTGCACAATGCAAAAACGTCCCACAAAATTGAATTCCATTTACATTGATCACTTTGAAAAAAAATGTCAAAATTTATCTTGTTCTTTATAAAAAAAATCTAAATCTAAAATTCCATATTAAAAATCAAACATCTATATTAATATATGATGATCATGTGTGTGTGTGTGTGTAATTATTGTATTATTGAAATGGAAATCATTTTTCCAATCAATCAACTCACATCAAAAATATAACATGTATTATTTTGCAATTCAATGTACCTGGCACGTTTGGTATTACATTTCACTTTGCGCTGGTGCGTCATTTCAAAACTCAACAAGTTACGCTTACTAATTATTACTTGTTACTTAAAAAAAAATAAATAAATAAAATAAAATTTACCCATCTACTCATATAATGCGGATAAGCCTTTCTAAAATTTAAAATACACATTAAAGTTTTACAATAAATTTCATCATCATCATCATCATCATTTATATTCCTATTATCATTATTATTAAAAAGTGAATTTTTTTCAAATATAATAAATAACCGGGTTACTACTTTGCCAGTATGTGCAGTGACAATATTGGAAACAAGGTTTCGCTTGCATAGCCTGCTTTCTATTTGAATAAATAGAACTAACTAACTAATTGCATTAAAATGCAACTTGCAGCAACAATAAAGTTAAAGTAGAAAGAAAATATATGCGTACCAATTTTCAACAAATTTATATTAATTAATTAATAATTATCAACTAATTGCATCTATACAAGTGTACTGCTCAAATGGAAAAGCACAAGCAAAACTAAAGCATATCAAACAAGTGAAAAATGAACAAAAAAAGTAATAAACAAAACCATCATCATTAATCAACACAATAATCTGAAGTATTTGAATAAAAAAGTTTTTAATAAAATTTATATTTTTCTTTTCTCATGTTTATTTTTAAATTTTATTTTTCTTTCCTCAAAGCTAATGATTTTAAAAAAATGCAACTGCTTCAAAACATTCCGTAAACAAGAAATTTGATTACGTAAAAATTCTGCTTAAAAAAATAAAACAACAACAACGCTGCGAAGATGAAATTAAAAACAAGAAAACAATACATATTTAATAATATAAGATAGTGTTGTTGTTGTTGTTGTTGAACAAATTTTCCAAAATTATTAATTATTAATAATAAAATAAAACAAAATAGATGGTTTTCTTTTTCTATATTTTACTTACCTATAACAGTTGTGGCTTTGATTGCTTGTTGCTGTTGTTGATCGTAGTAATAATAATCAGCATTTGTTGCAGAAATTGTGGCTTTGTTCGAAGCGACACCGTTGCAACGCTGTTGTTCCTCAGCACAACTGTAACCGTTCAAATATTGCTGCTGTTCACTTTTCTAAAAATGACAAAATGATATTTGACCAATCAGATTCATAAATACATATGCTGAGAGAAATAAAAAGTCACATGAAGCATATTAAAAATAAAAAATGATTGTCATTGATTGAAGGTGGAGTCATAAAATATATTCAAGTAAGTAAGTGACAAGAAAGCAATTTCAGTTGACCAGTTCAAGTTCAGATTCAAGCTTTCGATAAGAAGCAGATGTTCGATTAAAAATACAGATAATGAAAACAGGTCAGCAAAAATGTGCTTTTGAAATGGTAGAACCAAATAATTCATTCATCGCCATGGGACCTAGCCAAGGGTCAACTTCTACTTCTATTATAATATAAATTTTACATTTTGTCTTTGCCTTTTGTCTGTCTTTTTTTTTCATTGATCATTATTATACATTAAAAATGAAAAAACAAAAATACATATAAATACTTTATATTACTACACAGGTCATCCAGCCCCAAAACTGCATAACAGATAAAAAATTACAGACAACAACGTGGTGACAAATACTTTATATTACTACACAGGTCATCCAGCCCCAAAACTGCATAACAGATAAAAAATTACAGACAACAACGTGGTGACACAGGCAAACAGACAGATAGACAGACAGACAGACAGACAGAGTAATAATTATCCGATACTTAAGCTATATATATATATATATTATACACATAATACTTTATATTACTACACAGGTCATCCAGCCCCAAAACTGCATAACAGATAAAAAATTACAGACAACAACGTGGTGACACAGGCAAACAGACAGATAGACAGACAGACAGACAGACAGAGTAATAATTATCCGATACTTAAGCTATATATATATATATATATATATATATATATAGCTTAAAAAAATTTCATTGACCGGAAAAATTCCCTCTTATCGACAATAATGAAGGAAAAATAATGCAAAAGAGCTGCTCTATTAAAAGCTGTATTATAATGGATCAAAATCAAATTAGCAGATATTTTATTTATAATTACCTAATTTGACTTTGTTGTTGTTCAAATATAATTAATTTTGAAAAAAAGTAAAGTAATACAAAAAAAAACTACATAAAAAAGAAATGGAAATGTAAAAAGTAAAAAACATGGTAAAAGATAAAGTTGTAGTTGAACTGATAAATAAATAAAGAAATAAATAAATATGCATATATAAGCAGCTAATGTGGAAAAGCAAAAAAGCTGAACAGAAAGTGATCGTCAATAAGGTGAGTAGCTAAAATAAAAAAGAAAAAACCACTAGAAAACGACGGCATTTTTCACATGTCCACAATAATTAACTGCTACTGTAATAGCAACAACAACAACAACAACAACAAATTATTAATATTGTAATTCACTTCCTGGCAACCCATTAAAAAGAATACATTCAATCAAAAATTCAAAAAAAATTATTCATTTCTATATTCTTTTTTTGCAAAAATAAACCACATGCAATATATAAATAACAAATGCGTGCAATTCTACTAAAATGTCCTTCAACTCTTCACCAACAACAATAATTAATAATCAATAATAATAATACACACACGTACATATCTATACATACACACATACATGCATACATGCATGAATTTGCAGAAAAGTATAAAAATAAATTATCATCAATCAATTAATTTTTTAGTTTATAAATAATTTTAAATATAAAATAAATTGTCAATTTATTATGCAAGTATGAGGAACAAATGAAAAAACAATTGTTTGAAATAAAATTAAAATAAGTACATAAGTGCTACAGAAAGAAAAGAGAAGGTAATAATAACAAATGCACCGACTGTTATTATCATAATTCCATACAAATATAGAAATTAATTGTAACACTTGCATGCACATTTTAAGCATACGTATTTTTCAAAACGTTTCATCTAACCGCAAAGTTGTTCAAAAAGCAACAAGTGATTGATTGATTAATTAAAAAAATAAAGTAAAATAATAAAAGTGAAAATTTCTACTAGTTGTGAAATTTTTTAAATTAAACTTGTGAATAAATTTATAAAAGTCGTTTTCAATTAAAATACAATAATTGTCTTATAGATTCGCTTTGTTGTTAACTAATTATTGATCCATTACAGCAATAAAATGCTTATAATATATGGTAAAGGCAGAGAGAAGAAAAAACAACAGAATTCACATTCTCAACACATGCTAATAACAATAGTTCAGTATAGAAATATAAAACGTATATTTAAATTAAAACAAAAATAAATATTGATTATAGATTAATGAGCTTTATTTTCTACTTGAACAAAATTTTCTTTAAATTTCAACCAAGAAAGCAAAAAGAAACCAACCATAATAATAATAAATACTATATCATAAAAAATTAAATAGCGCAACTTAAGCAGCCAACCAACAAACCAATAAACCGACGATCAATAAAAAAATATACACGCTCATTTTTAATTCTATTTATTATTCATAAAGAATTTTTTTCACTCAAAATTTGACAATTTCAAATTTATAATTTGAAAAACAAATACATTCTTTACATATTGAAAATTATTAAATTTTCCAGAAAAAAATATTACTGCACAGAAAGCACATTTCTTTCGTTTAAACGAACAGCAACAATTTGTAATTATTTGAAATTTAAAATTGAAATTTCTAAAATTTATTATTCACTTTCTTAAAAAAAATAATTAAAATTTTCAAATTGCATCCAATTAATAACTAATTAATTCATAAATCTATTTATCTATTTATTTATTTATTGTGCACTGTATTATTTTAATATTACAATTATTACTGTTGTTGTTGTTGAAGATGCATCAAAGCTTTATTCCAATAAGAAGAAATCATACAAACTATACAACTGATAAAAATTAACTAATCAATCAATTCATCACGATTTAATCTGATTGCTCAATTGAATTGAAAAATTATTCTTCAATCAATTCAAATTATTATAAATAGAAAAGAAAAGAATAAGAAAGAAACAACTATTTACTATTATTGTAGGTTAAGAATTATTGCAACTATATCAGTTTATGCAAACTGTAGTAAAAGTTGTAAAATATAAAATTATTATTATTATATAGAAAAATTTTTTGAAAAAACAAAACTTACTTTGAAGTCGCATTTTCTGTCCTGTCTCGGTGTAGAGATGGCAGTTAATGGTGCTGGAATCATCTCTTGAACTTTCTAAAATTCAATAATTTGAATATTTTGGTTAGTAGAATAAATTTTAATAATAAATATATGTCAATTGATGAGTTGATAATATAGATTTTTTGTAAAAATATCAAAATTAATTTGTAGATAATTTTTAGTCATTTTAAATAAAGAGAATATTGATAAAGAAAGATTGAGATGAATATGCAGCGGTTGGATGTAATTTAAGAACAGGTTTAAAAATTCGACGGACACACAACTGGACAACAATTTCGCATAGCATAGCAATCTCAAAGATGAAAAGTTAGCTGGAATAAGAAAGCTTGCAACAGAGCAGAAGCAAGTCAATAAAAAGCAGAAGCAGAAGTTGGAAGCAGAAAAAGCAAAAATAGATAAAAGAGGAAGAAGAAGAAGAAGAAGAAGAAGAAGATGATGATGATGATGATGAAAGTAAAAGCACAGTGACGTGATACTTGCTAACCATTTTCCATTTCCATTTCCACAACACCAATATTCATGATTGTTTATGTAATAATTATAATTTTTTTTTAAACTAAAGAAAAAATAATTTCAATATTATTAAATTTATTTAAACTTGCTTGTGATACAGAAGAAGATGAAGAAACTTGTTGTCGGTGTTTTGTTCAATTTTTGCTTTGAGTAAAAATTTGGAATAAAAATTAGTTTTTAATTAGCTCTAACTGCTCTTCATACTAAACATCTTGTGCAAACACGCATCAATTGAAGCTGAATTTCATACAAATCACAAATGCACACACACACACACTAGTTTTCATCAAATCATAGAATTTTTTTTTAAATAATAACCTCAACAACAACAATAATACATAATTAAATGATTTGTTTGTATATAATTAATTAAAATCAATTGAAAAAAGAAATCGTCTTTCAATCTTTCAACAACTATTATTTTACATTTTAATATAATATTATTTCTAAAACTTATATATATATATAATTGAATATTAATTAAAATTTTTATAAAATGGCAAATTTATTTGCAATTGTTACACAAATAATTTTACATGTGCAATTAATAGTGTATTTAATAAGTAGTGCAATTGCAACAGCGAACAAATTGACTGAAAAATACACGTGCAAATTGCAATATTAGAATTGAACTTCAATTTTCATATAAAATTTGCAATAAATAATTATAATAATTATAATTCATTAAATGATGAAGAAATACATCAAGTGAGCACTTAATCTTGATAGTTAAAATGAACATTATGAAATCTCAACGCTGATGTGAAAATTCCAAAGAGAATTTCCCATCACATGCAAGTAATAATAACTACGTCACAGCAGAGCATCCGTCAAGAATTCATCTTCCTTGTTTATCCTAATTGATACGGAAAACAATCTACATATTCTTCAACAATTGACCTGATATAATTGAAATAATAACAAAATTAATAAATATATGTTTCATCATTTAATTTTTTTACATAATTTGTTTTACAATTAAAAAAAAATGAATGAATAAATTTAATTTATTTTAGCTCAAAGTAATCTGTTTAAGCTTGTGTCGGATCAAGAAATACCATTTTCATTTCCTATTTGATATTTGAAGAGCTACAATTTCTACTGTGCTGATTATTATTATTATTACTATTATTATTATTATTATTATTATTATTAGTAGTAGTAGTAGTAGTAGTAGTAGTATAACAGCTGCCGCATCTTATTTATTAAAAAACATAAAGTTTTAATAAATAAAGTTTCTTTTTATTGCACACACACACACACATATATATATATATATATGGACATCTGAATTATTGAAGATAAAAAAAATAAAAATGAAGCAGAAAAGCTACTTCAATTCAACCGGAAAAAAATCATTATAATTGATTTGCTTTTTTACTATATTTATTTATAACTTGAATTTTATTTCTTCAATTTACGATGGTTTTTAATCGAATACAAGTTTACTTTCAAAAATTGTTTTCTTATTTAAATTTTCAATTAACATACATACATACATACATATATAATGGTGTAATTGAGAAAGTGAAGCTAAATTTTAAAATTTCATTTCAATTCAAATACTTCAAGTAGAGAAAAAGAGAAAAAAAAATTTCTTTTGAAATTCTATTTTAACAAGAATTAAAAAGAAATGTAAAATCCCAAAAAATATTGATTGAAAAAATAAAAAAAATGCAATGCAAAGTATTAAGATGTTGAATGCTTATAGTTTTTAGTTAATATGCCAAGTGGAAATTGTCATGAAGAATATGTAAAATAACAGTATATATATTTCATTGTATTATTTATGTATTTCAGTTTTAGCTCGCTTACCTTGATTAAGGTTGCAACTTCCAGAGGACAGTGAGACAAATCGTCCAAACAACCAGATAGAGGATCCTTTAAAAGAATATGAATAAATAATTGTATGCATGTATGTATCCCAATGCATCCTACATGTGTAAAATTAAAAAATCAATGATAAATAAATTATAAATGATTACATTTAATAATGACAAAAAACCTTTTAATTTCTTTTTAATAAAAAAGCAAGAAATTATGATACAAGATGGAAAAATACATAGAGAATGAAAGAGTTAGAGAGAGAAAAAAAGATAGAATAAGAGAGAGAATGAGACAAAGAGAGAGAGAGAGAGAAAATTATTGCTGCAGCAGTAGGTTCACCTTTCAGACCCTGCAAATAAATAGAATGAACACGTGAAATTGATCGGATGAGCTTTAAGATGAAAAGCGAAATGGAAACACAGCACGCCACAACACTAACTATCCACCCAGACTGGTCAATAATAAAATCGACCAGTATAGTATAGTTATAGCATTATATAATAATGAAATTCGTTAATAGTCAAGTAAATAATAATAATAATTAATAATAATAAATAGCAAATTCACTTCTTAAACGGCATTTTTAAAAAAAAAATCAGTTTTTACATTTTGAATATTCTTTCTTTATTTTCATTTTCGAAAAGACACTCTCCTCTTATTTGAAGTTTTTCAAACATATTTTATAATTCAATAAATAAATCATGAAAACATGTAAAACAGAAAAAATCCAACCAATACAAGGCAAAATTGTGATTATTATTTTACTTGTTATGAACAATTTCACACGCAATCATAAATTCATATTTGAACAATATAGAAGTAAAAAAAAATTATATCAACTGCTCACAAGAGCAAGCATGCATGCGAGATTAACATTTATATAAAAAATACCACAGCCAAAGTAAAGGCAGTTTTTGCAAGAAGCATGCTACTTACAAACACGAGGTTCTATTTCGTTAATCAATTAATTCTAAACAACCATATTCTTTCTCTCCCTCCCTCCTTGTCTCTCTATACGACATAAATGAACGCAATTTACTTGATAGATGAAATTTATAATTGCAAACATTGATCATTTGAAGTGAAGATTTATTCAAAAAATAAAAATTAACAATAATTATATAAATAAATATATATATTTTTTTTTCTCTTGGTTTAAATTCAATTTTATACATCCCTTCTATTCGTGCATATCGAATCTATCTATAGACAGACAAGAGTTTTTCAAATAAAATATAATCCGGTCATCAATTTCAAAATTAGAAATTTTAAAAAATTGGAAATTTATTTTTTTTTTCAAAATAACGTTGATCAATATTTTTAATTATAAATTTCTTTCTTCATTGAGCGAAAACAAATAAAAAACAATTCTATTCTATTCTATTCTATTCTATTCTATTGCAATTCATTTTCTTTCTTTGTTATGCACAAACGACTGAAAATTAATGCCATAACTAATAATAATAATAACAATCAAATTTGGTAGATGTGACATTTAAAGTTCAACTTTCAACATTGCTACTGATTATTATTATTATTATTATTATTATTGAACAAACAGCAAAATAAGGGGGGGGGGAAGAGGAAGAGAAGCTTATCAAAAACAAAAAAACCAATAATAATGAATTCGATAAACAAAGTATGAACTATATTGAATAAAGCATGTGCAACGAAAAGAAAAAGATAATAATAATAATAATAATCATAAAGCCAACAATGCAAATGTAATAAAAATAAATTGCAAATTGAACAAACAACAATCGAAGATGGTGAAATAAAAATCTATAAACATAAAATGGATCTACTATTTATGGAATAAAAAGAGGGAAAATTTTTTTTTCTTTTTTTCACTCACTGTCACCTCTTTATTTAAAAATATTTAAAATTAAATTTTTAGTTAATTGAAGAAAAAGTGTGTATCAACACAGTGAGAAAATTATGATTGAATATGAACAGCAGTTCTCTGTTAGCAGATCTACAACTATCATATTGCAGCAATCAGCAATTGAAATAAATTGCCATTGTCAAAATTAACTAATTAATTGATCAATTGAAGAAAACTCAAATCATTAGCAAATATTCACACTTCAATTTCAAAACCTTCCCGCCATTTTTTCTCATTATTATTATTATTATTATTATTATTGCATACAGTTTTTCTACAGTAATTTCTTTTTTCTTTGTGAATTGATTACATACGTTGCTGTAATTCACCGTGAACATTTTTTGTCAAGTAAAAAAAAGTAAAACTGTGTCAAGGTATTTTTCCAATTTTATAAATAAATTTCAATTTTCAAACTGTTTTATCAAACAACTAAAAAAAAATTAAATAAAAATCATTCGCAATTCACAAATTGTATTTTAGCAATTAAAAATTAAAGCAAACATTGTGAAAAACAGACAAACAAACAAACAAATTATTATTGTAGTTATTATAATTTTGCAAAAAAAAAGAACTATTTGATAAAAATCAGTTATGCTGTCATACGTCATCAAATAATTAAATCATCAAACATATGGCGTCATTATGAAGGAAACTTACAGATTGAACAGACCAATAAAAAAACACTGATATTATTTTTTGGTAATACAATTACAAATAAATAGTGTTGAGTACAGTATTGATAATATTGATGTTGTTTTGCAAATGAATTTTTAATATGTGAAATTTAATTTAAAAATTGAAAAAAATAATTGAAGAATCTTACCGAATCTGTGCAGTGTTTGGATGTGCTGTTGTGATGTGCTGCATTTGCACGATGAGCATCGTTCTTGTGATGCTTGGAACCGTTTTTCGTGGGAGAAGTTTTCAACGATTTCACCACTGGTGAAGTTCGCATTGAACTTTTGCCGCGTGATGTGGAGGAGGATAGATGTTTTTGGGGGTGTTGTTGACAATTTTTGTACGTTTCACAAGCATGGTGACGTTTCGCTTCAGCTTGTGAAGTTTGTATCCCGTTTTCCAATGATGAATCATTCCTGCTTTGTACTGGACGGCAATCCACTCCAGGTAGTTTCATCCCGTTGAATAAATACGACGACACCTCCTCAAAACTTCCCAACGATCGTTTCAATCTCACATGCAAACTATCCTCATTATTATCCCGTAACTATGAAAAAAAAACAATACATACATACATACACACATACATGTATATTTATATTAATATTTATAAGAATGACAAATATTTCTTACTCGAATTGGAGGATCGAATACTGGAGCGCAGGATAGATGTTCCTGTGGTTTGGACGCAACTTTTGCAGCGCCCGAACGCCGAGCTTCTTCCGCTTGGCGCCTCAGCGCTTCACGCTCCTGCATCTGCAATAAAGATGAAGAAAAAAATAATAATTTTCATATTAATTAATAAAAATAAAAAGCAAAAATAATTGCAAAATTGAAATTTCCTGTTAATTGGAAACAGGAATTTGAAAAGAACACGCGCGAAACGCGTCGTTTTCCAACGAATGACTCCTCGGATTTTGTTAAGCATCACCTTAGCGTGCAGCAAGGTGGAAAATATACTGACCAATAAAACCACAGGCAGACAAACAAAAAGACAGACAAAGGCACTGAGACAGACAGACACACACAGACAAAGACAGGTCAAATGAAAACAACATAAGCGAGACACAACACTGAACCACTTTGTTAAAAATGACCTCGCCATAACATAATATCCATCACTTTTGTAATGCTTGAAAAGTTGAAAACAACACACATCTATCTATCTATCTAATGTGCACCTAATCATCATCACTATTATTATTCATAATTCTGATTTTATTTTTTTACTCATCACATGAAACAAATTGTAAACATTTTTACAACACACTCAATGCACAAAATGAACACGTACAGTAAGGAATCTATTTATAACCATCAATTTCACACTGCTTACACACTTTTTAATGACAAATAATTACCACTATAATTATACCTTCTCAGTGAACAAACAAACTTTTATTAATAAAACAATCGATAATCCCTTTTTCCTCTTTCTTAATCTGTGACATATTTTTTTATGAACATTAAAGAAAAGATAATACCAATATACAATGAATCGGATTAGATGGTCATCTGTTCAAATGACACCATCAATGGAACAATTATTTTTTGCAAAATACCTACGATACAAGTGGAACGGAACCGTCTCTCTGTTAAAGTCTGCAAGGCTAAACGTTGCATGGCACGTCAAACACGTGTAAACTATTTTTTATTTTTTTGCAAACATGCTAAAACTAAAGCTCACTAATCATTTTATAAGAATTAGCAAAAAGAAAAACAATAAATAAATAAATTAAATTAAATCAAAAGTTTTTCCCCAATTTCTTCTTTTATAATAATAATAATAATAATAATAATAATTTGTATTTGAACATTTTCAATATAGATCTGTGCATGTATGCAAAAAGTTGAAAAAGTCGATTCAAAGTAAATGTAATAGTAATTTAAAACTAGATTTCATCGTCAAATTGTACTTTATCTATTTTTCATAGTTCCAAGCAATGGAGAGAACACGTTTTCACCACACTGAAAGAGAAAAATTGATCACAAGCAGCTGAAAAGCTAAAAATACCAAAAGCAAACTATTTAAATAACTCTTCACTTTGTACACAACAACAACAATTCCATTATTATAAAAGAAAAAATATTATTTTTATATTTGTGTTTTCGTTTCTTCACCATAATTTTTTCTGTCCATTTTACAGTTTCATTTATTCTTATGAAATACTGTAATGTGTAGTTTTTAATTTTGTCAAAAGCGCGCAAAATGAACAACAACACAAACCAATATACACACAAGTGATCCGCTATGATTAATCCAGAAAATTATAAGGAAAAAACAAGTAAAATTTAAATTTTACAGTAAATGTAAATTTTTGTAATACTGAAAACTGTACAATCAACTGAATGCAAAGTGTGCTGTAGAATGAAACTGTTATCATTATTCAAAACTAGGAATGGTAACTGACATTCAAGTATAAATTTTTTCAACAAAAAAAAACTTTACTTAATCTATTCATTATCAACATTAATCAGTTGATCAAATGTGAAAACCAATTTAACAAATTACATAATAATAGATTTATTTAAATACAAAAAAAAATATATATTTTAGTTCTGTGAACAATAAATTGTAAAAGAAAATAAATTTGAATGAAAAAAAACAAATTGTTTTTGCTAACACTGTGACAATCACAATGTACTATTAGTTTGAATTTTGAAAGAGTGGTAGGAATACTTTGAAAAAAAACTGACCAACATTTGATTAATCTGATTAATGTTTCAATTAATAATATTCATTAGTTATTTGTTTATGATAAGTTTTCCAGAAGGAATTTACAAATTCATTGACTTACTTTAATTTATAAAAATTTTCATAAATAGTATCGTTTATTTTCCATGAATGCATATTGAAATAGTTAGAAATAGCAAATTTCAATAATTGCAATAAAATTATTTTCATATTAATTTACTAAAGCAGAAAAAAAAGCACGAGATGAAAAACAATGGTAAGTTATTTTTGAAAAAAAAATATGAATACTCGAATGAATGAACAAATGACTGAATGAATGAATGAATGAATGAATGAATGAATGAGGAAGTGGAAGAGGAAGAATAGAAATAACAAATTTAAAAAAAAAATTTCCCACTTGCCATGTATAAAATAACAGATTAAAAGTTGTAAAAGCTGCAGATGGGGGAGGGAGCCAAGCGTGCAAGCGGTGAATTTGTGTAATGTGAAAAGTTTGTAGAAGAGAAAATTGGCTATCGAAGAAAATAGCAGTGATATTGCAAAATTTGTTCCACGCTGCCAACGGCAAGCAACGCTTGAAATTTCAAGCTTACTAGGCTAATGCTAATAATATGAAATTCTTCATTCATTAGCTGCAAATGATTTCTGAAATGGTATTCTTGGCGAATGCTGTGAAAACATGACGTCACACAATCACCGCCTGTACAACCTAATAATACACCTCTATCACACATTGCCTACGATACTTATACGGCTGATGATAATTGTAAACCAATTTCATCTTTACCCAATCGATCTCACAGTTCAACGATTAAAACTTTTATTTACTTGTTTATTTACTAAAAATTTTAAAAAAACAAATAATTTCTCTTTCATTGACCAAAAAAAACCCCAATATATCAATACAAAAATGTACAAAATAAAAAATATGATAAAATTAAACCTTATCTCTAAACTAAATAAAACTAAAAACTGCAAAACATCATCATCATCATCATCCTGTGTATCCAATTTGAAACTTTTTTGAAATTTATTTTCAAACGAAAATTGAAATTTCAAATTTATCAAAACATTTCCTCCTCCCCTCTCCCTTCCTACAATATTACTGTAGACAACCGTTTTTTTCATCTCAGGAAAAAATTATATACTACAGATATGGAAAGTTGGAATTTTTATTGATAAAATATTTCCAATTTTGACGTCAAAAGCTATCTTCAATTATTATTTATTACTGACAATGCTTTCTGTTGGATAATTTGTCTCTTGGCACATTTTGATCAAATCAACGTTCCAGTTTCCACTTACACGTACAGTCGACAAGTCGACAATGTGCATCACCTAACCCACTGACGTAAAAAAATAAAAATAATTTAAAAAAAATGCAAATTTATTTTATCATATTTATTATTATTATTATTATTTAAAAAGATTATTAGAAAATTCTTTGCTTTTCAAATAAATCATCATTGGTCGAAAAGAAAACACTGCTACTGTAATGCATTCACAAACGAAAGATTAAAATTAATTAGATAATAATAAAAAAGAATGACGTAAAACAAATAAAAGTGCTCGACGATGAACATTTTTATTTGCCATTAATTACTGCTGTTCAAATATGCTAGCAACAATTTTCAAACTAACCAACTTCTTATTATTGCGCAACATATATTAATCTATTGAACAATTTAATAAAACTTTCTCACATTAAAATATATACATATACAGCAATAAAAATGAAAATTAATAATAATAATAACAATTTTTTGTTATATTTAAATTTACTTTCAAATGTTTAATTTATATCAATATTTCGATTATTTGATTTTTCTACCTTTTCAAACAATCGATGATCAACTGAAAAGTAATGAACAATGACGACAGTGAACAGAAAAAATATCCATTCAACAAATAATTAACTGCATCTTCGGCAACAGAAACCAATAAACAATCAAACACGTGCAATTAAATAAATAAATAAATAAATACATTACATCTACCAGTGCGTGGTTGGCAACATCACTTTATGGAACATTATTAAAGCAAAGAAAAAAAAATCCATACGTTTACGTACGTAAATTAATTGTTACATCTGGACAAATCAAATGTAAAACAACAAAATTATACAAATTTTAAAATAGCATTTTAAACTTCAAGAATGTTTTAACCATTTTAAACTTTTATTTATAATTTATTTTAAAATGTCATATTTTCAATCTTTTCAATGCAACAACTGATTATTATTCTTATTATTCAGATTGTATTGTTTACGATTTATTAATATGAATAAACTCGTTGTATTTTATTCTTTTCTTTTAATTCTAAACAACAAAAAATCCAATTTATTCCAAACTCAGCCTTGAACGTTTTGATAAAACAAAAAAAAGAAAAGAAAAGAATAATTGACCAATGTTAAAGTTAATTTAATTATTGTTTTTCTATAAAAACAAAGGTGATGAAAATTACAAAATAAAAAATAACATTATTTTCATAAGGAGAAAATAAATATGACTATGCAAATTTATTTATTTATTAACTTAACTATGACAAAAGTAGGAGGATAAATTGAAATCGTGAATTGAATTGATTGTTTTTTTTAATTATAAATATAGAGATGAATTTCAAATTTTGATTCCAAATATTTTCTTCAATTGTTTCAAATTAAACAATAATTTTTACTTTCAAATGTATCCATATTGCATATATTTAAAGTTTATAATTTTGAAGTTATCATTATATCAATTATTTGATCAAGCAAAAAATAAAAATATAAATTTTTGTTCAAATTGTTATATTGCAAAAATAATGTCAAATTAAAATGGCTGACGATGGTCAACATTTATTATTACAACATGCAGTGCAAACAGTGCTGACATTCAGTATCACAATGCCAAATGGCATAACACTTGAGGAAAACATTTAATATGCAAATTTACAATTCTAATATTGCAAATAATGAGAAGAAAAAAAAGATCGTAATCTGTTGTTGTTTTTTTTTCCTCTAATTTTTTAAAAATTATAATATTTTGATAACGTGAACACCGGTGAAAGTAATTTCAATGATCACAGTTATAAATGAAATCTTGTACAAAAAAAATATCTTTGTACTGTATGTTGAATTAATCGAATTTAAATATTAAAAATAATTTAAAATATAGGTGTAAATTTTTGGTTAAATTCCACATACAATATACAAATTCAAATAGATTCAGGTTTTTCTGGGACTACCTATCAAAAGAAGGACAACGCAAGAGAGAAAACTTCTGGAAATGTTATTGACAGCAATTTAAAGCAGTGTACCATCAGTGTGTGACACTTTCGGTCATCCAAATGACCTGCAAATTTCAACTTAAAAGTCAACAAATTTCTTCCCCTTTTTCATAATTAATTAAACTTTAAAAATTTAAATAATTCGCTCTATCAACAATAAAATTCATGCATATCAATAATATTTAATCACATTGAAAAAAAGTAAAAAATGAAAACAACAATTGCTTTTATGTAAATAAATGTTTCGCAACTTTCGATAAATGTTGACGGAAAACAATACCACTTTTCATGACAAATATGCAAACTTTTTCAACTAATATAAATAATACATTCTCACGTGTCAATTTTGAATATGATTTATTAAAAGGAAGGAAAAAACACCACCCAGAATGTCATGCCAATCATGCGTAATCAATGCAACTAAATGAATGAATGAATGAATGAATGAATGAAATCACAACATTATTGAGTTTGAAGAGTATTCACCACATCACACATATACACATTACTACTGTTGTTGAAATGCCTCTTTTATAATATCATCTTGAAGCAATAAACGTCAACATAATTTAGTATTTCGTCATTTATCTTTATATGTTTTATTTATCACGCATAATCAACAAAGTAAATATTCATTCAGAGATTCATTTAACAGCGAAAAACTTAATTGGTAATAATATAAATAAATGAATAATAATAAGAATATACAGCTCATTCAGAGTTATTGAAATGAAATATAGAAAATTCTTAAAGTAGAATTTCAAAATTATATTTTCTTATTAATTTTATTAATAATACAATGAACAAATGTACATGTATCAATGCCAAAAAAGTAGAAAGAAAAAATAATCAAGAAAAATTATTAAATGTAATTTGTTTTCTTTTTTTTTCTTTGAAGAAGGAAAATTGGATTTGAAAAATCTTTGTATACAATTGTATACATACATACTTACATGTTGAGATGATGAAATTTCAACACTATTCAAAAGACATTTATGCATTACAAGCATGGCCTATTAATTTATCGGCTTGGGTGAACAAAACATCGCAGTTGCTGTCGAACCGCAGAAATAAAATATACATTATTGGCCTGTTTACCAAATTAGCCGACATGTTCAATGGGACAAAAATCAACATTGGTAACGTGCTGAATGAGTGGAAAATTTGTCACTGTCTCTCAAAGCGTCATTTCTATCTATCTCTAGCAGGCAGTCGATTACGTAATCCGTCGGGAAGTGCAACTACGTCATTACAAACTACCATCAAAGACAGCCCACTGTTTATTGGTCAACTGACATGCTGTGCAACCGGAAATTCCATTGCGTAAGCAAAATAAAAACTTACAAATGCTCATAATTCATTTAAATAAATAAATAAACATATATACAATAATTATTAAATAAATAAATATATATATAAATATATAATAATGGAGAAAATAAAACTAAAAAATTGTTTGAATTAAATTTCATTCTTTCAACAATTAATTAAGACTAATTTCAAATTATGGAAATTTTGAATTTCGTTTACAGTAAGAATATGAAAATTAAGTAGATATTGAAAACTTGTTATCAACTCACCAGATGATGACATTAGAAGGATGAAATTATTTTCGACATCAGAAGAACATCGAAGAATGTATTGTTGAATTGGAAAATTGAGAAAAAAATTTCTTTTTTTTAAATAACAAATTATGGTATAAATTTGTTGTTTGTTCAATCGAGTTGAACAGACTGAATTGGTGATTGAAGAACAGGTGAAAAGAAGAATCTCAGAATTGCTTGGAACATGCGTTGATCAAACATGCGAAAGTAAACTGCTACATGCAATGGAATGCTGTCAAGTGAATGACGGCGGCGCCAGCTGATGAAATGGCACGGAAAAGCTGAAGGATGATGATGAATAAGCAAGCTGTTGGCACTAATAGTTATTTGGACAGCATTAACAAATATACATATATATATTTTTTTTTTAATGATATCATTAAAGTTCTTTGTAAAAAAGAGTTCTAAGTACACATTATGTATACACAATATATACAATTTAAGAAAAATAATTATGAAGCTACTTGCTTGGAAGTGATTTTCTATTTCTATAGATGAACGACGTGAATGGACATGTTGATTGATAAAATAAAACGGATCCAAATATTCATTTGTTGTTGTTGTTTCAATAAATAAATAAATAAATAAATAAACATTATTCTGTGAATATCTTTCGTTGAACTTTGTCGGTTTATTGTCGACTATTTTGGTTGGAAAAATGTCATCTAACCGACATCTACAATGTATTGAACAACATAGCAAGTCACAGCAAAGCAGTGGAATATTCGACCGGTTGCAATTGCGGTCAACAACAATAACAAAGACTGCATGCAATTCGTGAACACCTTGTTTACCGGTTCAGCCAACCAACCGATGTTCAAAAATCAGTTTACAAAAAATTAAAATTTTTCATCAAACTACACACACACACACACACACACACACACTACTTTCCAATAAATCAACAATTTCAAATATTTCAAAAATTCATAAATCATCAAATTCATTGTATACAAAATAATGATAATATGATAATTATATAATTAATTGCACACTTATATATTTTCAATTAGTGAAAGTGATATTCTATTTATAATTGAAAATGTAATTCTGTTCCATGATGCATCATAATGATCCAAAACTAAGAAATATCAATCTGAATATGAAGAATAGCAAAATAATTTTTCAATTCATATAGGAACATTGGTAGAATTTATCGAGCTTGTTTACAGACTCGCCTATCTATCTACAAATAATTATTTATTATTACTAGTTACACGATCAAGCTAATAATGATAACTTGTTTGATCAGTCAGTGATGATGAAGTGAATGATTTTCTTCACTATCAAAATCTAACAAACTAATTTCATTCAACGACAACTATTAACATTGAAATTGTTCAAACTCAACAACCGCATTCATGTGCATTGGGCAATTGAAAAATACTATTTTCGAACAAATCAAGCGTAAAATAGTTTCTCACAATTCAAAAATGAATAATTCAAACATTCCTTGGTAGTTATTCTTTTCAAATAATAAAATAAAAATTATTTTTTTTTTCTTCAAACTTTATATTATAATTTAAAAAAATAAGATTTTACAAACAAAAAATATAAACCACAAATGGAATATTTTCTGTTGTTCAAAAATGTATAAATGAATGACAATTTATTCAAAACAATTTTTGTATTCAACAAAAAGAAAAGAAAAGAAAAGAAAGTTCAAATGTTCAATTCTGTAAATTATTATCAAATAACAATTGAAAATTACACACTGTTAAAATATTATTAAATCGAATTGAATTGCGTATATATTAAATTTACTTATTTAAATAAAACTCCAAACATTTCATCTTTTTTCACATTTGCATTTTGAACTGAATTGAATTACTGTGTTCAAACTTTCGCATTTTTACAGTAAACAATTGCAACAACTTGATCAAGCAGTTGTATTTTGTAAAATTTACCATAAAACACGTTTAATTATTTGACCAATAGCATTTTGGTAAACTTGTTCAAAAAGTAACAAGTGTAAGAGAAGCAAAAAAAAGCAAAAAGCATTGTATTCAACAATTACAATTCAAAAGTGCAGCAGACGTAAAAAAAAGCAAATGATTGATCAGCATTATTATTTCAAAAAAATATTCTTCAATAATAAAATGAACAAAAGCAAACACGAAAAAAAGAAATGAACAACGAAATTTAATATACCTTTAATTTAAAATTAAAAAACTGTTTGAGAGTAATTTAATTATATACTAAAATTGGCTTATACTACTATGATTAAAATAAAAACGGTTCATCTGTAAATGAAGGTCTAAAAACACGCATAATTTCAAAATTTCTTCAATCTTCTATTAAATTTTCATCAAAAGTTTTAATTGAAAGTTTGTAGCGACAATTACTAAATTATATTATTAAACTCAATTCAAATGTTGACAATTTGTGTGAAATATTCAAATTCATTTATATAATTGTTACTTCAACAAAATAAATGCAAGAAAATATTTTGCTAATATGCTTTATCAGAAAAAAAAGTTTATTTTCAGTTTAAATATTACAACACTTGTGATAATTGCAGTTTATTTATTTTTTAATCAAATATAATTTCCAACAAATCAAAGTTTGCAATTATTAAAAAAATCAATAATGCTGTTTTTGCAATACACAATAAGTTAAAAATAAATTAATAATTATCTTTAGAAATTGCAGTAATTTTTAATTTACATTAAATTACAATAAATGTAGGATTTAGTAAGACACTTTGAAGCTTGAAATGTAATTATACTGTTGAAAAATGCTCGCTTGAATTCTGCAAATTATAATTGAACTGTTTATTTATTAAACTGAAATTCATTAAGCATCAAACGGATCATACATACATCATTACATACATTGTATCACTCTTTTCTAAATCTAGGTTGATAACTATTTGAAATTTGCTTTTCATTAACAACTCAATTTCATTAACTATTTTAAAAAATCTATACACACACACACACACACACACACACATATATGAACAAAATTAATGTACTCAATTCATAAAATACATTGATAATTAAAAATTGCAACAAAATTTACGCTTCAACATTGAAACATCTTTTGACAGTTAACTATTACAAAATTCATGTATTCTTTTTTACAAAATAAAAAAGAACAAACCAAATTTACAGTATACATCTACAATCGTAAAACTAAAAAACTACATAATTGTATGGTAAGATGGAAATTATATTTTAATACTTTTACAAATGTTTATCGAAAAGGAATACGCATATCTGTATAATAAACCAACCGTAAACTATAGAAAAACGTGAAAAAAATATAATGAATTTTCGATCAGCTGAATAAATTAAGCAACTAATTTTATTTTCATTTTTCCTTGATTTAACAATAAATCTGTGTGAATTATTGTTCAAATTGAATAAAAAGCATTATTGATTATTTATATCGCATTGGAAAAATATATTGTTGAAAAGAAATTGAATTCACTATTTACATTGCATTAAATTTTTTTGTTTATGTAGAAAACAATTCACAAAGTTTATTGATCGATTACACAACAAAAAGACAGACACTTCCTAGACAGTAAAAAGCATTAACATTAAATTCTGAAAATTTCATTTGAAAAATAACAACACATGTTTGATGATATTTTTCCAAAAAAGAAATAATAATTATGATTTATGTTTAAATTTTCAAATATCTGAAGAAAATTAATTACAATTATCTTTCATTATAACAACAGTTAATTTGTTACCTTTTATAGATGCTTAATGTGCAAGTGCAAATCTGTCCAAAGTGAACTTCGTTAGGCTTGATTGAACGCAATTAAAAATTTATGCAAATGCAATGTCACAAATTTTTACTTTTTCATTTATAATTTACATAAAAGAAAAAAATTTACAACTAAAAACTAACCTCACTACTAATAAAATTTATCTAATTTTGTAAATATTTAAATTTTGGGACATTTATTTTTCGTTTGATAAATTTCAACTGCAGCTTTTCAGCATTTCTTCTTTTTAATTTTCAAAACGTGACAATCATATTTTGATAAGGCTATTTTACAAACAAAAAATTAAATCCAAACATTTCGTACTATACGTAACTGCATTAAATACTCATCCAACAGTGCAGTTTGTGATTATTTATTTACTTTATGGTAAAACATTTTCGAAAAAAATATGAATAATATATATCGAAAAATATAATTTTACAGTACAATCATTTACTTACTTATTTTTTTCAAAATTAACTGACAACATTACAAAATAATATACCATTTAAAAACTTCTCAAAAAAAAAGATTAATTTTGAGAAAAATGGTGAAATTTACAAACAAATGTAAGAAAATAATTTTTTCTAAATTAAATAGAGCATCTATAAGTAATAATAAGTGATAATAAAAATTTCACAAAATAGGTAAAGTGATACCATTGTATCATTCAGGTTCTAGTTCAAATGAGAATGTTGAAAAAAATTTTTTATAAAAAGAAAACGCTTTTCAAACGTCGCGAAATCTATTTCGTATTTGTATATTTAAATTTAATTTTGAAAAAAAATATTTAAATTTCAATTATGAACTGCTTAGCTTCACTATTGACAATTCTAATCTTTCAGCAAGAAGAGTTACTTTGCATTCATATATAAATTAATCAGATTTATATAAATTTGATTGAAAGATATTTAAAAATTTCACTATAAAAGAAATGGAATAAAAATTATTTCATTTCATCAAAATAATTTGAAATAAATTAATTATTCATTGCGTAATGCTGTTTTATTTTAACAAACATTTGATTTTATTAAGAAAAAAAAGAAGCTTATGAAACTATGCAAATAAACGATACGCAATCTTTTGAAAAGTTAGAGTGAAATTTTAAAAATCATTCTCTCCCCCCTCCCTCACCACAAAAAAAAATTAAAAATATGCAGAGTTTAAAAGTAATGCGGTTGAGTTAGTTAGAGTTCATGCTTTTTTACACCAAACAATATCAGAAATAATATGAATTTCATTTTTACAGTAATTTATAAGTTAATTTACTTTTGAAAAAATTCTCATTGTAAATAAATAAAATATTCACGTTTCATAATGATACAATGGTGAAAAATCTGTGTATGCAAAATTGAATGAATATTTATTTTCTCGACGTGAATAAGCAAATGAAATTGACTTACGTAATTATCGGCTACGCATTACGTATTTTTTTCCCCAAAGTGGTCGAAGAATCAGTATCAGCTTTCTCACTGGTGCTGAAAATGCATTTTCCACAAAGAATCCAAAATCTATTCGATGAAAAAAAGTGATTAGATTAGATAATTTTCAATTTTTATGATTTTATTTTCCTCTTTTTATTATTACAATTGAACAAATGCTTTGTTGATTATAAGAAAAATTTTCAAATTTAAAGAATTCATAAAATAAAATTAAAAATAAATAAATAAATACAAAAATAATCAGACAAAAAATATCAATAAATAAAATTGCTTTGCTATTGATGAGCATAAATTGCTGTAAAATCGTTTGAAGATTCTATTCTTAATTTTTTTCCCCCATCTCAATTCAAGTTATTAATGTTCATTTCATTTGTCTGCAGGATATAAAATTATTGATCAGTAGTAATGCATTTGAAATGAATCAAATATTCCATGCATCCATCTATCCAAGAATTTGAAATGAAAATTACAAATAATTAATAAATAAAAATTATTTTTTCTCTAAATCGTTCTTTTTCATACGGTAGTGTTGATCAATCAAAATTTTAAAATAAATAAATAAATGGTGAACAATTTAAATAAATAAATAAATAAATAAATAAATAAATTAGAGATAAAACATTGAAAAGCACATACTTCGACCATAATTGTGCTGGTTGAAATGTTGTTGATGGGACAATTGAGTGTTTGACAACCGACTGTCAATGTACAACAGCGTTGAAAGAGAGACTTGGAAAATCAGTGTAACGCCAACATGCCTCTCCGTCAAAACTGAAAAAGCAAACATTGCTGCAAACGCCCACGCACTATCACCAAACACAATCCAGACGTCGTCGTAGCACTGTAGACTGTAGATGGAGAAAAAAATACATTAAAATTAAAATCAAAATTTAAATTAAAATAAAATACTCTGACTCTGAAGCCGGAGAAACAACTTGTGACGCTTTGTCGTTTATTGATCGTTTGTTACCATTCCACCATCATCGTTGTTGACAACACCCAATAACAACTTTACAATACAATGCTAATGCTATTTGTGAATTAATTTTAAAATATAAACAACAAAAATTCATTTATCCATATTATATATATATATATTAAAAAAGACAATTTTTAAACCTTTTTTTGTTGAAAACATCAATTTTATAATAATTATTATAATGAAAAAGAGTACTCAATACAAATCGAAAACTAGTCAGCGCACCTCTTCGATAAAAATGACACGAAACTGGTCAATTCAAATTAATGTCCACTTATTGAAACACACCTTAAAACACGCATTAATTAATTAAAAAAAACATTATTATCTATTTATTAATTAAATTATTCTTATTTAACTCTTGTTTGCTTATTTTTTTACTCTATCATACAACAATAAAAAACAATCAATTTAATGACATACAACAACAATTATAAAAAGTTTACTTTGTTAAATTTTTATTTGAAAGAAACAATTTAATGTATGAAGAAGTTTATTATCTTTTTGCTTTTAATTTTTTATATCAGCTCTTCATAACAGTAAATCAATCATTAAAGGAAACAAAAATGAATATACCATTTCAAGTTAACCATTGAATATAAGATAACCTGTTCCACAGAACTGCTAAAGTTATCATTTCAAGCAAGGCCATTCATCGTATGTCATTTTCCAATTTATCATTAAATTTCATTAAAGATTAATGTTTCAAAATGAGGACAACTGTTTAATTTCCATTTATGCACAACGATGATGATCTTTCATAATTTGTCATAGTTCTGATCACCAAGCAACATAATGATAATATGAAAACATTCGAAAATGTGCAGCTGTTTGCTTTGCAACTGAATGACCATAAATAAAAGCAACTGCCATCGTTCATCATCACCACTAGAATGACATTCTTCAAACTTGTCTCAAGTGATAAACAAAAAAGAAAAAGAAAACTATATTTAAAAATAATTATAAAATTTAATTAACGATATATTAAAAAAATAACAAATTCATTTGATGAAAAAATAAAATCAAGTTCAAAGATGGATATTTCATTGCTGTTATTAAAAAATATAAACATTTTTTTGGTCTAATCACTTTAAATAACTAAATTTTACTTTGAAAAAATAAACTTAGATCATTCTGAAAACGTATACGAATTTTTAACTTTTTAATTTATTGTGCATTTCTTGGTGCAACATCAAAAAAAGTGAAACTTGGTTTGAATGTAAGTTGTACTTGATTATTGCGGATTACTATTACAGTACTCATTGATGAAAGCCATGTGGACTGTGGACTGAATAGCTTGTTATTTTCTGATTTTTTTAAGGTTTATTTTCTTTATATAATTGGCACTGTAAGCGTTTGTCAAATAAACAAGTTAAATTATTTTTATTAGTAATATGTTCACATGTTATTTATTATTTAGTATTGATTTAATTATAATTATTGCGCAATGATATTTATTTAATAATCATCGAAAAAATGATTAAACAGAACTATTGAAAATTGTTAACATTTTTATTTTCAGCTGTTTAATACGTTTATTTTTTTAATTATTATTCGAGTTTTTTATTTTTTACTAATCCAATCTTGGTTTTAGTTTTCAATGGAAATTGATTTGTAATATTGAATTCCTTCGCTGCACTGTTTTACTGTTCTGATTGTTATATCTGATTTGAATTCTAGTTTTGCTTTTCTTTTATGTCTGAGTTAATTCAAAGGCAATTCAATTGATATCTTGTTCAATATTGCTTTAGTTTCCCGCTTTTATGTGTTATAACTTGCACTTACTGTTAACATTTTTTCAAAAGTTTTACCTTTAAACATAAGCTCTTTTGTTATATTTGAAGTGTTTGAAGATTATGATTTGATGCATTGAAATTTTTTTAGTTCCACGTGAAAATATTTTATTATTTTAGTACAACTTTAAGCAACAGATCATGGCTGAATTGATTCCAGAGGAAAAGGTCATTGGTGAAGATTACAAAGTGTGGAAAAGAAATACACCGTTTTTGTATGATTTGGTATGCTTACTTATTTTTATGGAAATTTTAACGATTTATAATTGATTTTCATTTGGCAGATGTAATATAAAAAGGGACATTAATATGTTTTCTAGAAAGAATTATTTTAGCTAGAAAGAATTTATCTCGTATGATAGTTATTCAATTTTATATATTTTTTGTAGCTAAATTCATCATTTTTTCATGCAAAAAATCTAACTTTTGTAATTTACGTATTGAATGGAAATATGCTGTGTTGTTGATGAAAATTTTGTTTAGTTGATTAGTCATGCTCTTGAATGGCCAAGTTTGACTGTGCAGTGGCTTCCGAATGCTGAAAAGTTGGTTTTTATTTTCATGGTATCAGATTTTATTATGATGTTTTTTGTTTTGTTTTGTTTTAGCACTGCAGATGGAGAATTCAAAGTTCATCGAATGATTTTGGGAA
The DNA here is from genome assembly GCA_001447645.1 of Trichinella pseudospiralis. Taxonomy (NCBI): domain Eukaryota; kingdom Metazoa; phylum Nematoda; class Enoplea; order Trichinellida; family Trichinellidae; genus Trichinella; species Trichinella pseudospiralis. The sequence goes on along the minus strand of JYDV01000003.1, from coordinate 810,489 downwards.
CGCATACATCAGATGAGCAAAATCACTTGTTAATAGCGGCAGTGAAACTTCCAGCTCGAGATGCTACATATGAGGAATTAGCAAGTGGAAATCAGAAAGCAGAATTTGGTACATTCAGTTCAATTGTTGGGAAGTTTGATGTGGAAATGCGCATAAATCACGCTGGGGAAGTTAATCGAGCTCGTTTTATGCCTCAAAATCAGTCAGTTATTGCTACCAAAACTCCAAGTGCAGAAGTTTTTGTTTTTGATACAACAAAGCATCCACTGAAACCTGGTGAGCAAAATGTTTGCTGTTCAATTTTAAATGAAAGAATGATAATTCATTATTTTTAGTTGTAAATTATGTAAATTGGTCACATTGTTTAATTTATTATTATCTATTTATTTTATCTTATAAAATAGTGTTGAAAGTACTATTAATCTCATGAATGTGATATTCAATTTCACTTTACTGAAACTTACAGAGGGAACTGAATGTCGACCGCAGTTGCGTTTGAGAGGACATCAGAAAGAGGGCTACGGTCTTTCATGGAATCCAAATCGAAGCGGTTACTTACTTTCTGCATCCGACGATCACACAGTTTGTTTATGGGATGTCAATGCACCGCCAACCGACCGCAATTACCTGCAAGCAATGAACACGTTCAGGGGTCACTCGACTGTCGTTGAGGATGTCGCTTGGCATTTGATGAGAGACACTTTATTTGGCTCTGTTGGTGACGATCAAAAATTGTTGATGTAATTAGTTTATTCTTTTGTCATTTTGTTATTAATTTTTATCATTCTTTTATCATAAAAGATGGGATGTACGTGCTAATGGTGGTCAGCGACCAGCGCATGTAGTGGATGCACATTCAGCAGAGGTGAATTGCTTGTCGTTCAATCCTTTTAGCGAATACATACTGGCTACCGGTTCTGCCGATAAGGTAATTTTTTTAATTTTTTTAAAATAAAGAATACTTTTAAAATTAAATTAAATTAAATTAAATTAAACTGTATTTCATTCAAATGACTTCAAATTGTTATTTTTAGACAGTGGCTTTGTGGGATTTACGCAACGCAAAGCTGAAGTTGCACTCTTTTGAATCGCACAAAGACGAAATTTTTCAAGTAGATTATTAAAAGAAAAAGAGAATACTGAAAAGAATGATATTAATAACGTTGAATATAATTTTTATACAGGTTCAATGGTCTCCTCATAATGAAACAATCTTAGCATCCAGTGGTACGGATCGTCGTTTGCATGTTTGGGATTTGAGGTTTGTTTATAATGACATTATGAATATTGGCATTTTGTAAATTTATACATAAATTTCTAGCAAAATTGGAGAAGAACAGACTGTTGAAGATGCTGCCGACGGACCTCCCGAATTAATGGTAATCTTAATTTATAATTTTGTTTCAGAAAAAATTTATTTTATTTTTAAAACCATGACTTAATCTCGCGGCTAGATATTTGCAGTTTGAGATTTTTTTCGCTTTTTTTTAGTTTGTGCATCGCGGTCATACTGCAAAAATATCCGACTTTGCTTGGAATCCAGAGACACCTTGGGTTGTGTGCTCAGTTTCGGAAGATAACATCATGCAAATTTGGCAAATGGTATTTTTATTTACATTGCAATATATGTTGCTTATTTAAAATTATTTTTTGTATCATGAACTTTTGTAGGCTGAAAATATTTACAATGAGGAAGTGCCATCACAAGTGTGAATGCAGAAAAGGAAATAAGAGAAGTAAAAGAAATTTATTTAATGCGTCCATTACTATCAGTTTTTTAATAGCTGACAGATTTTTTTTGTTTTAAGAATTCAATGTTATGAGAATTACATCAATTGTATATTTGTTTATTTTCTAGTTGCTAGCTGTTCTCTCATTACCACGCTCTGTATCTATTGAAAACGAACTGCTTTCTTAATGGCTGTTTCTTTATTATTTTTTAGTGTTCTCTGTTCATCGATACAACTGATGATGAATTTTACACGATGAATATATTAAATTTGACTATAATAATGGAACATTATGAATGATCTTATTTTTCAAAATATTCACTGTCTTCCTTTGTAACTAATTTCTTTATGACAATTAAACATAAAAGGTCGTAAGTTGAGCAACTTTTTGTAATAATTTTTTGAAATAGTTTTGTTGGGCTTTATTATGAAATATGAAAATTAAATTTTAGGTAATTAGCAATATTAAAATTTATTTATATTTTAAATAAAAACAATAAAAGATTAATTCACTTTTATTATTATTTTTTTGAATAAATATGGGCAACGACTGAAGTAAATTATTAATATTACGATTGAAGTTGTTGTGTAAATTGCTTTGGATTATAATTCTGTTCCACGCTCAACAAATCAGTGATAAGTGTCAATAAATCGTTGTGCCATTTCTTTATCGGATCATTTTCAGCCAATTTCATAATGTGTTCATGATGAATAATATATAAATTGAAATAATCATGAATGCACGATCGTAATCGTATCAGCAGTTCAGCATTTCTACAAAAGCATTTCAAAATTTTCAACATAACATACAAAAATAAAAATACCCAACCAATAAAAAAAATATGAAAATATTATTGAAAGGAAAATTATTTTGATTGCCCTAATCGCAGAATTTAATCTATTTATAAACTTAAATATAAGTTTTAATGGAATTATTTTTTTGTATTTTAAAAGGAACATTTACAACTAATTAATTATTTAACCAAAAAATTTAACATACCTGGCAGATGAAACTTGTAGTTGAAAATGTTTTGCAGGTACGAGTGCAATTACTGTAGCATTTTCTGAGTGCAAAATCTCAGGAGTGAAACCAGAAAAAAGAACAGCAATTAATGGATTTATCATGGACAATCCTTCTACTGCAAAAGTTCGTGACTTCTCACTCCAAATCTAAATAAGAAAAGATTTCACTTGATTATTTAGTTAGTTTTTACAGTTGGTTACTTTTCTGTAATAAACGAACCAATCACTCCACCAATTATCTGATTCTTTTAAGATGTAATTTCCATAACGCCTTGGTCTGACTGGCTTCAGATTACTAAAAGCAAAATAATTTAAATAATTAATTATTAAAAACATTAAATAATTCACCTTTCACAAATAGTCACCGCATCCGGTTCAATTTTACCACGTTTGCTAAGATTTCCATGAATACCTTTAGCAACATTTTGAAAAAGCCCTGCCGTTATTACTGCCTGTTGTATTGATTATTAAAGAAAATTTCATTAAGAATAATATCGTCAATTACTTTAATAATTTCAAAATTATTAGAACTCAAATTTAATGGATGATTCAAAGAAAACAGATCTTTCCATTCGTCTACCAAATTGCTACGAACCACTTCCTGAGCAAATTGTTTGCGTAATTCTGAAATAAATATTATTAATAAATATTTCAAAAATTATAAACAAATACCTAAAATAAAAACAACACTTCTCAATGAAATAAAATTTTTAGAGAAGATGTTGCTTTTCCATTCATCTGTTTCAGAATAGTGCTGCTGCATCAGATCACCACTAAAGCGACAAAGGTTTACAGCACTGCAGTGCAAACTAAACGATCGTCCAATCAAATATTCTAACACCTAAAAGAGGAAATTGAAAAAATTAAAATTTTCACCATATAAATCATAAATAATTTCACCTTCATAATTTGATCTTTATTAGAAATGCTCAAGTCAAAAAAATTTTCTTCTGATTCCAAACACGCAACAAGAGATAAAATTGGTTCAGTGCAACTATAAGATAGATATACAAGAAAATAATTTATAATAATAAAAGTAATAAAATTTTGAAATTAAAACCAATAATAATAACAAATATAATAAGTGGAAAATGAAAAAGAAAGAACAATTTATACTTACCGAAAAACAACAGAATACAAAAGAGCAATTCCTAAAAATGGATGACAACCAAACAGTGCTACATTTTTTCCTAATTCTGTTAAACGATTTTCTTTATCGAATATTTTCAAATCTTGCAAAAGTTTACGAGCAGCATCCACTGAAAAAAAGCAACAACTAATATTTCAGTTGTAAATCTCAAATTTGACTTACATCCTTGTTTTGAAGGTGGATCCAATGCTTCAGATAGCACTTGAAATGGGTCAGAATTTTCGAACAGACTCTTGAATCAAAATAAATTAATGAATCATTAGAAAAGAAAAGAAAAAAAAACCATACAACATACTTTTGTCATTAAAACAAGCCGTTCTAATGGTGCTGCTTGTATAGTAGGTACATCATATTCAGCTGAAATAAAATACAATTCAAAACAACAACAATAAAAAATAAATAATAATAAATTTTTCTTACGCATATTTTTGTATACTTCTTTAGAAAATAAATGATAGCATTCACCTTCCATTTGACGACCTGCCCGACCTTTACGTTGAATTTGTGAAGATTTACTCGCCCAACTTTGATGATGACTTAACCACTGAAATTTATTAATTAAACAATTATGCGCATATGATCTATTTGAAATATAAAATAGAATGAATAAAAAAAATACATTTTTAGAAGCAATTAATCTTCCAATTTTTCTTGTGCCAGTATTAACAACATATCTTATGTTATCAATAGTCAAAGAAGTTTCAGCGATGTTTGTAGCAAGGACTATTTTCCGTGTTCCACAAGACACTCTACAAAATTAAACATTTCTATTATTAAACATAAACAATATTTTTTGTTAAAATAAAAAAAACTTTACGGTTCAAAAATTCGTTTTTGCTCAGATATTGGCAGTGAAGAATGACATGGAAGTACAAGCATCTGTTCTTCTGAACACTTCTGTGCATCCAAGAGTGCACCAACACGGCATATATCATTCCACGATGGCAGAAAACACAACACATCTCCACTCTAAAAAAAATTAAATAAATACTTCATTCGGATAATAATTATTAAAATTATTAAAGCGCACTGGTCGATTTTTATGTATCCAGAACAACAATTCAGCAACTAAATTTGCATCTGTTTCATAATCGTGATCAACAACTTCTTCTGAAGGCATTTCACGTCCAAGAAATCGATAAACATCATCCAAAAAATATTCTGCAACGTCAAATATTCTTCCTGCAGCTGAGAGAACAGGGCAACTAAAGTAGAATATTTTTTGTTTGTAAAATAAATTACTGAATAAAAAATAAATTAAACACAAAAAATGCACTTCTACTTGTTGAAATATGAAGCAAATTTATAAGGATTTATGCTGGCACTCATCAAAATCAGTTTCAAGTTTGGAAAAATTACAAGCTTTCGTTTCAAGAAAACAAGCATAAGATCTGTTAAAACATCTCTTTCATGAACTTCATCGATAATTACATGAGATATGTCTAAATGAAATTATAATTTACTGAAATCATTTCCAAAACAATGTATACTTTCAATTTTTTCTGAACACATAGCTGATCGTAAAAATGTTCCAGGAGTGAGAAATAGAATGCTGCCTTTATTTCGAGGAATGCAGCGATTTAAGCGTACATTGAATCCCACAGTTTCTCCAAGTGTTTCATGCCGTTCTGTTGCCAAACGATTAGCCATTGCTATTGCACTAATCCTACGAGGCTGTAATTAATTAATTAAATTATTCGCATAATTGAGAAAGAAAACAATAATAATTATCTTGAATAAAAGAATACTTGAGTAACAATGATATTACATTCGGCGCCACGAAATTTTGTCACATAATCATCAAAAATGAACTGTGGAATTTGAGTCGTTTTACCGCAACCAGTATCGCCGGCAATTATTACCACTTGGTGATTTTCTAGAGCAGATAATAGCTCATCCCTAGAAACAAAAAAATATTAAATCAATCATACAATGCATAATGTGAAAATCCTAAAACAGAACAATAATAAAAATTAAATCAATCAAATTTAAATACTTTATGACAAAAATTGGAAGTTGTTGACGAAAGCTTCGTAAATTTATTACAGCTGGATCAGTACTGTTTCGCAAACGTTGGGCAGACGTGTACAAGCTATGATTTCTTTTCAGAATCATATCCAATTCCAAACATTCATCAATTGAACTATCTTCATCATCTTCTTCATTTAAATTAACAGAACAACCATCAGAATTAACCAGTTTATCCGCTGCTTGTTTGATTCGCATTCTTTTCACAGATTGCAAAAATTCATTTGAAAATAACTAAACCAATACTTTTTTAAACATAATTTATGCAAATTTATGCAAAATACTCACACGAAATTCTTTTACAAGACAATCAATTCTGCGAAATAATGATTCCGAAATATCAATACACGTTGGTAGGCGTTGATTTTTTTTGAATTCCATTATTTCTTGTTTTGAATGAAAAATAACATGAAAATTATCGTCCACATATTTCGCCTGAAAATAAAATGTAACAAAAGCAGCAGGATAAAATTTTTTTTAATGCTGCAATTTACTTCTTTTAATTGCAAAAGAAATTCCCAATATGCCACAGCAGCTGCATGTTTACGAGTATTTCGAGTAATAACAGTAGAAAAAACAACTGGAACTTCAGCGGTGAGTGATACCGTTATTTTACCATCTAAAATTATTAAGTGTTCAATATATGTCAGATTATAATACTAAAATCATTATTATAAATATTGTGCACCTGATTGAGAAATACTTTCTAAAGGAAGTTTGTCAAAGCCTCTTGCTTGATAAAATTCATGTACCACTGATTTTGGATGACGACCCAGTTGACTCCATTTCTGAGATTCAAGAAGTTCATCAGCTTTTACTTTCTCTGCTTTTATTGCTTTCTTTTTTGAAGGAAAATGATCATACTTCTAAGATAAAAGAATTCTTCGCTTATAATAAACTTATTTTCTAATTATATGGCTATAAATATTGTAAAGCGTGTACATATAATATGCTTGAATCAGTTACTTACCTCTGATAGAAATTTACAAGCTGAATAAGCAGCCCATGATTCCGCTTCAGATTTACTTTTTGAATCAATACATGAATTGAAAGTAAGCAAATTATCTGATCCTGGTAATACAAATGAAATGCGACAATGCCAGATTGCTTCATGTGGGAGCCCTTAACATTTGCATTTATTCAATGAATGTCATATGTTAAACTAACAAACCGATTCTTTCAGTCAAGATTGAAGGCATTTTCCAGTGCATGACTTGAAAAAAATTCAATAAAACTGTTTTTGGATTTTTTGCAAAAGCTGCTTCTACTCCATATCGTTCAAGCGTCGATTTTACAGAACATTTAATAGAACTCATTTTTGATATATTATTTTTGCCTAATATTTGGTGAAACATTAAAGATTTGTTTAAATTTGAAACGACAGGCCAATACATTCTCATCGATTACAATTTTATTTGACATTATTTCATTTTTGAAATTACAGTAAATTTTACAGTAAACCTACTTGAACAACATTTTGCTTTTGAAAAATAAAAAACAAAATAAATTAATAAATATGAATATGTAATATTTTTAAAAATGAACATTCAAACTCTGCTGAAATAATATTCATGTAAACAACTGTTACTTATACATGAATTATACATGGATTACTGTAGTTGAAATTCTTGCATTTTGGTGGCACATAGCCTTGAATTGAAATAACTATTTAGCAGTTTAACTTTTTGTGGTAACGATTGAAATTTATTTGAATTTTTTTTTGTAAAGAAGCTATATATTGTTTATATATATGTATATATTTTATTTATTTATTTATGTTGTTTTTACAATGATCGAATTTGAAAATTAGTTTTATATAATTTCCATTCGTATGTTTTAGTGAAGGATGGATTCAAGCATGTTGTTAGATTTGCTTCATCGTATAGATCAGTTTTCAACAGGAATTGAAAAGAATGATAAATTGAACGTTGAAACGACGTTATTATCGAATGTACAAGTTGCTTTTGAAAAGGGTGAACAGTTATATCGTGACTCACTAATGAAGCGTGATACGGATGGATCGAGAGCTAGGACTTTGCTGCTTCTTGAAGCAGATGGTTCAAATGTTCCAGATCCACCAAAATTAATTCTTACTTCGGATGCCAGTTCATCAATTAAGGAGAAAACTAATCGTGTATTCGATTTAAGTAATACGTTGAAAAATGAAAGATTGCGTTTATTTCATCAGCCAGTTGAAGAATTTTTATCAAAAATCGCCGATGAAAACGAAACTTCTCATTTTACTTATGCAAAAAATTTGTGGAATGAATTTAAAGAAAATTGTTGCAGTACTGTTTCATCGAAATATTTGGAATCGAATAAAAAGTCAGCTGGATTGCCGCGTAGCGGTAAAGAATTTTCAAATGAACATACTGATTTGGCATTAGCATATGGTAAGGCGGTTTCTGCTGTGGTCAATTCTTCTCTTTACGAGAATAAAGTGGATATGTTAGGCATTTTCCGTAAAGTTGATTGTCATCATACTTCAACTGAAATTTGGAAGTATGTGTCACTTGTAGTGGAAAATGTTCCCCGCAAGTATGTTAAAAATAAAATTTCACCGTCATATCCAGTGGCTTTTGCTAAAGCTGTCTTGAGATATTTGGAACGTCAGTTTTTTCAGCATATGAAAAAAGTGGTTAATGCAAGACCTGAAGTTGGAAAATTATCTGTAAAACATTCCGTATATGATTTAGTTCATGCATATTTGAATGTAGCAATGACTATACCTTATCCTGGTTTCGAGGATAATTTGCAAAATCAACATCCGATTTGGGCAGTGATTTATACTTGCTTACGAGCAGGAAATGTCACAGCTGCAAAGAAAGCAGCTGAACAAGCATCACAGCCTTTGAATTATATTCATGATTTACTGTGTGAAAATAGCTCAGAATTTTTGGAGTGTTTAAGTCACAAGGATGAAATGAAAATGAGATTGATGTACCAACAATCGGTTAACCAAAGTAAAGATGAATACAAACGGGCCGTATTTTGTGCAATGGCTTTATGTGATCAAAACAACGATCATTCTTTTGTATGCACTTGTTTTGAAGATTGGTTATGGATGAAACTTCGTCAAACAGTCATGAATGAAAATTCTATAAAATTAACGAAATCACCCACAAATATGCTGACATTGGACGTACTCCAGAAAGAAATTTCTTTAAAATATGGTGAAGCACATTTTATGAATGAAAATTCGCCGTTGCTTTATTGGAGTGCATTATGGCTTACTGGGCAATTTGAAGCTGCACTGAATTACATGTTCAGTCGCAGCAATGTTTTAAGAATTCATGCTGTTCATATTGCACTATTGATGAATGTTTATAATTTTTTAAAAACGTCTCCCAATGTGTCTGATCCGTTTTTCAGATCAGAAAATGAGCAAGATGAAATTAATTTAGTTCGAATGGTTTCTCAGTATTGTAATGGGATGCAACTTTCTAATCCAAAACAGGCGATTGATTATTTTTACTTTTTAAGAGAATTTAAAAATTCAGATGGTGAAGATATGTTTAACGTTTTGCTAACTCAGGTAATTAGAGAAACGCAAGAATTTCAAATGCTTTTTGACGTTGAACATTCTGATGGAACTTGTACAGATGGTCTAGTGAAAAAGTTTAAATGTGGTGAAGGATTATTGAAAAATCTTGCTAAACTTGCAGAATCACAAAATTACATGGAATTTGCTTTCCAATTATACGATTTGGCCAGTGATTATCAAAAAGCTGTGGATGTTATGATTGATTTGCTTTGTTCAGCGGCTACTAAACGAATGTCCGAAGTGTTCTGTCGCGACTGGTTGATTTCATTGTCTGTTAAATTTTTAGAAAGGTAAACAATAATTTTTTTTCCTATTTTCTAAATGATTTTTATATTTATATTCATATAATTTGTATTTGTAGGGATTTTAAAGACATCTTTCCAACCGTTTCAGGAAGATCATTGGCCATTTTCAAAATGGCACTGACAATTAATCAGTTTTATCAAGCGTATTCAGCTTTTAATGTTGATGAAGCTATTGAAGTAATGTAATGTTTATGAGTTTAAAAAACGTAATAATAAGAACAGTAATCAATTATTGTAGAGCATTCGATCATGCGGTATTATTCCACTTGAAAGGAATGCTGTTGATGAAGCATTGAAAAATTTTCATGCTACACCTGAGCAGGTGATTTTGCTTATTTATTATTAAATTAAATTAAATTGTCCCTTTTTCTTAGATGCGACAGCTGCTTCCAAATCTTCTTCGTACTTTCATGCAAATGCTTCTGGAGGCATCTGAAAATGAGGAGAATTTAAGATTAAAGTCTTTCATTTCTAAAAGAGAGATAGTAATTTCTTTCATTTTATATTTTAAGCTAATCTCAATTCAATTTAATTTGACACATTTTTAGTCAGAAATGGCTAAAGCAGTGGCAGAATTTACCAGCTTGGTACCAATACAATTATCCAATCAGACTGCTAAAGATCTAGCTCGGACAGAAGCTTGCATTCAGCAGCATCTTAAACTGTGATTTGGATTTATGAATTATAAAGATACTTCAGTTCTGATAGTTGTTTGATAAAAACTCTTTAAAGTAATCGTGAAATTACGAAATTAATGTTTTGTATGGCAAAAAGTAATTTTTATACAATTATTTGTTCAGAATTCTAACAACATAAGCATTGGTAATTCTTTTTAATTTCACAAAGGCAAAGGAAATGTATGTTGTCAATATGAATTTAAAAGAGGAAAAATTTGTAGAATTTATTGTGTTGATCGAATGCAGTTCTAATTTTCTGTTTTGCGGAATAAAGCAAAAAGGTAATATTCAGGAATAAAGTTTTGATCTATTATTTTTTGAAAGTTTTATGGCTAACGCAGCTGCAAAAGTAATCGTTCAAAAATCTCAGTACTATTGAAATATAAGTTACAGTATAAATAATGATTAAAAATTGCGCATATTGATAACATAAAATAAAAAATTTATATAAATTAATTATTTTATAATTTCATGTTAACTTTCAGGATTTATTTTACAAATATTGTGTTGCAATAGTTTTTATGTAACCTGAAAATTATTAATAGATACAGTATATTATGATCTTAAATGCTTATTTGGTGCTCGAGTGACCCTTAAATATATTTTAATTTCTTTTGCACTTTTGTGAATGCTGCTAAACATATTTTTTTAAAAGGGTAATACATTAAAGGTGGTCTTTTTTTCAACATAGAAGGTTTGTTATACTTTTTTTTTGAAATATAAGTGTTTTGCTTTTATTATATAGCAGATTGTACCTCATGTATTTTTCAGCTGAAATTTTCAGTTATTGCCTATATATTAAATGTATTCTGTAATTTTTATGGCGAGAGAATGTTAGATTGTATGCTTCATTAGACTACATTGTGTTTTTTTGTTTATATGTTTATGTGAATGTGAAATATGTTGTGCAAATTTGTTCTTTGAAGTGAATTTTTTGATTTGCCTCAGTCACATATGCATAAGTGTTTAAGTTTCCAGTTTCAATTCTGTGCTCAGTCATATTAAACGTACGTCCTAATATTGTAAATCTTTTTTCTATAAAACTATCCAAATAGCGTTTTTGAGTTTTTAATGTTTTTGTTCTTTCAGATTTTCAGATTGAAGCTTGCAATTTCTAGTGCTGCTTTTACGGCTTTGGCGTTTTGCTGTCATCAGTTGTTTTGCTGTCATTTTGCGTGAAACATACTCAATCAATAGTGTTCAGTGGACGTTATCTGCATCTTCTCTACCGTGGCTTTGTTATAGGTATTATTGATTGTGGTTTTTGGTTACTGTAGACTGTTCCTTTTTTATCTCGCTAAATCTTTATTGCACTTTTTAAAATATATATTTTACGTATTTATATTTACATAAAGTATTTAATGATTTAAAATACAGAACATGTACATTTTTATAATTTTGTATTATTTTTTGAAATTAATATGAAGTATTGCTGATGTTTAGTTTTTTAATATATTTAGTGTATAAATTTTATTCCTTTTGGATTTATTTTCTTCTTTTATTTGCTAAACAGTATTCATTATATTATTTACAGTTTGTTTCATTACCACTGTTATCTGTTATCGCTTGCTTTGATCTACAATTTGTTAGAAGAATTCTCAATACATTTACCAGCTGTTTCAATTAATGTACTTTAATTTTTTTGAAGAATGTCGCCAGCAATTTTGGATACCGAAAGAACAATTTACATTAACCGTTCACAGCCTATCAAATATTGTTCAAACAAAATTTCGTAAGTATATTAAATTGAACATTATTTACCATTATTTACACATACCAACAGATATAAAAATAAATTATTCGTCATTATTGAAACTAATGATTTAAAGATTTATTATTTTTATATAAACTGTTTTGAAAACGAACAGTTTAACTAAAAAATAAAGTATTTGTCCACATTTTAAATTCAAACATTGCATTTTTTAATGTATTTAATTTTTAATTCAGTTTAGTTTGATATACAAAGAAATGAATTGTAATTTTATATCATTTTCTGAGTGTACACATTTATAAATGTGCAATTCTTTGTAAACTGTTGAGCGAAGATTGTTAAAAATTATGGAACTGAATGCTCAAAGGAAAATCATTTTCAGTGGCAGTGAAGCTTCTTATTATCAATTTAAGAGATTTTATTATTGAAAAAAAATCTTACGTTTCATATTAAATGTTTACAATTGCAATCTGGCTTCTGTTAAGTTTATTATTGTTTAAAGCAAAAGTCTATATTAAACAGTAAGATCAATTGTTTTACAATTCAGATAGAGCTTTTGATGTTCGTTTTGGTAGACAGCATATTGATTGTGAAGAGCGCTTAGTATTCTTTACATTAATAACAATTAATCTTATGATATTAGGTTTATGTCAAGTAATTTATATTTTTTACTAATGTAGAGGAAGCGTGTGATTATTGTTTTTTAAGGCAATTTAAAGTGATAAAAGAATTATAATTTAACTAGATTTTCATATAACAGTGAAGAATAAGTAAATTTAAGAAGCATAAGAAGCAAAGCTTTTGCAGCTTTTTACAAGAAATGTTCTTTTTAAAACAATAAAAAATTTTAAAAGAAATTATGAAAATTTGAAAATAATTTTTTATTACTGAACTTATGTTGATTCTTAACCTGAAAATCTGAACTGTATTATTTGAAAAATTTTGCTGCAGATATCTTTTGCTTAATTTTATTATTTTTGCGTTTAACGTTTGCTGCATTTTTGTATCTTATTTAGTTAATTATTATAAAAGAATGAAAATGCTTGCTTATATAGTTGGCACACGCTGATAGACATTTATTTTATCTTATTGATGCAATGGATGTTTTATTACTATTTGAAAAGTGTATGTTTAAAGAATGTACGTGAGATTTCATTTTATACAGTATTCTTTTTTCAAAAATTGTTAACTGTAATACTGTATCAGTTGTAAAAACATGTCCATGAGAATTAAATAATGAAATACGAGCTTAACATATTTGACATGAATATTTATTGATATTTTAGAACTGCAAAGTATAATGTAATTACATTTTTTCCTCGATTTCTTTTTGAGCAGTTCCGTCGTTATGCAAATATTTTTTTTCTGTTTATTGGTTTATTGCAGGTAATTACTTTTTTATTTTAGCTTTTAAATTGACATTGCATTATAAAACATATTATAGCAAATACCAGATGTATCACCAACTGGTCGTTATACTACCGCTGTACCATTGTTATGCATTTTATCAGTGTCAGCAATTAAAGAGATAATTGAAGATTGGGTAATTGAAATTAATTATTATTTATATTTGATAATAATATTTAAATATTATATGTAGTTTTTAAAATGTTGCGTTTTAATTATTTAATAAATAATACAGAAGAAATGATTTATTGGCATTACTGATTATGATTTTTGTCCATTATCATTATCATTTATTGTAAGAAAATTTTTTAATTAAATGCTTAATTAATGCTTTTTATAAGAATTATTAATGTAATTGATTTTATTTTTGAACAGAATTGTTTCCATTTTGCATTGGTAATGAACTTTAAATTGTAATTAGAGAGAATGGAGTTATTTGAAAAAATTTTAATATGAACTTGACTGTGTTGCAGCAGTAACTTTGAGTATTGTGTTGCAGCAGTATTGCTATTATTATTATTATTGTTGTTGTTGTTGTTGTTGTTGTTGTGAAGCATATATTATGAGTGATTGGATATTAATTTAAGAAACGTCATAACGCTGATCGAAAAGTTAACCGAAGCAAAGTGTTGGTATTACGGTTTGGTCGCTGGATAGATGAGCTTTGGGAAAATGTAATTTTTTTGAAATCTTGTTTGTTTTTTCAATTTACATCACATTAATCTTGGCAACGTTATAGGTTAACGTAGGGGATTTGGTGAAAATTGTCGATGGTCAATTTTTTCCTGCTGATTTGGTATTGCTTTCTTCAAGGTAAAAAATTTCATTTATTATTTTTGCTGCTCTAAGTTTTATTTAATTTTCAAAATAGAAAGCATTTGGTAAAGTAGATGAAATGTATGGTTGATTTAGTTTAAATTTTATGAATTTATATTAACTTTTCTGATTGAAAGCGTTTCAAAAATTATTTTAAGGAAAATAATTGATTCAAAAATATGAGTTAAATGTTCATTTAAAAAATTTAAATTAACAACAACACAAAGCATAGTTAAACGAGATGAGCGTTGTGTTATGCTTTAGCGAACCGCAGGCAATGGCATACGTGGAAACATCCAATCTTGACGGTGAAACAAATTTGAAGTTGCGACAGGTTGATTGGAATATTTAATATGTGATTATGATATGTTTTATTATTATGAATTTTTTTATTTTTGCCCAGGGTTCTGTGAAAACTGCTCATTTGCTTAGTCATGAGTCACTGGGCGAGTTTGTAGCCTACCTTGACTGTGAACCCCCGAACAGACAATTGTATGAACTTAGTGGAAAATTGACACTGCCTGACAATACTGAGATTCCACTTGGTCCAGATCAACTGTTGTTAAGAGGTTCACTTTTGAAAAATACTCAATGGATATTTGGTGTTGTTATTTACACTGGTCATGAGACGAAGCTGATGTTGAATTCCAATGTTGCTCCATTGAAGCGGTTTATTTGAGAACTTTTTATTTTTTTTCCTTTGCAATAATATTTGATTGATTAAATATTTTTAGATCAAACGTTGATCGAGTTACGAACAATCAAATCCTGGTATTATTTGTGATTTTGATGATCACGTCATTAATCAGCGCTATTGCTGCTCAAATTTGGTCAAACACTTACCAAACTTCTTCTTGGTATTTAGGTCTATATGGTAATTTGAGAAACAAAAAATTCACTTGTATTTTTTACCAGTAAATAAGTGTATTTTTTTAGAAGTACAATCAACACATTTTGGTTACAACTTTTTAACATTTATTATTTTATACAACAATTTAATACCGATCAGTTTGCAAGTCACACTTGAAGTCGTGCGTTTTGTTCAAGCAATTTTTATTAATTTTGTATGAATTATTATTATTCTAATCTTTTTTTAAAGAAATTTTTTATCAGTTATACTTTGTACATTGTTTATTAATAGGATTTGGAAATGTACCATGCACCGACGGATCAACCTGCTGCTGCGAGAACATCGAATTTAAATGAAGAACTTGGTCAAGTGCGAATTGGATTAAAATTTGGTTATTTAAATTGATATTTGATAAATTGATAAATTTTTAGGTGAAATATATTTTTTCTGACAAAACTGGTACACTAACTAGGAACATAATGATGTTTAAAAAGTGTTCAATTGGTGGCATTATTTATGGACAAAATGAATCTGAAAAATTTGACGATCCTAATCTTTTGCGAAATCTGAACACTCGACATGTATGCTCAAACTTTTGTTGCTTCATTTCATTTACGTTTTATCCAATTATTTTTTTAATGTATCTTTCCCAAATTTATAGGTAACAAGCCCAGTAATCAGGGAATTTGTCACAATGATGGCCGTCTGTCATACGGTTGTTCCAGAGAAACCGAGCGATGAAACTGGCGAATTGCAATACCAGGCATCATCCCCTGGTCAGTACTTATTTGTGTGTTTAATGTCAATAATCTGGCCTGTACTTTTTCAATGGAATTTTAATTTTTTTCCAGACGAAGGTGCTTTGGTACGTGGTGCAAAAGATTTAGGGTTCATTTTTCACACCCGAACTCCTGAAGCAATTGTTCTATCTGCGGTATGATTTTTTTGAACATACATATTTATTTATTTATTTAGTTTAAAATTATATCATGTTAGTTTTTTTATAAATGCAATTTAAAAAATAATCCATCTTTGCTTTATTAGAAATGACGGTTTTTTGTTGTGTTCAATGAAATGATGCAATCTACTACAAATGAGCATCGACATATTGATTTAAACCAAAATGGTTCATCTTGATAATTAATTACATTAATAGCAGTTTTGTTTCATAGTTTTTATAGACATGCTGTACTATTCGGTACGATAATCAAATAGAAAAAATTATATGTACTGATTTTGTCCGGTCAAGCATATTCGATTTGAGAAATCTTCATACTTTTATCTTAAAGCGTAATATTTTATTTTTCAAGTATTAGATTAGATTAAAATTATTTAAATTGTCTTTGTGGATGATTTGATGATGCTGATAATAGCGAATTTCAGTTCAAAGTGATAGATGTATATAAAATGAAAGAGCAATACTTATGAGAGGTTGCATTTTAAAGGAGAGAGAAAACATTTCCGCTTTGACGCTTTAGATTTAATTGATTTTTCCGCTGTCGCTGCAACTTAGCTAATGAGAGAATGTTCTTAGTGAAAATTTCATTTTGCTTGCCAAGGGGAAATTTTCAAACATGTTGAATTTGGTAACTGTCATTTGAAATCTTTGAATTTCAATTTGATCAATTCAATCACTATACAAATCAATCAATATACAAATTCAATTTGAATTAAATTTGTAATATTGCAGTAAATAAAAATGAATCCTATATGATGTATGGTCATTTGAAATTAATGAAGATTATTTTTTGTTTAATTACTGAACAGTTTAATCAAACATGAAATCTGAACGTGCATTTAATTTGATCATTAAATTATGTATGATTCGAGACATATTTGAAATGAACATTTATTTGTTTTTGCTTCAGATTGGAATTCATGAAAGATATGAAATATTAAATGTTTTGGAATTTACAAGCAATCGAAAAAGAATGGGCGTTGTTGTTCGAACACCAAACAAAAAAATAAAACTTTTCATAAAGGGTGCAGTAAGTTTGGGACAAAATTTGTATTGCACTTGTATCTGCAATAATACTTTGTAATACTTATTGCTTTCCTTTCAATATTTATATTGTACTTAGGATTCTGTTATTTATGAACGTTTGGCATCAAGTCAGTTGTATTCAGATATTACGTTAGATCATTTAAAAGAATTTGCAGCTTCAGGTTAATTTGAATTATGATTTTTGTTTAGTTATATTGTATACGCATTGTTTAAATTACAGGCTATCGTACACTGTGCTTTGCAAGAGCAGACATTAATGAAGAATTTTACGTGGAATGGAACAAAAAATTTTGTGAAGCTAGTGTTGCTCTGCAAGAACGAGAAAAAAAGTTGGAAGCAGTTGCTGAACTAATCGAAAAAGTTACTATTGACATCATTCATTTATTGCTTATTGTTTGCTGATCTCATCATTGATAAATGCAATAAATTATTTTATCTTTTAGGATTTGAAATTGCTTGGTGCCACAGCAATTGAAGATAAGCTTCAAGAAGTAAATCTGCTTTATATTATTTTTTGCTTTACAATATTTCTGCTATTGTAATTTGTTTACTTTTATTTTTTTTGTTAGGGAGTACCTGAAACAATTGCTGCATTGTTAAAAGCTGACATAAAAATATGGGTTCTGACTGGCGACAAGCAAGAAACAGCTATTAACATAGCTTGTTCAAGCAAGTTGATTACCCCGACAATGGCTTTGATGTTTGTTAATAAAGATAGTTTTGATGTAAAATAATAATCAGTCAGTAAAGTGAATGAATTTATTTATTAATTGAAGGTTATTTCAGGAAACAAAAGAATGTATTCTGAGTTATGTAAATGGCATTGGTAGTAACATAGACGCTGATAACGATGCTGCATTGCTTATTTCTGGAAAAGTATACATATATATTTATATATACACGCTCAACAAATATCTGTTGAAATGTTGAATTACTTGTATTTGCTAACATATTCATATTTTTAGAGTCTAAATTATGCTTTATATGGAGATATTCGACGAACGTTCCTTGATTTAGCTATATGTTGTCGTGTGGTCATTTGTTGTAGGTAAGAGAGATTTGTTTTTAAAAATGACTTGCTTGTTATTATTATCATGTTACTTGGTAGAGAAACAAAATTTCTTAGAGATTAATTTTTTTAAATTGATAGAGTAAATTTTATATTTTGCATTATTTTTACATTTAGAGTGACTCCTATGCAAAAGGCAGAAGTAGTGGACCTTGTGAAACAATCTGTGGGAGCAATAACGCTGGCAATTGGAGATGGAGCTAAGTATGCGCGCGAATTTATCATACTTAATAAATAAATATTCAGAGATTTCTTTCATCTGCTTTTGCTGTTGTTTAGCGATGTTGCGATGATTCAAGCTGCTCATGTCGGTGTTGGGATCAGCGGTGTTGAAGGCTTGCAGGCTGCTTGTGCTTCTGATTATACAATTGCTCAAGTGCCGTTCAATAGCACTACCTAACATATTAATTATTGACAAATTTAACATAAATACTTGTTGCATTTTAGTTTCGTTTCTTATCACGACTCTTATTCGTTCATGGAGCTTGGAGTTTTCACCGAATGGCAAAATTAATTTTGTATTCCTTTCACAAAAACATTTGTCTCTATATAATTGAAGTAAGTGAAATGAAATTTTTTCAACTTTACGCAATTAATTTTGTTACTGTAATTGATGATTATTATTTTTACGTATACTAATAATAATAATAATAATAATAATAATAATAATAATGATGATGATATCATAGGAATAAGGAAGAAAATTGAGTGAACATTAAATGAGACTGTATAAACGTGATTTTGCAATATAACTGATGCATTGATACAATATTGCAATGATTTACACTGCGTTGCAGTTGTATTGCATTATTTTGAATGAACATTGATTATTAACTCGTGATTATTAATTAATTAAGTAATTATTAAGTGTTGCTGAAATAAAGTGTACATTTGTTAGTTGTGGTTTGCTGTTCTAAGTGCTTGGTCTGGACAAACATTGTTTGAACGTTGGTGTATTGGCTTATACAATGTTGTTTTCACTGCAGCACCCCCACTTGCAATTGGTTTATTTGATCGGACAGCAAGTGCTGCCACAATGTTAAAATATCCAACATTGTACAAACTGTCCCAGAGTAAAGAAGCATTTAGTGTAAAGGTATCAATCAAATTGAACGTTTTTATTCTAACGATCTTTATGATTAATTTTTCAAGATTTTTTGGCTTTGGATATTCAATGCTATATATCACTCAGTATTGCTTTTTTGGCTCAGCAAGTTGACTTTTGCGCAAGGTAATTTCACTTAATTCAGAACAGTGATTGAACAAATATTGAATTGAACTGAATAATATGAGTACATGTTTCAAATTAATTAATTTTTTTAGATGTTGCTTGGCCTAATGGTCGAACCGGTGGACTATATATGCTTGGAAATTGTGTTTATACGGTCAGCTTTATTTAAATGATAGATTGATTATTTTCTGTTTTTAAACTTGTTTATCTTTTTTTCAGTACGTTGTTGTATCGGTTTGTCTGAAAGCTGGCCTTGAATTGGACGCGTGGACTTGGGTTGTTGATTATGGATATGAGCTTGATGTTTTTTGTTTTTTCATAAATTTGTATTCTAGCTCTCTCACTTGGCAATTTGGGGAAGCATTGGAGCTTGGTTTTTTTTTCTTTTTATTTATTGCAATGTATGGCCGACGATTTCAATAGCGCCAGAAATGGCAGGAATGGTTCGTTGCATTTTGATGTAGTATTAAAGCGATTATACAACTTTAAGCAGATTTTTTATTTCAGGATGTGATGATGATCAGCTCAAGTCTCTTTTGGATGGCCCTGTTTTTGATACCAACGTTAACATTGTTTCTTGATTTCACTTATAAAATGTAAATCTATATGTTTCTGATTCATAAATATTAATCCATTTTAATTTCCGAATCGTTCACTTTGCAGATTTCGACGCACGATGTTCAAAACTTTAGCAGATGAAGTGCGTGAATTGGAGCTGCAGCAGCTAGATCCATCTGTTGTTTTGCCTAAACTTTCAAAACACGGACGGTATCACTTTTACTTTCTGTATGAAGATTTTAAACAGATATTTCAAAAATGAAAATTACAGGCTTTTAAAGTATTTATTAATTTAACTGAAATTTTGGTATTTTGTTCGTGCTGTGAACTCTTGTATATTATAATTATAATTATAATTATTATAATTATAATTATTATTATCTTTATCTTATTTAGTTGTAAAACTTTTTTAAAGAAATTCATTTTATGTAAAGTACATTTATGTATTTACTTTGTTTGTTCAGATTAACGGAAACAGCGCGCTTGTTGAGAAATGTTTTCCGACGAACCGCATCCGGGGTTAGCATAGCACACGAAGCTCAGTGTAAGCTTTTTTTTTAAATTACGCTGACAATAACATAATTGAGTTATTTACACTAAATTGCCTTTTATTGAAAGTAAACAATTGTTTTCAGTTTTTATGTTATTCACGTGCATATCTTTAATAATTAATTATATTCGCAATATATTTGCGCTAAATGTTATTTGTTGTATGTCGTTCAAATGTAGCGCGTGTATTTTATGTGAAGAATTTTGAATAAAAAGATTTTAAATAAGATAATAAAGCGATTTAATGTTAATTAATGAAATGAAAATGAATTAAATAATGTGAAATTCAATAATAACAAATTGGTGAATTACAGTAAAAAGATTTTTTTGAACAGAATTAATGTATAATTTCTTCAGATGATCAATTGTAATATAATATTGTGTGTGCAATTATAGATGGTTATGCATTTTCTCAAGAAGAACGTGGTGCTGTTTCACAGGCAGAAGTTATCCGTGCATACGATTCTACCAAAGCTAAACCGGAAGGAAATTAACCTTTTCTCAGAATTAGATACAAGTAATATGATTTGTTAAATTAAACAAAAAATTGTATTGTTTAATTGTGAAATAAATTATCTGAAAGAATTGAAAATTGGAAATTTCAATTTGTTAAATGAAACTTATGCAAATGATTACATTTAAAATGATGAACAACAAAAATTAATTAATCTCGTTGTATTCATAAGAAATATTAAAAAAATAAATATATATAATTTGTGCAATATATATATATATCAACGTTTTAATTTACTTCAATGTTGATTTTAGTACTTTATGGCTTTGTGGTAGAAAAAAAGAGATGAAAATGCCGTCAATTTTGTTTACATTTTACCAGGATGTGTTTTAAATATATTATTTTTTCATTTTGCAAAAATTTCCTTGCTATTTTGTGCTGTTTTCTGTGATGAGCAAGAACAAAAAGTGTACAATGCTTTTGGTACATTTAATAATGTTTTGTAAGCATATCTTTAGTGCATTCATTGAACATGTGATTATTGCTTCACATGTGAAGCATATAGTTGTTGCAATTTGTAGTTGCAGCTGTGCTTTTGTTTCTTTTTTGAATTCAAATAATAAATTTAAATAAAATTTATAAAATTTCATTGCTTTTATTTTGATAAGTTTCAAATTTGAGCAATTAAAAAATGAATTTGAATTTGGCAGTTGTTATACACATGATTGATATAATATGTGAATAATATAAAGTTGGTATGTTTAATCTTTTTGCCAATGCATTTTTTTGGTATGTTTACAAAGTTTTTTAGAGCTTAAATTAATTGTAAATATTTTGAAATATTGAAACTAAAATTAGTAAACTATCATAGTGAAATATTCCATCAAAGCCTGTGAAAATTGTTTTTTGTTTCAAGGTTATTTAAACAAAATTTTTAATAATATGTAAATTGTATGCTTATTGCGGAGTGAATAATTTAATAAATAAAACAATGCTGTTGGTGTTTTTTGTAGTAGTTTTTGTTTGTACGGATTGTATTTAAATTATTTTCCAGCTTATTAATAAGTTGTTTAAATGTTGGAATATGCAATCACGTTTTCAATGTTAGCCAATATAAAATATATTCATTCGTTATTAATTTAGTTATCTTGGGATATTTTTTTAATATTGGTTGTTGCTTTATTTGAAAATCATCAAGCAGAAGAAAGATGTTATTACAAAAGTGCCAAAGCATTGATTGACTCCACTTCAAAGCAAAGTTCACTTTCTTCCAATAAGTAATGCAAAAGTATGTGAATGTAATTATTTGTTTGTATGTTTATGCGTAATACGAAGTTTCTTTTGGAAAAGCTAGACTAAACACTTTAATTTGAATTGGAGATTTTTAAACTTTACATATTGGATAAGCATATTATTTTAGTGCTATATTCAATATACAAGTAATCATTAATGGTGATTTTTATTTTTTATCAACTTATGGTATTCAATTAAAAAGAATTCATAATTTAAAGGAAGGAAATGAAAAAATTTTTTAAATAAATATTCTCAAGGAAATTACTAGCTATAATTATTTTTAAGCTGCCTGTAAAAGTAAATATTTAATTAATAACTCACCTTTGTAAACGTAATTTAATTGTTATGATTGGATAAATTACAACATCGTTAAAAATTATGATGATGCTTTTATTAAACGCGGAATAGATATAATAATAGAATTAACATTTTATAAATATGAAATTATGTCCTTTTTTCACCAAAAATGAAGCAGTAGAAAATTGTTTAATAATATTATATTTTTCCAGTGAAACGCCTTTTTCTTTAAATGTTTAAACTAGTGTAAGACAAAAATTTCAAAGTGAAAAAATATAAATTTGTTTTCTTCTGTTTTGTTGTAATTAGCATTTTGTTAAATAAGATTGATTGATCAGTTTTTTATCAGAGAAGTTAATTTTACAATAAATATTGGCATAAAAATTTTGAACTTTCTTTATTGTGACTAAACTGAAATATAATGGATGTGAATGTTCATGTGTTGTGTTATAATGCATATGCAGATAAACAAAATAATGAATTATATGTATATTTATGTGTGATATAAAAAATAATTCATTATTATTATCCATTTGTAAGTAAAGATGCAAATATTGTATGTGATGTAGTCGATTTGACTGATTGCTTGCGAGGTTAATCTTTCAATTTAGAGAAAAGCAGAAATTGTCGCGTTGATCAGAACGATAATTTAATTGTGATCACATTATTCTGATTAGGCGAATAATCAGGCGGAAAATCGGACAATCAGTGACAAACAAAGCTGCCAGTAAATGTTGTAAACGAGGCGAAAAATTCGATTGTCACCGTAAGATGGGCACAACCATAACCGCCGTCAGTTGATGTTCGCTTTACTAATTGAGCATACGGTTATGTAACAAATTTGACCTATCTGATGTGAGGTTGCCTCTCGACATACTACAGCAAACTGAATGCCCACCAATCAGAGTTGGTTTCATTGAATGCATTGTGAAAAATTTCCACTACCCTTCTATACATTTGTATGAATTTGATGCTTCTGAGAAGGAAGCTTTGATTTCTTTCATACCATTTTTTGTTTATTTTTTTGCTTCCTCTAATTATTGTTTGCTACTTTTGTTTACTCTTTTATATTATATTAAAAATATGGCATTTTGTTTATTTAAAGTTTCTTTTTTTGTTTTAGAAATGGACACATACAGTAATTATTTTATTTATGACAATGCAACGGCAGCTGCAGCAGCGGCAGCAGCCGCAGGGTTTACTTCATTCAGTACCGGAAGTTTAGATCCACTGTTGCATCATCATCATCAAAAAATAGCAAACACACAACAGGTCTCATCTGCTTCATCAAATTCATCATCTTTGCCAATTATTCATTCAACTCAAATAACTAATTGTGCACAAAATGGTACATGAACTCTTATTTTTATTTTACTATTTTTTTTTAATAACACTGTGGGAATTTCAGATTCGTTGAAAGCTCTAAACACTGCAGCATCAAATTCAACATCTGATGACAATTTTTCTATACTAAACGGAAACAGTTCTTCATTATATCAAAATCATGTTCACCATACATCATACTTCTCCCCATACCTAAGCACATCTCCAAATCAAACACAAAATAGATCTAACTGTTCTTTGAGAAGCTTAAATGGGCAAATTGCTGCAGCAGCTGCTGCATGCAATTACCGTACTTCTGCAGGAGCAGCAGATCCTTTGCAAACATTGTTCAATCAAGGTAATCGAGTCTATTCAATATACGATCATGTTTAAAAAATAACTTACATTTTATATAGGTGTAAAATAAATTTATAATGATAATAATGATAATGCAGTTTGTCTTAGCAATTTAATGCAATCTTTAAATTATTACTCTTGATGAGTTTAACAAAAATATTGTTTGAAAAAATTTCCATTTGAAAAATAATAATCGTATTAATAAAAAAGTTTCTAAAATTTAACATGATTATTTATTTACTTTCACATTTTATCCATGTAGTGATTCGACTTTGATGACGTAGATTCAAATTCGAAATCAGACTTGGTCTATTGTGTATTGCACGTTATTATTAAGCAACTTATTTATTCAATGGCTATATGGCTATATTGCAGTATTTAACCTGTAGTATATAAAAATTGGCCAGTGCTATTAAAATTTTAATTCATTTATTAAATCTGTTTATATCATTTTTGAAGAATAGTTATTTAATTGTTATGACTGTTCTGTTTATATTAAATGTAAAATTATTCATTACTGTTATTATTATTATTTATACAAGAAAGCTTACTCATGAAAATTAAACGTGCATTTATTGTTTTTTTATTTCAGTTTTTTATTTTGTTTACAGTTTTTTATATTATTATTAAACACATGACTGAATGTCATTAAAATTTCAGTTTTTTACAAAATAAATTATAGCACTAAAACGATAATATTCACACCTACGCTTTATTAATAAATAAATATTTAGAAGCGAGTAAAAATTGAAAGAAAAAGTAAGGAAACCAATAGAATATTATTGAAATAATAAACTGAAAAACAGAGATAAGAATGATTTATAATATTAACTAGAATTTATCGCATGCAGTTCACTTTCACAAACAGTTTAATGACATTTTTTCCGCAATGTTATTTCTATATGTTTGAATTGAAATATTTTAAAATTTTGAATATGTATTTGTTCCTTTGTATTCTTAAGATTTTTTTTTAACACTTGAATATTTCAAATAAAATTATTTTAGCTAAATTGAATTCAGTATTTTTAACATCAATCAGTTGATGCAAGGGTGTATTGTATTTTTACAATTTGTGCTTTCCAATAAAGTTAAAAGAATTGTATTTTATTAAATTTTAAAACAATCTTTAAAAGTTACAAAAAGAGTAATAATTAATTTTAAATTTATAATAATACTTATGTTCATTGTAACAGTGGCAAATTAAAATGAATTCTTGTCGATATTGTACAAGATTTATCTGTCATTTTATGGTCATTTTTAAACATTTGGTAAAATAGTATTTTAGTTTTTCATATGAAATTACTAACTTTTCAGCAACCATACCATACAAATTTTACTCGACCAGAGCAGCAGGTGCTTTAGCTGGACTGAATCAAACTGTAGACAATTCTGCAAGCATAGTGCCGCATAATCATCCCCTTGTTGCTGCAGGTAGTGGATATCCGACATCAGCAATTTCATCCACAAATCCTGCAACCACGATTCCCAATTATTTTACATCAATCAATCGACAAAATGCTAACGTTGCATCATTTTCATCAGCAATGGGAACGCTGGGTGGCTTGAGTGCTATTGGCAACAAATTTGCAAGTACAATGATCACTTCTGGTGGTGGACAACAGGATCGTAGAAAGCAACGACGAATCAGAACAACATTCACAAGTTCGCAATTGAAAGAACTCGAAAAAGCATTTCAAGCTACACATTATCCTGATATTTATACAAGGGAAGAAATTGCTTTCAAAATTGATCTCACTGAAGCTAGAGTTCAAGTAAATGAATATGAATGTTAAATAAATAAATATTTGCTTTCAGTTTTGTTTTACTTTAAAAATTATTCCCAATAAATTTAAGGTATGGTTTCAAAATAGACGAGCAAAATTTCGTAAACAAGAAAAATCAAGAATAATAAAGGAACAAAGTGACTTGAATCCTATAACCAAAGAATCTTGCATCAGTACGTAAATCTTTTTTTTATTCATTTTATTACGATCACTTTATAACATTTCAGGGTTGAACAATTCTTCTGAAAATTCCACTGAAGTATCCAGCAGTACGATGACACTTCCCAATTGCTAGTCTTCACAATCATCGTAGACATTCGGCTTTAATCTTAATAATTATGTTCTAATTATCATTAAAAATTTGTCATACTTCAATAGTTCAATAAAAATGCATTTTATTTTCATATATTTCTGTAAAAAGTTTATTAATTGTTCAAATAAAGCTTTCAAAATGTATGAAATAAATATTCAATCATAAATATTGTTATGAAAACTTCATTCGCATAAATGAGATACAGATGAAACGAATAAAAATGCCTCCTAAAAACTGTCCATATAGATTAAGATATTTTCAGTAAATATTCAATGACAGTTTTTATTGTATAATGCAACTGCAATCATTGTTGCAATAGATTTGAGAATGAATATAGCTTAACTAATGACTGAATGAATATAGCTGGATCAAAACGATGTAATTTCTCTTTTTAAGATATTAAAATACTTATATATATATATTTAGTAGAATGTGGGGGATAGAATAATTGATCTCAAAGCGTTGGCAATAGATTCAGCTGAAGTGCAACTGGAAAGTGGAGGTACATGGACAAAAATTGTCTTTTCTGAGTTGTGAATCAATGATTTAAAGTATGTGTAACTGCAAAGATATCTGTAAAAATATATATTAATTTGAGTAAATAAAAGACAAAAAATGCATATAACCTTCCAGGATCATTTGAAACGTGGAATTTCAGATCTGAATCAAAACAGCAAGCATTCAAGGAATTCACAATGCTTTCAACAGGAAAGTCAGTTTTCAAGACACTATTGTAATTGGGTACAACGCAATTATTCATCGGCACATGCCCTAAATATACAAATAAGATGAGCTTGATAAAAGAAAATTTAACAAATACCTAAGATATCTTTTTGGCAATATCCAAAGTTGTATGCTTGCTCTTCAATTGCAATGCTTTCTTTCAGTGAGTCACTCACTCCCACGTGCATCATCAACTAAAACGTAATGTATATTAAGAAAAGCAAAATAGTAAAAAACGAATGCCTCTTGAAATTAAAATAAAAAATTAACTAATAATTAAAATAAAAAAAATAAAGCATTATACTGCACTTTCTGTTACATTCATTTACATCATGATTAATGTTTATATAAATAAAATTAGAAGCATAAGCACAAGCATACAAAAAACATACAAAATAACAAATGCACGCAAAACAAACAAATACAAACAAAACTGCAAGAAAAACAAAAACAAATACAAAACATAAATACACAGACAACACAACAATAATAACAAAAATCAATCAAAAATATGTATACATCTGGATCAGCTGTTTCCCAAATATGATCTATAAATTTTTCGGCTTCTTCGTAAATTACAGGAATGCAGTGAATCTGTAAGTCAATATTTGCCAGATTCATTTCTGATAGTTTCTGAACCGCCAGCCAAGACGGGTTCTCATCATAACAGCCAAAAGCTCCAAAGCCAGTAACAATCACGCTCTTCTGCATCTTTAATAAACGATTCGAATGAAATTCTTACTGTAATGACCCAGACATAAAGTGAATTTAAGATCAATGACAAATAACTAATAATAATTGTTACTTAACTTACTAGGTAACAAACTTAAAGCACTAAATATTGCTAAAAAGCGAACAATCACACAAGATGAAGACAAAAACCATCGCCAAAATTATCTGAATAATAATAAAAATTCAGATGCAAATGAAATACGTTTATTTTGTAACAAAAATATGTCCACACAAATATCATTATAATAAATATAAATAATGCTGATTAATTAAAAATTTTGCTTTTTAAGAGAGGGTTTCCCCTCAATCAATTTTTTAAGTGGCAAGTAGAAAGCACCTTAAATTCTAGTTATGTTACTGTACAGTATACAATGAGTATCGCTTCGCTGTGTATGAGCGTCTGCATCAGTGCTGTCCTCATAATGTCATGTAATTATGTCAATCTTTGGGAACTTGACTTGCAATTCTACTTCTCTTCTTATACAACAATAAAACTGTACCCACATGTTACTTGTATGTTATATAAACAATTTCAAGGTATAAACTTTTATACTATATATTTATGAAAATATCTAACGTATTTAAAAAATTTTTTTCTATGTATTTTTTCTAGAAAGAAAATGATTTACAATATGATAATTAAACTAGGTCATGAACTTTATGTGTATTCACTACAGTCACTACAGTATTATTTATGACATGCAAGGTCTGATTTGTATTAAAATATTTACATATAACGATAATCATCAGTATATGATTTGTACAGGTGGTTGATAGGTTGCAGAAAATGTAATGAGTAAACTTAGATTGGAGCAACTAACTAGGAGACATCATTCGCTGAATAGTAATGTGACTGTCCAAATTCAATCGGTGGATTCAGTAATTACACCGCTGCTTTGCATCAAACTTAAAGTTTTATTGTATCAGATATGTGTATCATGCGGTATAAAAATAGGCTGCGTTAATACAAAAATTTTATGCAGTATTTAGATACTAAGAATAAAATCAGTCTGATGTTGATTTTTTTAATTAAAACAAGTTGAAAATGGGGATTAATTTCAAAACGCAAAATTGTTTTGAATACGGCACATATTAAAACAGATATCTCAAATATAGCATAAAAGTAAACATTTGTTCATTTTATCGATAAAATCGATATTAACAATCGACGATAATACTTATGCGTGAGCAGGCGTAAATCAACAAAGCTTTTGTTAAAAGGGTAATTAAATGAAATGACGTCTGACAATGAAACGATGATTATAAGATAAAAATATATAGCATTATTTTTGTTGCTAAAAAAGGCATTTTATAACAGGCAAAACATATAATGCATAAATTGCATAATTAATATTGTACTTTTAATTAAAATTACTTCCTGTAAAAAGAAAATACAAAAGATGTAAAATAAAATAAATTAAATTATAATGCTTATATATTAAATTTTTGAAAATTTTTCATTTTAATTTTTGTATTAGTTCCATTAATTTATACTAATTTGATTTTTGATTACTTTGCGAGTTTTATTATCAGATTGAATTTAAAAAATATATTTAATTTTTGAAACAGAATAGAGAATGATCATTGGTGATGCGTTAAAATTTTCAACTGAAAATATTGGTGAATCATTTTAAATTAAAATGTTGCGTTCAAACTCGGCATTATTATTATTATTATTACTTGAATATATTAAATTTTCTACAGTACGCCAAATTGAATGTTCCTTGTTTTAGTGTTTTGATATGTTTCGCTGTATTTTAAAATGTCAATCAAAAATGACTTAAGAAATGCAGAATCGAAGTCGTCAACATCTGTATACGGTATGCCATTTTATTCATGCGCTAATATTTCATATGGTTATAAAATTTTTATTTGTCACTGTCATTTTTAAATTGATGTCAATTCTGCCTTTTATAATTTATTTTTGACTAATAATTTCTTTTAAACAGTAGCTGTTGTAATCTACCATATTTTTTGTACTTTTAGTTGGAAATCTGAGCTATGATGCATCGGAAGAAGAGTTGAAGAACTTGTTTTCTAAAGTCGGCCCTGTTGTTGGTTTCAGGTGTGTATATGGAATAGTTGCGTTTCTGACTTAATTTGATGGGTAAAGTAAATAAAGTGTACGTTTCTATAACAATGGTTATCAAAATTTGCTTTTTATATTAAATTTTGCCCTTCACATTTCTAATGGTTGGTATATTTTGTTTGATTTTGAATTGTCTATCAGTTTCGGACGCCGTTTTTAGTTTTCTGTATAAACTTTTACTTTACATTTGTAATTATTTTTTGAGGCCATTTATATTTTTATATTATTTTTTTGTTTTTATAAAATTCTGCAATAGATAGAGAATGAAACATTTTAGGCTTGTGTGTGACCGCAAAACGGGAAAGCCGAGTGGATATGGTTTTTGTGAATTTTTAGATCGCGAAACAGCGTTGATTGCGGAAAGAAGTCTAAATAAGTTTGAATATAGAGGGCGACATTTGCATGTTGATGCTACAGTTGACAATTTACATGACCAGAAAGGTATGCTTTATAAAAAATAAGTTATATATTTTTTTAAATCTAGATTTTAGGAATTGAACCATCGAATATGACGAAAACCGTGAAGGTATGTAATTATAAAATTAGAGTAAGGTATTGTAACTTTATTTTTTTAGTAGTATTTTGATTTAATATTTAATTTTAAAATGTTGCCATCACAGAAGAATTTGATGAACGAATAAAGTTGAAAAATTTTTAAATAAACGATGTTTATTGAATCAAAGATTGATTATTTTAATTTGGTGTATTTATTTCAGAGAAATACTGAAATGGTGGGTGATGTTGCAAATGATCCAAAAGCGATTGCGCACACTGTCGCAAATCTTTCACCAAATGAAATGTTTGAATTGCTTCAACAGATGAAAGTGAATAATTTTTTAATAATAATGATTTTTTTGTTTTTCAATTATTTTTGTTAGAATTGTCATGCAATGGATGAGGCTGAAACAAGGAAAATGTTGACTCAGAATACGCTGTTGACTCTCACTATTGTACATGTGCTGATCAGTGGCAATTTGATTAGTGCTGAATTTTTGGTTAATTTTTTTAATCGGATTCTTGATGATTCACATAAAATGAAATCGGTATGTTTCATTTAATTAAAGTACTTTTTATCCTCAACTTTACTGTCATAATTTTAAGTAATGTAATTTTTATTTATTTATATTCAGGAAGAAGCTGCAGCTTCTTTCCGAGATATTTTTTCCCAGGCGATATTGGATGATTCTGATGTGTTCGTAAAAACGACTTCTATAGCTGATCAAAATTCTTCTGGTAATTAATTTTATCATTAGAATTGCAGTGCTTTGTTCTAAAATAGAATTTCATTTACCAGCAGAGAGCAGTGGAGTTGATTTCACCATATCTCAGTCTTCTTTGCCTGTTTCTACGAATACTGTCGCTACTGTTACCACTGCTGATGTTGCTGTTACAACAGCCACTGTTGCCCAATCTTCACATTTGACAAAAAATATTCATGACACAAAAGCATACTATCGACCTCGTTACAGTACAAGGAAAACGCCTGTAATTCCTGGTCTTTCTTTGAGTAACGAAGAAATATTGCCATCGCTTTCAACATCAGCATCAGAAAATGCAAAAGCGGCTGTTTCAGCGACGAATCACACAACTTCAGCTTATTCATCTAAACCTCCTGGTAGCAGAAGCTTTGCAGAGAGAAGTGTTTCTTCACATGTAAATGTTTTATTTGATTTATTTTAAAGTTCATTCAAGTTTGCATTTATTTTTTAGCAAACACATTCTACAGGTATATTTACTGACGATCCTGATAAGGTAAGAAATTTTCATTTTATTGTATTGATTCAAAATTTCTATTTATTGATAAATTTTTCATGTAAACAATTGTCATTTAGAATGCATTATTGATGCAAGTACTTCAGTTAACTGAAGAACAGATTTCAGTATTGCCATTTGAAGAAAGGCAACAAATTTTAATACTGAAAGCACAAATTCAAAGCAAGCAATTTTTGTGAACACTGTTGTTGTTAAATTTTCTCTTATCCTGCCATTCAATGTTGATTGATGATGCGAATTTATGAAATAAAATAATTTCAAATAACTTTTAATTGACAATTTAATAATAATATATTTGATAGAAGAAAATTTAAACTTTGATTATTTGCAGAATTTTTCTAATTTCCAAAAAAATTAAAATTCCTTTTCTACAAATGCTGTTTTAACTTTCATATGTAGTATCAAATGAAGGAATGAAAATGACTTTTTATTCGTTCGAACCAAACAAAAAATCGAATAATAAAAATTTGAAAAAAAACATGTGCAACCAATTTTTTGTATAGAATAAGTGAAATTTTTAGTGTTAATGTTAGTAATTAATCATTACTTGAATTTTCACAGCTGTTTGGATTACTCTTTAGAAATAGTAGCAGTTCAGCTCGTGGTACAATTTGTGTTCGTATAAATTCAAACAGTTCCAAATCTGCATTGCTCATCGCAATTTGATTACTGTTCAAAGCTGCATTTTCCATACTTACAGAATATGAATCAAAAAAATTGAAAAACGAAGGACGACGTATTGCTTTGATCACGTAGCGAGTTTGTTTTGTACGTGTAGAGCGCTGCTTGAATCGAATTTCATGAACAGTCAAATTTTTTCCAGGATACCATTTTATTGTGCAACCCTTACAAGAATTAAGTCGCAGCCTTCTCCAGCATGCGCTATCGTACGGAACACCTCTGGAAAATTTCTTCTCCAAATATGCCTCTTTCACTAATACACGATTGGAAAAATATTTGTTTGGGGCAAAATAGAATTTCAGTCTATATCCCATAGGTGATTTTATGAAGTCAATGCTAATATCTACTAAATATTTCAAAACATACGTGTCATATGGCATAATTACCGAAGCAGTCAATCGAGAACAATTTAACACTTCAAGCCAAAAACCAGGTAAGCCCGATTTCATCCTTTTGGAATCATCCAACGATGATTCAGAATTTAATTCAATTTTCCTTCGAAATAATTCTGTTAATAATTCTTCACTATCATTAAAATCAAATGTTCCACGTCCCATGATAATATCTCGACGACTTTGGTAAAGTGGCTTCAACTGTGCTAATGTTTCCGCTTCCAACTCATAAACTCGTCTAGCAATCTCGTCATTCAACGCCGCTTCTTCACGTTCCAATTCCAACAAAACTTTCAAAGCATAATTATCAGCATCACTTGTCATTTTTTCGACTTTGTTAAACCTGTGAAAAACAAAAAACAAAATGTACGTAAGAAATTAAATACAAGTGGCACATACTTTATGATACAACTGCACTATAGGTAAATTGCAAAATAAAGTTAAATTTTAATTGTTTATTTTACAGCACTTTCATCAATAGTAACGTTTAAAATTCAATCTATTAATGCTACATGGATATTTTCATTTAATTTAAATTAACAGTTATATAATTTAAAACACGTGAAAGTCAGCATTTACATATAAAGCGGAGCATATTTTATGAAACATTTTATAATAAATAAGATCACATAGTGATCACATGGCAAAGTATTTACCTTCCTTCCAGATGAGAAATTTATATCAAATGTTGAATTACAAATACTTGGTGAAAAAAAATTCCTAAAAATTCAAAACAACTTAGATCGACAGAAAATACAGAAAACATCTTGAAATGTCCGTAGCAGTACAATACCTCAATTTAAATTTATGCAAAATTTGTAACTTCAGTACTTTATAAATAAGTGAAAAGTACAAACGTCATTACCGTAAAACGTTAATCAAGTTTTTATGACTAATGTAAATAAAGCTCTAAAATTGTTTGACCAATTCATCATAAATAATGAATAAAAATTAATATCGTTAACTAAATCCAAATAATTATCTTTATTTTATCTCTTTGAATTTATTTTTAAATAGTAAATTGTACCTTATTTACAAAATCTTTACAGTTACCCTACAAAATTGAGATGAATGCGCAGATAATAATAATTTGAAGTAATTTTGATAAGATAAGGTGAATTTTTAAATATATATGATCATTTATAATAATATTTCTATACAGTACTTTTTACTCAGAGTCTTATTTTTTTATATTTGAGTAATGATATAACAAAATAAAAATTCTACACCACAGTAATTACATTATAAAAAATAAACAGTATTCATTGATAAGTATGTGCAATAGTATAAGTAATTCAGTACATTGAAAAGCATTTTCATTTTTAATTTCTCATCGATTTATTTATGAATTTTGTAAATCTGAATGTTTAAATAAAAAATCTGATTATGTATTAACGTAAAACTATATTTTCATAAAGCCGTTTGTATTTGATATATTAGAAATGTTTAATGCTTTATATTCAATATTATTTTTTGTATATGACTTTTACAGTATTCAGTTGTATCTGTTCCCTAAATGAGACTAATAGATATTTCATGGAAAGTGGGAAGCTATGTTGTTCGTAGTCACTTATTTGCAATCTTGTACATTAGATATTTTAACCGTTGTTATATTATTTTTTTAATTTGATAAATATTTTTTGATATAAACTGCTGTTTTTTTTAGATATGCTACGAACAATTTCAAAGAAGAGTGTTTTTCCATTGATCAGCATAAACAGTGGTCGATCATCTTCAAGTTATGATTCATCTGAATCAGAAATCGATATGCCAGAAGTTCGTCGTTCGAGTATTCATTCATTTTTTCAACAAGGTACCGGCGGCCGTTGCAGCTACTCTGGAGATACTTGCACAGTTTTCGGTGCCAGCGGTGTTATTGGTACGCCATTTGTTAATCGAATTGGTATGTAAAAGAATATTTACATCTAATGAATGCCGAATATTATTATTTTTCTTTTTAGTCAAGAAAGGTGTTCAATTAGTTATTCCATATCGTAGAGATCCACATGATTACCGTCATTTGAGAACGTGTGGTGAATTGGGACAACTTTATTTTTTTGTAAGTGTATTAATATCAGTACATTTTAAGTTAAATATGATATGTTTAGCCATATTTTTTGAAAGATGAAGATTCGATTCGAACTGCAGTCAAATATAGCAATCTGGTTGTGAATTTTATTGGCGCTGATTACGAAACAAAGTATACATAGCTTAGATATTACTTTGTTAGCGTCTTTTTTTAATTTCTATTTTATTTACTATATTTTAAGAAATTTTTCTTATTATGATCTTCACGTCGACTGTGCTCGCCGAATTGCCAGAATTTGTCGTGAAATGGGTGTTAAGCAACTGGTGCATTTTTCAGCAATGAATGCAAATTTAGAACCAAAAGAAATTTATATTCCTGGCGGTTCTAATTATTTGAAATCGAAAGTGAGCACATCATTGTATATTTATGATGATATATTATATTTGAAGTTTACAGGCTCTTGGAGAAATTGCCGTTCGTGAAGAATTTCCTAATGCTATCATCATTCGTCCTGGTGAAGTGCACTGCTTTGCTGATAGATTTATTAATTTATATTTAAGTGCATGTAAGTTTTTTTTATTTTGCTCGAAAAGTCATTAATTTGCGAGTGGAAGATGTAACATTTTAGTAAGACGTTCAATTGCTGATGAAATTGCTTTGTATGCTTTTGGAGAAACAACTTTCAAGGCTCCAGTATATGTAAGTATTCTTTTTTTGGACTCGTATGATTGTAAAACAAATTTTATTTGCTGTTTTAGCTAAATAAATAAAAACAGCATTGATTAAACAGTTTATTTATTTAAAGCTGAATTTTGCGGACATGTGCTGAAGAAACTTTATTTAATAATGATTGAATAAAAATGCTTGAAATTTAATGTAAATATGTTTAATTTTGTTTTAGGTTTCCGATATAGTTTCTGCAACAATTAAAGTTTTATTCGATCCTACTGCAGCCGGACAAACGTTTGAATTAATTGGGTAATTTTTTAATTCATATGTTTTGTTTTTCTTTTTTTGTTTATTTTATGCAAAACAATGTAAAATTAATATAGCCCATATTCGTATCAATTTGGTGAGCTTGTTGATTGGATGTACAACAAAGCTTATCGCGGAATAGGCACCGGTTACGCACGAAGAACGCCTGGCATATGTTATACGTAAGGAAAATGTTATATTAGTTTTTTTAATTAAATGATTGTTGAAAAATTTTCTTATTGTATTACATTATTTTATCTTTAATTTACATTTATATATAAATTGATTGCAATGAATGAAATTGAAAAAATGATAATTTTAGGCTAAAAACATTTTGGTTAGAAATGTACGCTAGAATTTTCCGTTATCAACCTCGTTGGAATTGGGAACAGTTAGAACGAACAGTATTTTATTTTGTATTGAATGTTTTAGAGGATATTCATTTTGCATTTTTTTAGGAAGCGACGTCAGATGTTCTAACGGGATGTAAAACTTTTGAAGATTTAGAAATTGAGCCAAGATGTTTTGAAGATTCATCTTTTGTAACCTTACAGATGTATGATTATCACGCTCCTTTCCGGACTAGCCCAGATAAAGTTGAGCCTGAGCCTCCGAAACGTTACCAGCATCTGAGAAAAGATGCAAAGGAATCATCAAGTATACGCGAAATTCCTGAAGTACTGCTAAATCCATTACAAGTCTTTAAGCCTGCCTTTTAAATGTTCAATATGTTGACAGAAAAGTAATTATCTTCATGTATTAAATAGATTGTTTATTAGATGTATTTTTTCAGTAATAATAAAGCATTGATGATGCTTCACTGTCTTTGTTGTGTCTTTTTACTTTTTTAACACATTTGAAGCAATTAACGTAATTCACCTTGGGATAAAATGCAAAAATGCAGCAAGTTTTTCTTTTCAATAAAAAAAGAGATTAAAATTTTTATTAAAATTTCGAAACGTAGTTTTCTACATATGAAACTGTTTTGTTTTGATGAAGTTTTACATTGTGGTACAGAGTAAAGTTTATATATGAAATTAAATCTTAGCTTTTAATAATTGAATAATGATTTCTAGTTGCAAAAATTCAAATTTAAATGTTCAACAAATGTACAATTATCAAAGAAGCTACCTTGAAAAAAAATGTAATTTCTTGACATTAGAACGTATTTGTTTATTTTGAATGTTTAAAATTGATTTAACAAAGCAAAAATAAGTAGATGATTGACTATCAATAAGTTACAGAGTCGTCAGAATCATCAGAATCATCAAATACAGAAAGTATCTCATCATCTGAATCGTCTTCCACTTCTGCACAATAGTATTGAATTGCACGTGGAATGAAGGAATTTCTAAAATACTGACCAATAGCAAAATCAGCCAAAGCAAACTTTGCTTCACGAGAAAAAACCACATCCTTTGTTAAAGTATTGAGCTCAAAAAACTTGAAAAAGGAGGATCGTTTCTCATGCTTATATCCACCTTTACGCTTTTTCCTTCCACGTCGTTTGACCGTTTCTACTGTAACATTCTTTCCTTTCTTCCACCGTATATTACAACCTTTGCAGCCGACAACTTCTGGACCTTGAAACTCATACGGATAATCTGGGTTAACAGCACATTTCAAAAAATATTCTTTTTTCAAAACTGGATTAGTAAAATATGGATTTTGATTGAAAAAAAAACATAATACAAAACCCATGGGATCTTTAGTCAAATGAACGGTAATATCCATCAAATGAGAAAGAATAGGTTCATCATGAGAAAAAATCATTCGTGATAATGTTTTCGAATTGCGCATGGCGGTAAGCCAGAAATTTTTAATTTCACTTTGGTCACAAACTTCGGACACGTCGTCGTCGAACTTTTCATCTATAACAACTTACTAGCAAAATTAAAATAAAAATTCTATTCATACCTGCTATTTTACACGATTGCAAGTCAACTGCTTTGATTGCGCCTCTTATAATCAAAGATCTCTTCTTACGAATCTCTTGTATTTTATTCTCATAAGACCACTCTAATTCATGAAGTTTTCGACAAAATTCAGCTTCAATGTCAATTCTTAAGCTAAGCAAGTCCATGAGGGATACAACTTGTCTATCAACGCCGCTTGATACTGACGCCGTTATAGATCCCAGATCTGTGACTTCTGGTGAACTTTCATTTGCATCCGACATTACTGGGCAATTTCAGCGACAGTACAACTGAGCATATAAATAAAAAGCATTTCTTTCAATTTCAGTAATAATAATCAAAATTTAGTAATTATTAATTGAACCAGTTGAATAATGACATGCGAATAACTGACAGTCAATAATACAAAATAAATATTACATAAAATTATAAAATGTAAAACAAATTTAACAGTTAGCAATGTTAATTCTGATAAAATTTATAGAACTGAAAATAAAATAAAGTTATTAAAATGGTGTACAAATGCTACATAAAAATTTTTAATCAATGTGCAATTAAATTGACAGAATAAAATATCATTATTCACCTCTAGCAAATATTCTTCAAGTAAAATTACATTGTACAATATATTACCGTATGTTTACAGTGAACATTAACCTGAACAACCTTAATTGATTAGTTGTTGTAAAAAAAGAATGGCATACATTTGAATATATCAAATGAGAAGAATTTTTACATAATATTTTGATTAGATATTATTATATGTGAAAATTAATTTTAAATAAATCGAATTTTTTTAAAGCAAATTTTTAATTCGCATAAAAAGTCAATTGCAGCCGCTTTTACTTTTCAAGAGTATTAATAAATTTCAGTGCTAATTATTAAACTTTTTATTATTTGAATTTTAAATTCAAAATTGTAAAATTGAAGCAAAAGCAAATAAATAAATTTTCATTGAACCCTTTATTAATAATTTTAATTGATTTTCAATTGAATGTTCTGCATTGTTCAAATAGTAAAAGTAAGCATTATTAAAAATCACTTAAATGTTCGTTGAACCATAAAATTTTCACTTTTATAATATATTTAAATTTTTATTTTTTTCAAAAAATTTTGCTTGCCTGAATGTATGAATAATTTCATCAATGTATTACACACTCTGACATGGTGGTAAGTATTGTTTTACTTTTTACATTGAAATTTAATGTTATGTAAAATTCAAAAAATTAAACTAGATAAGTATTTAAGGTTTTATAAAGTTGTTTACTTTCACATTTTATCGATAAAATAATGCTGTGCCCAGCCTGATTGTGCATGTTCAGCCAAACAATTTTATTTGTATCTTCGAAGATGAAGATCTTAAACAGATTATCAAAGATGTTTGCAAGCTTCTATTTATTATAATAAATGATCAAATTATTTATTTAAAGAACTAATACTAATAATAAAATTAAAAATCATTAAAAAATGAAACATTTTTTAATTTTTAAAAAAGTCGTTTAATCTTTTTATCAGTATAACAAAGCAAAATTGTTAGATTGATGAGTTGCAATACGTCACAGCTCAGAATGAGATCTGTAAACAAATTTTCATTTCCAGAATAGCACATTTGATCTGAGATTGATAATTTTGCAGACAATTTTCATGTTTGTTGCCTGTGGTAGGACTGAGGTGATACATACAACGATATGTTTACTCCAATGCGCGTACACCGGGTATATTCATTTTTGTATCTCGCACTATAGAAAAGCATTCATATATGCACGCAGGTTAAAATAACAGTAAACCAACAATGTATACGGTTTATTTGTATGCTTTTTTCTTTATTCAAGCAAATCAAATAAAGCATCATGTTTATTATTTTAATTTTATTGAAAATTTGAGCATTTCCAAACAATTTTAAGGCAAAAACATTGAAAATGTGATTCAACTTTTATACACTGAACGTGGATCGTTATACACTTTATACACGTGGAACAACACTTTCAGATCAATGAAATAAAAAAAAAAGTGTCAAAATGAAAAGAACAAAAAGTGCATCAGCGTCTGATGGTGAAATATTTTCTGAAAAAATCGTTCATGGTGATCACATTTGGATCCGGAAATGCAAGTTCATTTGGCAGCTGGCCTGGTGGAACATCTTCTTCAAAATACACTAGAATGTTCATCAACAAATATTTCCATTTATTCGAATATTGATGTCCCACCATGATCCAACTGTGATACCATGCAAATAATATTAAAGTGAGAAGAACTGAAATAATACAGTCGATGGTATAATGCTGGCGTGATATGATGACGAAAATAACTGACGAAATGCCAAGCAATATACTACAAGCAGGTATCCACGGTTGTAAAGCTGTTGGACAATAGTGACAAACAAAGCAGACTAACAAAACAGCAACCAATGTGTGACCACTGTAAATTGTGTCGCCGCATAGAAATTTTGAATCCACATCTGTAGTTCCCAAATTGAAAACCACTTTACCTGCTTCAATCAAATAGTAGCTAAAATTTTGTGCAATATCAATCGGCTCAAGACATCGTTCGTGAAAATCTTCAAACGGAGGTGGAAGTTGAGTAGATATAATACAGATGAAGCGAAAATAATAAAGCATTGATGCTAACAACGCCATTCGACGTAGAACAATTGTATTGCAACGGTGAAGTAAAATGACAATAATTGAAATTGCAGCACATGCAGCGACAGTCATGTCAGCTGCTTTCCAAGCCCATCGTTGTCGGGAAAATAAGCTGAAAGTGATATCGTTCAGCGGTTTGGTGGAATTGTAAGTGGTTTTGGAGAATTTATTAACATAAGCAATTGCCAAACCATTCGAATATGTAGTCATAAAGAGGATCACCAATGATATGAACAATTTTTTGTAGTTCTTTGGATAATTTCTACTAATTGGTTGCCCTTGTGCATTTTTGAATTCCACAAGAACTTCATGATTACGATCAGACGAAGCTATCATACCACTACTACTGGAAGCGAAACTGTTTTCTATCGACGATTGTTGCATCCTTTAAGCGTTACTTCTCTTCAGACAAAGCACCGATCGAATGTACTGCAGAAAGTGTAATGATATTGCAAAAAATATATATATATATATAATGACTAATTGAAAAAAATTTTAACTATTGGCATTTCAGTTTAAAATTTTCATCGCATTTTAAAGATGTTTTAAAATAATATTTTAAAGCAGCTGTTTAAAGCTTTAAAACAAACAACAGTAACGGAAGCTCTATTTGGAACTCCTTACTCATCATCATCATCATCATCATCACCAATACTAGCCATCAACAAATAAATTGAAACTGCAACAAACAACAACAAGTTAAGTCATTGTTCATCAGTTGGAGCTTACGTTCAAAATAATAAATCATTAATTAAACTTTTTGTAAATGAAAATTAAATTCCCATAATTCACAGTTGAAAAGGAATATGACGAACAAATTGATTTCTATTTCAAAAAGAAAATTAGTTCTATTCTCCTTGACCACATCTTTTCATTCACTCCGCTTGTGCTCACCTATAAACGCTTATCAATAACAATAAACAACTAAAACTGATATTTTAATACTGTATTGCAGAATGTAAACAAATTAAAATATACCACGCTAAAATTGTTAAACAAAAAAAAAAGAAACTCTCTACACGAAGAATTGAATAAATGTAAAGAAAAATGTAAACCTTTTACTGAGAACAATTGATATGCTACAAGTGAACAATTTGCTTGTGTAATATTTTGTAAATCAAAAATTGCTACTGTTTTATTTATAAAATTGTGCGCAGCAGTGATGTTTTCGTTGTTTATCTATTATCAACAGTCATTCTCTTGCCAGGATAAAATTTCAATAAAATTAACCCCAAGTGAACATTGTATACTTTTCTTTTGCACAAAAAAAGTTACTGCTTAGTAACACATAAATAAATTGTTTTGTAATAATCAGAAGAAACATTAAAAATAGACAAAAAAGCAATATAACACCAATTTACAGTATTAAAGTGTTCTATTACGCACAATTA
Source organism: Trichinella pseudospiralis (assembly GCA_001447645.1). Classification (NCBI taxonomy): domain Eukaryota; kingdom Metazoa; phylum Nematoda; class Enoplea; order Trichinellida; family Trichinellidae; genus Trichinella; species Trichinella pseudospiralis. Next base: position 768,672 of record JYDV01000003.1, on the reverse strand, counting down.
CACAAAGGAAAGCTTGTTTGAAAACAAAAACTGTTCATATGAATATGCAATTTCATCAAATAAAAGTTAATAGAATGTTTGTTCAACACTGCAATAGGCAAAGCTGTTATTTTAAAAGTACATTTTCATTGAAATTGTTGCTTAATATCTGTGTTACTAGATGGTTATTTCGCTTTAAAAAGATATTTTTTTAATAAAATTTACAAACAAAATAAAAAAGGAAAAACTTTTTTTGAACACTTTGCTTATGCATTATTGGATTATTTGACAATAGCTGCTGAAAAATATTCATCTTTATTCACTAAATTGCTATCAATTGTATATATTAATTTGTCATATAAATAAAAAAAATTGGCAAACTGTGAAAATTATATTTCATTTTAAAAAGATTAAAAACACTTTCTTTTTTAGATAAATATTATAATAATTTTAATATTAAATTTTAGCCAAAATAAAGCTAAATTTGGAAATTTATTCTTTCACATCATTTATCTAGCGTAATCCATATATCGGTCAAATGTAATTTTTTGTTTATAATCTTTATAAATATTTTTTTGTGAATTTAAATTTAAATTTTATTTTCTTTTTTTTGTTAAAATTATTATGGAAACATTAGAGACGTTACAAAATTGTAAATGAAATAGCAACAATTATTAGATCTTAATTTTCTTTTTCTACAATATTTATTTTCATAAATAATTCAACTTTAACACTAACGGCGATACTGCTGAAGTTTATATTTCAGTTGTGCAAAATTATGGAATTTGAAATCTCATTTGAAAATTTCGTTTATCGAGGAGAAGGAAGAAGTAATCGTGTTTACAGCTTTTTAAAAGATGATTTTTGGTATGTTTTGCGTGTGCCAAAAAGTTATTTTGGTGAAGAAGGATCAAGTATAGATGTTTACTGGAATTATCTTTATTATGAAAAATTTATTTGTCCCCGTTTTTATTACTTGCATGTACCAGACGTATCTCTTATAAAACTAACTTTAAATGTTATTCCTGACAACCTTGTTTACTCTGCGAACGTAGTTGAAGGTGATTGGGGAATGATGATGCCTGATATGTGCTATATTCGTGAAAATAGCTATAAGAGTAATTATGATGTGATGACAGTTGAACTGAAACCTAAACAAGGATACATGTCCAACGAACTGCAAAGGCTATCTCCGTATTGTGAAAATTGTCTGCTTCAAATCATGAAGCACAGCAGTGGCACATATAGTGAAATGTACGACTTTTGTCCGATGGATATTTATTCGGACAACCCGAAAAGAATGGAAACTGCTATTGAAGCATTGCTTCTGCACCCGCATAACAATTTGAAAATTTTCAAAAATGGAAATTTAATTTTATCTAATGCTGAAAACAGTCTTCATCAGAACAAATTGTTCTGTTGCAGGCAAGCAAATGAAGTGCATAATTTGGCGGAAATTATTACAAAAATATTATTATATCAGCGGAAATGCAGTGAAAGTTTGACTAGTCAAGATGCTGAAGATTATGATGTTACATTGTTGAAGCAAATTTTGAAGCTGCAAAAAAAGAATAAATTGAGTCCATTTCAATTAAGCAATTTGGTTAAAGAATTTGATAACATGAACACCGAAAGTTGGCTGAAACATTTAGAAACAATGGTCACTCCGCAAGTCAATGAAAGAACAGCTATGCTAGATGCTGTTATTGCTGCAACTGTAAGAGATTGTTCCGTAATGATGACTTTTATCATATGTGATGAAATTTGTAATATGCCACAGTGCGAAGAGTTTCAATTAGACTGTGGTTGTTGGGTCATATTTCGTATTGCTCTGATCGATTTGGATATTAAATCACCTTCAAAACTCGTTCATTATGGAAATCGACTGCTGGAAGCCATTGAATACACAGAGAAGAATAATTATTTATCTATTCGTCCGCCATGTATGAAACGTTCTACATGAATTGATAATGTTTTTGTTGTTTCTTGAATTGTTCTTGAGTTGTTGAATTGAATCTTGTTTTTTCTTTGATTACTTTTCTTTGCATAACTATTTACCGCAAAACATCTACCAGTATTATTGAATAAAAATATTCCATTTATTAAAAAAATGTTTATCTCATTTTAAAGAACAGTCCGAGAGCTTCAGACAGCATATTATACGTACTCATTAGCTGAATAATAAGCTACTACAATAAGTTCAAATATCTATTCTTCAACTTAATCACTCATAATGTATATTTAAAATTTTAATATGTTGTAAATGAATAAAGAAAAATTCTGAAATGAACGATATTCTATTTAGAAAAAGTTAACGTTAAAATTTAGATTTGAATGACAAATTTGCATGTTAAAATTAATCTTTCAATGTTTCCAAAAAAACTTGAATTCTTGCTGTAAAATTTTAAAACAATTCCATTCTATTTATCTTTTCTACATTTTTTGTTATGTAATTTTAATCAAAAAAACTAGTTTTATATTTAAATTAAAATACAGTAAATTATATTTCTTGACAATCATTAGTTCAGTTTACTATATGTATAGTTTATAAAATTTGTCAACAAGAATTTTTGGAGTGAATGTAAATTTTCCTCTAACTGTAGTTCAGTGAATGCTTTATTGTAGTGAGTAAATAATAATTTTTTACTTTTTACTAAAAATTAAGCATGCATGAAGATTGCGACTATTCGACAGCTTGTCGAAGGTTTTCAAATCAATTTTTGCAAGCAAACAGTCCACAACAGTTGGCGTCAGTTTTTTGCGAAGCTGCATCGAAATTTTTGAGTGGCAATTCAAATCTCTTTTCAGTGACCAAACAAAAAAATCTGTATGAATTTGATACAGTTTTGAAATTTTTAAGTCCTGGTGGTCCGCTGTTCAAGGCGGTCAATCAACTTTATCGACTTATTGATGTCAAGTTTGAATTTTGCTTCTATAAAATGCAACAAGGTTTGGTTATTGGTGATTTGCATATTTTTGAACAACGAAGTAAATGCTATGTTCCAGTTGGTCAGTCATTTCGTTACAGAGGTTTGAATGCTTTTGAATCGTATTTTTTGATGTTCGCTTGGCATCTTGTGAAGATGAAGTATTTTAATATATCGGATGAAAACCTCAACAGTGTTTATGTGGCACTTCTGGATGAATATTGTTCACACTATTGGAAACCAGGTAGATACGTTATTAGTGCTCATTGGCCGAATTCCGTTGAGAATCGCAAATGGTTTCGACGAATTGAAGATGTTTACATGGTTAATTCTACAGAATGTAGTTTCAATGGATTAATATCGCCTGCTTTGATGTTCAATTGGAATTTGCCTTATTCTCATTTGGGAAAAAGTGCGTCTCATTTGGAAATGTCTAGTCAAGGATATATTTTTTTTTCTATATTTTTTGACATTTGGTTATGCTATTCTGAACAATCGAAGCATTTTTTGTCGCCAATTTTTTTGTGTTGCTTTGACACTAGCGCTCAGTTGTTGATGATTCGTCATTTGCTCAAATATTTCTATCGTTTCTTGTTCTTTGCTGTTGAAGAAGAAACTGACGAGACGGATATTTGCTTATTTGAGCGAAGTTTCATGCGACACATGTTTCAATTTTTGTTATATCAGTATAAGAATTGTTCAACATTGGCGAATTCGTTCAGATATTTGTTAGAACTGTGGTTGTCAGTGATTCAACCTTGGCGTTATGTGACATCGCCCAGTTTGACGTACACAGATTTGTGGAGGCCGTTCGTTTGCAGGCATTCTACAATATACAAGTATTTTTTTCGTAAAACATTATCTTGCACTTCTAAATTAGCCGGCAACAACAAGAATTTTGTCGACGTCTTGTATCGTTTATGCAAAGTTTTCAGTCAAAGCAAGTTGATGCAAGTGCTGAAAATGGACGAATTTCACAAATTGTTGCTTGAAGCTAATGGAAATACTTCCAATCTGGATGAAGTGGATCGGATGATCAACTTGTTCTACATGGACGACGTGCGTCTTCTCGTGAGACATGTAGTGGAAGATGCTTTCACTGTACAACAGTCGATTGTACAACGCTTGCAAGCTGTAATTAAGGAAAATGAGAACAAATCTTGGTGGAGAACTGTTGTTGATTATTGTACATTTGAAACGGAAAATACACGGCAAAATTTAGAGCAGCAGTTAATAAAAATTGTTTTCTGTACAAGACTACTTTGCTCATTTTTTGAATTGGATTTTGATACTTTGCAAAATCGATGCTTGCAACGGCAACAGAGTAAGAAGCAATGTCAATTGCTTAATCAAGAATTTCCTGTGCAAAGGAAGAACTTTCCTCGAAAATTGACCACGCTACGAACAATTTGGCCACGCATCCCGAATGATCAATTGCCACCTCAGCCTGGTGAATTGAAAATTTTGTGTAATTTTTTTCAATTTTTGTCCGATGAACTGAACCGACGTTATGGAAAATTATTTCAAAGAATTTACAACAATCCCGGTATTGTTGGGAAAATTGCTTCATTAATTTTGCATCCTTCGACAGAAGAATCCTTCAGTTATTCGCCGAGGTTTATGCGATCAGAGAAACTTCCGGTCCGAATGTCGCTTCGCATATTTGCTTCTGTCAAATTTTGGCTAATTCTATTCCTTTGCACAGTTATGTTGAATATTTTTTTGGAACTGTTTCCTGGCACGGTTGTAATTTTTTGCATAATTTCAGCATATATAATATATTTAATTGGCTAATTTTCTGTAAATGGTGTCCTGTCGTTGAGACGGGGCTGTATCGCTGGTAAATAATGAATAACGAACTCTGATTTTGAATAAAATGTACGGAAGCGTAGCGTTTTGTTCACTTAATTAATTATCTTTGCCCTGAAAATTGCTGTTGAACTTATTTCAACTTATACTGAATTGCTGTGCACTTTTGTTTTGAACATTGATACTTATAAGATTTATCACATATTAGTAAGTGATCATGTTAAATTGAAGCAATAATTTGAAAAATTTTCATTTAAAATATTTGTCAAATGTATTTATTGAACTACTTATGATAATTAATAATTACTTAATCATCACGATTGTATTTATTTCATTCAATGTTGTATGTTACATTTACAATTTCAATTTTCACTTTGCAATATTTTTTCTTGAAAAGTTGATAAATACCTGCACTTCTTTATTACTGTATTTACGTAATTCTTTTATCAAACGAAATTTGATTTGATACTGATGAATGTAAAAGTGACAGAAATGTTAGTTAAAAGAAAAATAAATATTTTAATAGAATGTAGAATTTATATAATAATGAAAAAGCTGAGTACAGTAGTTATTGTGGGGCAGTTTATATAGTTTGCATTTTTTGCTTGTTTTTATGATGAATAGTAATGCTTCAGGGTTGGAGAAGTCATGAAATAAATTACCATATTGATTATTCGTTCAAGAAAGTGATATGCAATAAATTTTAAACTTTTAAGAGGGCTTGAAAGTGCAAACAGCAACAGATTGACAAATAAATTTAAAATTATTATCAATCAGTGGTGAGGTTTTAGCTGGCGGCTGTTGTTAGCTTTACGTTCAGTTTGCGTGCTTTGTTCAATGCATCCGCTGCTCTATTGGCTGCCACGATTTTCTCGTTCGTTTGCTTCTTCTCTCATCGCTGGCATTTGATTGGAAAACACAGTAGTCATTCGACAGCTTTGCTCTGTTTCTTTTTCTTGAATTTCTTTTCATTCTCTTTTGCCAACTTCTTTTCACTGCTCAACGTTGCAGCATTATTTTTCTTCCGCCTTATTAATTCAACATTTACATCACTGAATAATAATATTATTCTTATTGTAACTTTTGGATATTTTAATTGATATTACTTTTTGTTCTTAGTTTCTGTTTACACACACCCGCATATACACACATTGATATATGTATAAACATTTTCAAGTCTTTATATGAAAAATTACTTGTTTATTTATTTATTTGTTGAATGACCTTTCACAGTGATCAACCAATTTTTCAACTGTTTGATTGCACATTTAATTCATTGCACTTGATGAGTCATTCTATGTTTTAAACGTTTTTATAGGCTGCAACCTACGCATCAATGAATGTTTTCTTTTAAAATTTATGTTGATTGTTTTGTTGATACTTGATACGTGTTTGATACTACTTGATTGCTGTTCATAAAATTGTTTGTTCCAGTATTTATTGTCCTTATTTGTATTTTAATTGAATATTCGCGTTTTTATTTATTTTAATTATAAGATTTTATTTATATTTGAATGTTATTTTATTAATTGAATACAACTTTTAGAAATCAGTGATGACTATCAATTTGAATCGACACAAAGCAGACTTGCTCAATACTTATGAACAGCTTTTGGACAGCAACAATGCAAAGAATTGGTAATTGGTTTTAATTTAATTTAATTAAATTATGATAATTAAGAAATTTTTTCAAGGATGCTTTGCTCATATGAACCACGTTCTTTGGCACTTCAGTTGACAGCTTCCGGGGGTAAATTTTTTTTTCTAATAAAATAGTATGAAATTGAGAACGTGAATATTAAAATTAAATTTCAAGACGGAGGTCTGGAAGAGTTGGCTGAGCAGTTTGATTCCAGTAAAATTCAGTACGCATTTGCTGTACTTACTGGTGAATCGCCCTCATTGTCCAAAGTGATCTTAATTCATTGGGTATTGATAATTTTTACTCTTTGAATTTAGCATCAAAAATTGATATTATTTGTTATTTCATAGCAAGGTGAAGCTACTCCAGTGACAGAAATTGGTCGGTGTGCTGGGCATGTTCAAGAAGTGAAACGTTTTTTCAAAGTAAGTTTGGCCAAATTATTAAAACGATTGTAGAAATTATTTTCATTTGGAAATAATTTGAAAGGTACAGTATTGTTATTATCTGAAAGTTATAAATTGTTTTTGCATTATTAAATTGATGTTCAAGTAATAGAATTTTTTTTTTTTGTGAAAGCAATCAAAGTTATAAATGTTTATTTCTGAAATTTTCTATTCTTAATTGGTGATTTCAATTAATTTTTCACTAAATTAATATACATGTTGTGTACTGAATTTGCATATATTTTGTTGATTAAGAAAATGAGCTTAAATTTTTACAATGTTTGTTGGTGATGTTGATTTCAAGCTTTCTTTCTTATCCTACTGAAAAGGGACGCGCATTCTTGAATAATTCCCAATGCGGTTATCAAGGTTGACATGAATACAAAGAGCGCACAATGTTCTCGTTTATTATAACTTAATTTTAGTGTTGTACGTGAAGAATAAATTGCTATTCAAAAGTGGAAGAATTGCTTTTCATGAATTGGACTAGTTGGTGCATTGAATCTGTATAACAGATTTGAAGCTTGTTATTGAACTCTGTCTGTGCCTTGATCATCAAATGCAATGTTATAAAAATTGCTTCTATCCTAAAAAGACTTGTTCTTTTATAATATTGACTTTTTATTTTCAAATAATACTTCATATCTTTAAAATATTTCAAATAATTGCATTCTTGCAAAACAGGCTCTTTTATTGTCATTTCTTGACACATCTGTTCACATTATTAGATAATTTTTATTCAAAACTGAAAACAGTATAAAATATATTGTCTATGTTGAGTGTTGAATTTTATTTTATAAATTGCACAAGGTTGAGATGCATTTATTCGCTTGAATTCATCAATACATGAAGGTATGAAATTTAGTATGTAAATAATTTAAATTTTTAATATATAAATTTGAAATGTTTAATGATGAATGTTAAAGTTTAATAATTTATTTTTTTTCTTTTGATCTAGAACAGTGTTCATGTGAAATTTTTTAAAAATTCTCTTTCTTTAATATGATTAGCAAAAAAAGATGACTGGTTAATAAATAAATTGATATGATGATAGGAAATTTATTTTGTCGCTTGCAATGAATTTATTGAAGGGCATTCATTTTACTCATTCTGCACGTAATGAAGAAGACATTGATCCGGATGCTGTACGAGCTTCTGTATGTAAAGTAACTTCTGTTTTGGGTATTCCGCACAGTGCTCGAACAAGTGAAAATGTGAAACCTGAACCAGTGGTAAAGAAAAATTATTATTCTTATTTAATTTAATTTAATTTAATTTAATTTAATTTAATTGTATAATTTGAGAAAAGTGTTTATAAGCCTGTAGTTCCATCGTCGATCGTCAATGTTGAAGAGCGTGGAAAATTTTGGGCCCAAGCTGAAGTAAATTTTAATAATACACTTTGAAAGTGCTGAAATAAGCATTCAGTGTGGCTATTGTTGCAGAAAGAAGAAATGGATCGAGTAGCTTTTGAACAGCGTCGTTTGCAGGAACACTTGCAACGTGTTGAGGAAGAGAAAAAGCAATTGCAAGTAAGTTAGTTGGTGATGTTGTTGCATTCCAAATGTGCATTCTTTTCTTCATTGGATGTGTTAAGGAACGACTGACAAAGGAATGTGAAGATAAAATTGCGTTAGCAAAAGTTGAACCACCCGTTTGTAGCATAGATCATAACAAAAGTGGTGCTTCAACAAATTTCATAAAACACACTGAATATCATAATTTCAATGGTAATTTTAATCATATCTCGAAAGTTAAAAGTCCATTTTCAAAATCATCTCTCACCGGCAATGGTAAGTTAGTAATAATTTTGAATCTTTTACTTTATTTCAACTTTTATTTTTTCATTTTTAGTTTCTGATACTTCAAACAGAGAAAAAAATGAAAAAATGAATACAAATTTATCTAACGGTATTAATGCTGCTAGTGGTGATGTTAATAAGCATGAGGAAAAGAAAGCACCCTTGTCTACTTTGTCTGCAGTAGCTTTGTGGGATTACCAGGCAGGTATTTGCAAAAATTTAAAATTACTCAATTTAAATTTACATTTTAATTTTTATTTCTCGAATAGCCGACGAATCAGAGATCAGCTTTCTGCCTGGTGATAAAATTACTGAAATTGATCGAGTCGACACTGGATGGTGGTTCGGTCGCGCACCGGATGAAAAGTATGGATTGTTTCCAGCAAATTTTGTGGAGTTGATCCACGAATAATGTTTCAGTTTTATAGTCATCATCTTGTGCCTTAATTTCTTTAATGCATGTTCTTGCAGAGTAATATACATTCTTTAGATTTATTTCTATATTGAAAATTTACAAATAAAAAAAATAATTATTACTTATGAAATCCCCGTAAATTTTCCAATCAAATTTACAACTGAAAATTGCTATCATTTATTTTGCGCATGTTTGAAAAATAGTTTCTGCATCCCATCAGTTTTTTTTAAATATTTAAATAGAAATAGAAATCAGTTTATCCTTCATCTTATCATTATATCAGTCTGATGGAAAGGAAGATTTGAAATTTAAATTTTTTTTTAATAAAGATATTTATTACAAAATTCACGAGAGAATTTTTCCATCATTTCCGTTCATCGCTAACTTTTAAGATCATTGCCCATGTCAGTGATGTGATTTTTCTTTTTATTATTACAATACATGATTGTTGGCATATAATTTGTAAAAAAGCATTGTAGTAGAATTAAGTGCGGGGTAATTATAGCAGAAGCAAAAGATTGCTTTGTTTTATGAATTGTTTAGCTGAAACGATAAAAAGTAAGTACCAAGCAAATGACTAACTTCTGAATAAATTGAAAAATATTGTAAAATTTTATTTGCCTTTTTACACATGAGAAGCTGTACAATCATTAGGCATTGCAGTTCAGTAGCTGTTGTTGCAGTTTTACACATAATTTAAAATAAATAATTTAAAAAAGAAACAAATTTTTTAATAACCAGGTGCCATTCTGGGTAGAGGGCAGTGATCACAGCTTCCAGGTTTGCCTGTTAATCCTTTTTCACCTGGTGGTCCGGTAGCTCCAGGATTACCAGGAAGACCCGCTGGACCTGGCTCTCCCGGATCACCAACCAAACCTGGCGGTCCCCGCACACCATCTCGTCCAGGTTTCCCCGGAATACCTTTAGGACCTTGTTTTCCAGGTATTCCAGGTTTTCCTGGCGGTCCCATGACCTGCAAATAAGTAAATGGTTGGTGAAAATGAGATTTCCATTGCATCAGAACTGCATAATTTACTTGAACGACTTTTCCATTCTTCCCAGGCAGTCCAGGCGGACCACATTCTCCCACTGATCCTGGTGGACCTTCAGCACCTACCATTCCTCTTTCTCCAGGAATTCCGTTTACTCCAGGAGGGCCAGGTAATCCTTTTGGACCAGGTGGTCCTTTTACTCCTGCCCTTCCAGGAGGTCCTGTTAACCCAGGTAAACAGAGCTGGCAGATTTCACGCTTTTCAGGAGGAAGAATTGCGCCAGCTTTGCCTGGAGAACCATCTTCTCCAGGTATGCCATCCTTACCATTTTGTCCATCTTCTCCCATTGGTCCAGGTGGTCCTGGTAAACCTTGCATTATGCCACATTTGCATTTTTCAGTTTCTTCTTTTTATAAATGTAAAATATCCATTATTAACAAGAGATATTTATATATATGTAAGTCGAATAGCATATGAAAATTCTCACCTTCTTTTTCAGTCGAGTGTTCAGTAAATGAATTGTGTTGATCAAGATCTTCAGTCACTGGTGAAGCGTAATTCTGATATGCTGTTACAACATGTTCATTTGATTCATCAATATCTATCCATTTGCCAAATTTCCATGCGCGTTTTAGACGATTTTTAGCACCAAGTTTTTCATTTGCATTCGACAGCTGAGCCCACATTTCCAATGTTTGCGAATGGCATGACAAAACTTCATCCGACATGTACGTTTGGAATTGTTGCAACCGATTGAAAATTATAGGAATCAAAATAGCAGGTAAAATGGATGCAAATGTGCTGAAAACAATTGCTAGAAAAGCACTTTTTTTATACTGTGAACGTTTCGTTTCTAAAAGCTTCTCTTTGATCATAAAATTATCCATTTGTATATTAAAGAAAGTAGCAGAATATCAAGCAATTCGAAAGTGGCATATCAGTTAAATGAAATTCATCGTATTCCAAAGCAGCAAAGGTCACATTCATCATGTTGCTGATAGGTTTAAAATAGTAAAAGTTGACCGAACAGTGACCGCAGAGAATTTGTGCTGCGCTCAAAACATTAGCAGTAGCAATGTTGATGAAATGCAAATAATAAAATCACACACTATGCGTGTTGGCTGCGCTGCTGACTTGAAATTTTATAAAACTATTCCAAAAGGAAAAGCAATTTTTATAATATACCATTGTTCATAATTAATGATGATGATTTAAAAGAAAAATACCAACACAATATTAGTAATCATTTAATCATGTTGAGAAAATAAATTGCAATTTAAAAATAATGCAGATTCTCAAAAACTCTATTACGGTTCTGGAAGTTTAAATACGTTCTTTAATTCGACTGATGCATTGACTTTACTGTTTTTCTTTGATGACGACAGTGCTTCTTTGTTATTATCATTCACAGCTGTACTTTTTCTACAATAAAATAACATATATGTTAGTATGTATAGATGGATGGATATATCCGCTTGTGCGGGTGTGCTTTATGTATGCGTTTTGGTCTATTACTTATTTATAAATGCTACTGCTTGTTCAATGGTATCTGGCATGCATTGTCCTTTGGTTTCAGGCAGAGCAAAGTTCATTATTCCACAAAGAATTGCAGAACACCCAAATATAGTTATAGGTACCCACGGTGCCGCATAATGAGCCTGAAAGCATAGATTTGGGAAATATGCAACAATTTTAAAATTTAATTTAAATCATTTTTTATGTCTTTCACGTATAACAATGAAAGCTTGAAAACTTGCCAAGAGATGAATTTGAGGTGCAGAAATTGTTCCTATTCGAGCACACAATGAACAGAAACCTGTTCCTGCATTTCTGATAGATGTGGGGAAAAATTCTGCACTATAATTATATGCCATTGCATATGCAGCCGAGATGCATGACTTTCCGATCATTGCTATTATGATAACAATAGTTTTGTATTCTATAAATATATGCAAAAGTAATTAAATTAAATTAAAAATAAAATTAGTGAATAAATAAATTGTAAATTGGCACAAAAGAATAAATAAAATAATCTCAAATTATATACACTTTGGTTGTATTGAGGTGAGAAGGTTTACAGGTGAAAGTAAATAAGACAGTACAAATGAAATTTGATTTTTCACAAATTTAAGGGAATTAATTAATTAGTTAATTATTTGAATCAACATTTAATATTTAAAAAATTTCAGAAGATAATTAATTTCAGAAAAATAAAAAAAAGAGAAAAAAATTATAATCAGAAATGCATTCACTTAGAAGTTGAACGAACAATTTAAAAACCATCTAATTTAAAGATTATTTATTATATATGACATTTTTACTAAAGAAATCAGTTTTTACCGCTTGGGATTAAGCCACTTGCTAAACATGAGATTCCTGATAAAATATACATGCATGCCAAAGATGGTCTTCGTCCACAATATTCAAACATAATGCCAGAAGCAATATAAGCTGGCATTTCTACCAAACCGGATATGAAAAAGTTTAAATATTCATCGCCTGGCAAGTCACTTGTGTACCATGCCAAACCATAATATGACATTGCTCCAGTGAGCCTACCAAGTAAAATCTACTTTTATAAGTAACTGCTTTATTTTCTGAATGTGGGTGCATTTACGCATGAAGAGAACACATTTTATAATTATAATTTTGACCGTAAATTTTAGCAATAGCAAAATTTATGCAGCTAAGAATTAATTTATTTCAACTATAAAAAAGCAAAAGAAAACAAAGTCAGCTAATTACCAATTAAATGCCACAACACTGGCCAAAATGGTCATTCTTTTATGATGAAACATTGCAATTAAGGATTCTTTGGTTTCCACATTTTTATTTTTTGTCTAAATGTTAATAAAAACTACAATGTAATCATTAAGCAAAGTATTCAATTATAAAAAAATTTTGAAAAGCATGAATTTTTTTAAGTTAAAAAAAATTATGAGTAAAAATAATTGCAAATATATTTTTTAATCATCATGCACAAGGATAACAGCTTGCAAGTATTTTCTGCTAAATAATTAAAAATGCTGTTAAACTTTAAAGCTGAAATAGCATAAATATTAAACTTACTAATTGTAATTTTATAACACTATCAGGAATTTGTTTTTTGTTTATTTTTGCAATTTTTTGCATCAAATCTATTGCTTGTTGCTTTTTACCATTGTGCAACAACCATCGAAGTGACTCAGGCAACAACCTTAATTTAACAATAACAATAATCACAATAAAATAATATATACAGTAGAATCCCGTTAGTACGTTTATCTGAGGGCCTGAAAAAACGAACGTGCTAGCGGGAAAGTGTGGTAAGTGGGAAGCATAATCAAGTCATTGGAATCCGTTAATACATTGCGTGGAGTAATTTTATTCAATTTGTTTTAGTAAAACAGTTATAATTATAGTTCTGGAAATTCTCTACTCTGAATTTGCCTGCAGCTGCTTGAATTTTCATCATTGAAAGCAGGTTCTAAAAGTTGTGCGCTTCGCAAGAATCCTGTTCAACATTGATGAAGGGATTTTCATTATTCGCGCAACATTGATGCGCTTCATGTTAGGGTTTTCATCCAACCGTTTGAATGATCTGAAGTTTTTGAGCAGTTTTCATTTGGTGCGGTTCTTTTTCCTCCATTTTAAAAACCCTGTCGCCAGATAATAGAGGCAAATTTTCACATGCAGCTTACCTTGTATTCACTCACAAACAACCAATTATACTACGCATACCGCCAGCTCCACCTAGCACAAACTACAACAAACGTAAAGCGACGTGGCCTGGAGGCATTCTCCCACGCTTAATCATGTTCAGTACAACTTTGTGTTTGTCAGGTGCAACGGTTTTGTTGTATATAATAAAATCATTCGTTTCAATTGTCGTTCCATGACAATCACTGCAGCAATTGCGTCATCAAGGTCCAATTACCATTACAAATTTGAACGTGCTAAACGGGATCGCCGAGCTTGATAGCTTATTACGTAGGTGAACTTATAAATAGAATCAGGACTTCAGAAAACCGGCGCAAAAAGCGGGAAAATGTGCTAACGGGATTCTACTGCATATAATTAATAAAAGCATATTTTTTACCAAATGTAAGAAACAAACACTATTCCAACTAAGGAGCATATCCACTGGATATGATCCCAACGGCGTATGTAATATGCGACCAGGCCATCAATTATATATCCAACAGCAAAAGCAACTTGCAATCCAATTCCTGCAACTGTTCTTGGTAAGCCATCACACAGTTCCATAACTGCAAAAGAAATTAATTTTCCATATATCAATTAATAATCTAGTTTTAAACGTTAAAGATTTTACACTGTGAATTCATTGCAAATGAGTTAAAAATAAAAAATGAATTTTTATTAGATAGTTATATTATAGATAGCTAAATTTTTTTGCATATAAAGAAGCTGTCTGAAGTTAAACTTTAGTCTTTTATACGTTTATGATCTTTACTTGCCTATAACAAATCCAGTTACAAATACACCACTGCTAAACACTCCTGTAATAAATTGAACAATAGCTACGGCAAGATATGATTTTAAGAATGGCAGTGTGCTTGCTAGAATCGTTTGACTAACTGAAGCCACAATAAAAACGCCTTTTCGACCATATCTGAAGTTGAATAGTAACTTATTATGCTATTATTATTGCTCATCTACCTGTCTGAGAGGGTTCCAAGAATCAAACAACCAGTTAAAACGCCAGCCATCCACAAAGATTTCAACAAATCTTTCATCCAAACTCGATCACAAATTAAATCAAACTAAAAAAATTATAGAAAGAGAAATATGCATATTTTTTAATGTTAATTATTTATTACAAACCTCTGTAGTCAAAGTCGAATAAAATACAGACCTGTCATGCACATAACCTGAGTGGCATTTTTTAGATTTATTTGACAATTCACAAGTGAAATTTTCCAAAGCAGCCAAAGAGTCAGGACAATATTTACAATAAATGTTCTTGTTTGAATCAAAATGCAATTTTCCCAAAGCTTGCTTGCTAATATTTAATAAAAATGGAGTATCGTAAGTTGCATTTGTCCATATTTCATCCAAATCAGGTATTCTGCATCTGCAATAAAGCAAAATTATAATTTATTCCAATTTATGGAAATAATTGCAATATAATCTGAAAAATAGTTATTTGTTTTAATTGAATTATATATATGTAAGTATATAATGATGTTTGATGAAATAAAATAACAATAGCTATGCATGACTTAAGCTGCTAAACGTATTTGTTCATATTGAATGCTTACCTAGAATTAGCAGTTGCCAAAGTGAATGCAGGCAAAATTGTCTGAATTCCATCAAAAACGCAAGAATAAAATGCCAGTATGTATATGAAGCACTGATATTTTCCCCATGAACCGATATATTTTTGAATTTCTTTCATTACTGATCTTTAAAAAGGCAAAGAAGGTTGTCAAATGCTATAAGCCTTGCAAATTAAAATAAATTAGTCAAGTGACAGTTGCAAAAATGTATTAATATGATTGATTAATCTTAATTTTGCTTGTTTCTGTCAAGTCCGGGGACAATGAAATAGAGAACAGGACATTGACATTTACTGAAATAGGATCACTTCAATTAGTCCAATTTAATTAACAATAAAAACTATGATTTGCTATTATGTAGCCAAAGTTGATTATTAAAAAGAGAGGTATGTTAATATTTAAAAATTGTATGAGACATTTATTGTTGTTATATAATTTATATTACTTAAAGGAAAACATATTTTTAAGTAATTAAATGAATATCCAACCGAACAGATTGAAATAAAATGCAAGTAAATAGCAGATAAACAACGCTCAGAACAGAAGTAGGCCAGCTATAATGCTAAATAATAAATCTAAATATTTGAATTAATTCCATCTTAATATACTATACGTATAAAATATTGGTATATACCTATAATATGTAAAAATCTTTATCAAAATACAAGAATTTTTCTTTCTTGGGTTTATAATTATATTTATAATTTGTAATACAAAAATTAATCAACAGCAACCGAAGTTTAAATATTCAATTTTAAATAAAAATAATCTGTTTTAAACGTATTAAACGGACATTATTTAATTAACAATTAAATTTGTTCAAAAAATTTAACTAAAAATATATAAAATTATAGAACATACTTAAATTTTAATTTTTTATATAAATTAATACGTGAAAGTGCTTAAAATTAATAGAATAATGCAAATTTCAAAAAATTTCATTTATTTTACTTTAAAATATTTTAAAAAATTAAACTGTTATTAAATTGTTTAATGTTAAATGAAAATTTTCTTCTCTTTTTGAATACAAACTTCATAATTTGCATCTTATGTTCAACGTTTATAAATAGATGGAAAAAGATAAATGGTACATTTTTTGAAAATTTCAACATATGTTCATGGTTAATAAAAGAATTTAAAAATAAGAAAACAACTATACCTGAATTAACAGAATATTGTTTTTTAAGTTTAAATTTGAATACAAAGATGGAAATTGAAGTAAAAAAAAGTATTTCGTATTGTAGTGTATTGTGTGATGTGGAAATTTGCTTACTGTGTTTTTTGTTGTTTTCACTCTTTAGAAGAACAGCAGCTTGCTTCAGGGCTAAATGAAAGCAAGTTGCGGGCGTTTCTAATGTCAAAAATTATTATCATTGATTTTGACAACCGTCGGCAATATTAAGGAATAATTTAAAATTTCCTGCTTTCTTGCCAAGAAAACTGCTCAAAACAGTTTAATTGCTAAATGTTTTAATTACGCCTTCTTCTGAACGACATACCAATTACAATTTTGTTTTTGCTATTTTCATACATCATATAATTTATGTATATATATATACATACTTATCCTACATTATACTACATATATATATATATAATTACAAAATGTACAAAACTTGCAGATATTTTTTTTTATTGCTTTCATTATTATTTTAAAATTAGAAGTACCAGAAATTAGAAGTGACAAATTACCAAAATTGTATGAATTTTACTTTAACATAATGTTATTAATAAAATATAATTACTTAACTTTTTGCATTTATAAATCTCATTTTACTTTCTAAAATGCATTTCCAAAAAATATTATGCAAATATTGTTAATAAAAAGAAAAAACTACATACTGCAATGATTGTAATTTCAAATCTTACTTCGAAACACCATTTAGGTTAAATAGATGAAAATAATAAAATTTAATATTTATATCTTAACCTTCATTTTGAAAACTTTTCCAATATTTCAAAGATTCAACGTAATTATCATCAGTTAAGGTAGTTTTACTTTCCTCAAACTAATTTTTACTAATTCATGTGATTTGCTTGAGTGCTCATCATTATAGAAAGATGCCTTAAGCTTCAAAATTGCCTTAATATTAAGAAAATAAATTTTACTGAATCGTTTGCAATCCTTTTTTCATAACATGTGACATTACAATATTTGGCAATCAGATTGATGTTGGAAATAAAATTTCATTGGACAACGTTTTGCGATTAAAATCAACAATCATAAATAACAAACATATAGTAAGTTTTCTTGTAGTGAAAAATCAAATTTTATTCAAGAATTTCTTTTATATGCAAAAAAGCTTGGAAACCAATAAGTCGGCGATTCATTTTCACATTGACTATCTATCCACACCGTGCCTTCTGCTAGCATTTCATTCTAACATAAAAAAATTATATTTCAATTAAATTCATAACATATTAAATTGAAATTGCATACAATAACAGTTTCAGTTCGGTAATTTGCCCAGTTTAATCTGTCAGCAAGCATTTCATTTGAAACAAAGCCATGTTCCTAAAATCAGTCATGAAGTTAAAATAAGTTAAAATAAATTCAACGTTACTTACATCTCCAATTTGTAAAACAGACAAATGATCGACACTGATTTCTTTAGGTGTTGTTTTAATTAAATAAGTATTTTCTTTTGGCATCTTTATTACT
This sequence comes from Trichinella pseudospiralis, assembly GCA_001447645.1. Classification (NCBI taxonomy): domain Eukaryota; kingdom Metazoa; phylum Nematoda; class Enoplea; order Trichinellida; family Trichinellidae; genus Trichinella; species Trichinella pseudospiralis. The sequence continues at coordinate 750,719 of JYDV01000003.1, read as the reverse complement.
GAAAATCCTGGCCCAAGAATTTCTATGCTTTTGGCAGCTTTTAGGATGTCCTCGCTTTAAGAAAATAAATAAAAATTTCAAGCTTTTAAAGTAAAATATCAACAGCAAGTACTTTGTGATTTCTTCTCTACGGGTTCTGCCCCTTGAATGCATTACTCGCTTGCACAATTCTTCCATGGTAATAAATCCTAAAAGTCATACTAACAGTCATATACTTCAAAATATTGCAAAACCAATTATAATTTATAACCCACCTCCATTTACCGGAGCTGTAGCCATGCATACTTCAATCATTTGCATAGCAAGTTCATAGTAAAATTGACCTATGTTTAACTTGGTTGACCAAAATCCTTTGCTAGCTATAAATTATACACTATTATATTTGAAAAAAAACATGAAGCAAAACTAACAGGCAAGTGGATCCACGCCAACCGTCGCGCACATTTCCAAAAACTGTCTTCTAAATGTTGGATTTTTACGAATTTCATGCTGATGCTTTGAGGCAAATAATTCAAGTTTGTCACGAAAAACATCCATTAAATCTGTTAACTGTAAGCAATAGAAAGTGGAATTCAAAAATTAAAACGAAAGATAAATATCTTTAAGTGAAATTAAATATAAGTTGCATACATATATATACAGCTGCTGTCAAAACATCTAAGAAAATTTTCCTATCACCTTTCACAAATATTGAAGATAAAAAAATATTTTTCTTCCAAATAGATTAAAATTAGCACAAACTTTGTATTAATAATAAATCATATTGTTTCCTGAATTATTTACCTGCTGCAAATTTTCACTAACTATGCATTGCCCTTTTTCTTTAAATTTGGCCTAAATAAAAAGGTACTTGTAAAACTGATGTTATCAATCATTTCTTACTAAGGATTCCTTTTTACGTTGAATAGCACCTATTCCAACCGATCTCCGCATTTTCTGTTGTACCTATAAATATACAGTAATAAAATTTCAGAAAATGCATTGCTTAATCGAAAAATATTTCAAAATTTGATCGTTAGTAAAATAAAAAACTTTAAGTAAGAAAATTTTTTTAATTGAAAAAAACAAAATTTCAGTTAAAACATCTTTAAATATGTATGCTGACAGCTATTTTACAAGAGAGCAATTTTCGATAATTTCAAAACGATTCTAAATAATAAAAATTCAAAGTTGCTTTTTATTAAATTCTTCTTCATTGTACAACAGTTAAACCACCGCCAAAAATACAAGGATCACAAAATTTACAAAAATGAATTGATAATTAAGTATAAATTTATTTTAATAAAAATTTCACATATCCAAGGTGAGCAAAAATTTTCCTGATCTTATGTTAGCAAAAAGCTAGGCTTCCTAGCTAGGCAAAGTTAGCTATTTCTTCAGTATATCCAACTGAATCAATAATCTTCTCAAAAGCATTATTTAATTTAGTAATGCGGGACGTTTTTTCAAAGTATTTATAGATAGTTTATCTGTAATACATGGATGTAAATGCTGCTTTTTATCAGCTTTTTTTAATTTCATGGCACCAATTTTGCCTACTTAGTCTTTTTTATTAAATATAAAACATCTTGTTTTCAGTGCTTTCAGTGTTAGTTTATTTTACTGCTTTGCCTTCAGTGCTTATTCATTTATTATATCAAAACATAATTTTACATTAAAAGCAGTCTATCTAGCTTATCTAATCTCTTCTGTCTTCAGTAGCTGAGATTTAGAGGTTACCCGTGTACAACTTATTAAATTAAACAAGCATGTTCATTCATGATTTTACTTTAGAGTTTAATAATAACTGCTCTTTGCATATTTTCTGCAGAATTTAATGACGAAAAGCAAATATTAGATTATGCATTTCAACATTTTCATTTTATGAAATTTGAAAGACTTTTTTATAGAAGCAAACATCAGATAAAATCATTATCATTATTATGTTGCAAACATTCCCATTTTCACTGCGTATCATTGCAAAGTATCTAGTAATAAATCCGTTTTTAATTGTAAGCAACTGCTGTAGCTTCATGTGCGCGTGCATTTAGCTGCGTGAAGCATTTTTTATTTGAAATTGTTTTGCAGCAATGTATTGTTTTATAAATAAAAAAATTTAATTAATTATTGAACAATTAATGAAAAATGTTTACATTTTAATATTTAATTTATTCTTTAATACTATTATTTTTTACTGTACAATTGGTTGTATACTGTAATGTAATGTACTTTAGAAATTTCTAATTGCTGTACGATTCTATGTATATGATGTGTTGTAATTGATTTTTTATAAGTAAGGTAATATTTTTTAAGTTTGTTTTTCTAGGATGTATAAACAATGATGAGGTCTTTTTTAATTTTATTAATTTGATGTATTTTTTGTTAACATTATTTTATTCTTTTTAATTATTGTATAATTTAATATATTATTTTTACTGTATATAGAAGATTAATTTTTTCATGACTACATTTCGATGGCCTTGGCAATACGAATTTCCTCCTTTTTTTACGTAAGTAAATTGTCAGTTAATTTTCATTACGTTACAGTTTTGTTAGACTTCAACCAAATCTGCAAACTAGAGAAAAACAGTTAGAAGCGTGGGCATCTTTAGTTCTGAATTACTTCCAAGCAAATTGCCTTCACTGTTTAGACGTTGTGGACGCTCAACAATCTGAATTGTTTTACAATACCAAGATTGATCGTCAGTCTTTTACAATCTGTTATTTTATTTGTATTTGTCTATATATTATTATGATTTTAGGAAAGCTATCTTTAGAGGGCATTTATGCGGTTTTAGATCGACTGAAGCAAAGCAGTATGTATTAATTAATTTTTGGAAAATTTATGTTGAGCATTTACATCAATTGTGCTCAAAGTCACTATTAGTGGCTGATGTTAAAACAGTTGTATAAAGTGATCGTTTCATTTATTCGTTTTTTTATTATTTCTATTTTTCTATTAGATTAATTAATACCTCGCTGTCTTAGAGCATTTAGAGTGGCAAGACAAACAAAAGCGGCGATGTCTTATTTTTTGGCGATCGCCTGCTGAATGGGCTACCTTAATTTATGATTGGGTATACTTTGTGCTATTTTTTTTTAATTTTATGAAGTTAAAAAGTTTTATAGGCTGTTCGTAATGGATTCACTAATTCTGTGTGTACTTTATTTGAATTAATGCACGGGGAAGATTCGGTGGATGAACGTAAGCAGTATTTTTTCAAACTAATGCAAATTGATTATTGTTATATTATAATGTATGCTATATTCATTGAATTCAGCTTTTCATAAATTGAATGAAGATGTACTTTTGGAAGCGTTGCATCAGTTAGAAGTTTCTGGTAAAGCAGAATTAATATTAGTGGACAGTAATAACAAAGGTGTAAAATTCTTTTGAAAATTTTGTCTGAAATGGATGAAGAAGCATACGTTCAAGAAGGCGATGTTGTTGTCATATATGTAAATTATAAGAAAATGTATGCAGTGAAAATTGAGAAAGGGCAAGTTTTTCAGATAAAATACGGAGCTTTACAGCATGATTCTGTTATTGGTAAAAAATACGGTTCGAAAATAACATGCCCAAAAGGTTATGTGCATGTTTTACGACTGACGCCAGACTTATGGACGTTGACGTTGACTCATCGTACACAAATTTTATACACAAAAGATTGGAGCTTAGTAATTTTGCAGCTAGAATTGAAACCTGGAAATAGAGTAGCAGAAGCTGGAACAGGAAGTGGTTCACTTTCAAACGCAATTATTCGTTGTATTGGATCAACGGGCAAATTATTCACCTTTGATATCGATGAAAATCGTGTGAAAGCTGCTAATCAAGATTTCCAATTGCAAGGATATGAAAATGTTGCAATTGCTGAGCAAAAAGATGTTTGCATAGATGGATTGCCATTTGAAGATGAAGTTGATGCCGTTTTTCTTGACCTTCCAAAACCTTGGCTTCTTCTTAATTCAGTCAAAAGAGCAATGAAACGACACAAGCTTTGTCGTTTTGGATCGTTTTCGCCTTGCTTAGAACAAGTCCAGCATACTTGTCAGATTCTTGGTGAATGTGGATTTGTTGATATTATTACTATTGAATGCGTTCAACGCACCCTACATGTTCGTCCTGTGAAATTTGATTCTTTCTCATCTTTGCAAAAAAGTGAACAAAAATTTGAAGAACTTCCTATTCTAAATAATGCAATGCTGGACTGCAGACCACTTCCAGAGAAGCAGCCAGTTCACACTGGATTTTTGTCTTTTGCTACTAAATTGCCTGAACGACAGTAATTCTGCATACATATATAAGCACTTATATCTCTGTCAATTTTTCTATCCATATATGTATGTATACATATTAAAATGCATATATTATTCGTTTAAGTTATAAACATTATTCGGAATGCAGTATAGTGTTGATGAAATTCAAAGAAAAAAAAATTATATTAAATAAATTTCAATTTTTTTGGAATGGTTTTCATGTATAGTATTTTGTATATTAAAGTAAATAAAAAGGAAAAATGTACAGTGCAATATTTTTAAGTTCTATGAACTGAAGTTTTAAGTATTATAAATAGAAAAGACCTTCAATGAATACATTAATTAATATATCTTTTTAAAATGAGCAATTGAATCTAATTTCCCAAGTTATTGCTATTATTGATCGTTTTTGATCGATTAAAATCCATTCGAACCATTTGAAAATTTCGTAAACTATAGGCTTTACTGTTTTGAGAGAAAGAATGACAAACTTTTTTTTAATGTAATTACTACTTTTTTGATAGACAGGCATTCACATTGATAAATGATTATGTTATGCAGAGTTTCATGGGAAACTGGCCAGTGGTTATGGAATAAATGGTCTCTAAAGTTGGCACTGCCTGTGTTAACACATATAAAAATTATCCACTTTTTTGACAATATTCTCAACACCTAGGGATATAGGAAGAATGCGGATAAGTTTTTAATAGTTCTCTAATTGTTTCTGATCGTTTTAAATTAAAGGTAATCATTTTAGGGAAAAAAGTTTTTCTCAAAAATTTTGAAATTTTGTGAGCTATAGACCAGGCTGTTTTGGGAAAAACGGCGAAAAACTTTTTTTCACAATTTAAACTTTTTTTGATTGTTATACTTTCACATTGCTGAATGCTAGTGCTTTGCAGAGTTTCATAGGAAAATGTCAAGCAGTTGTGGAATAAATGAACTTCAAAGTTGGCATACTGCCTATCTTAACACATAGGAAAGCTTCTCACTTTTTCCTCGATTTCTCAGGAAATATGCAATTTGGAACTGTGTGGATCAGTTCTTTGTACTTCCCTCATCGTTTCCAATCTGTTAATATCCATTACATCCATTTTTGTTAAAAAAAGTTTTTCTCGAAAATTTCAAAATTGCTTGCGTTTTGACTTGCTTGTTTTGCGAAAAATGGCCAAAACTTTTTTTTCAAAATTTGGAGTTTTTTTGATTGATATACATTTATATTGATAAATTATTGTGTTTTCGTAAATTTGACCCCAAACTATTCAGTAGTTCTGGAATAAATTGCTTTTAAACTTTTCATTGCCCATGTTAATACACAGGAAGCTTCCCAGTTTTTTCAAGATTTCTCGAGAAGTATCTAACTAGAGAGGGCGGGAATATGCTCATTGGATTTGAAACTTTATTCCAAATCGATTAATACCCATTTTGTCTACTTTTGAAAAAACAACATTTTCTCAAAAATTTCAAAATTTTCTGATGTATAGAGACTTTTGCTTGCTTTGCGAAAAATAGCGAAAAACTTGTTTTCAAAATTTGGAGTTTTTTTGATTGCAATATCTTTATATTGCTAAATTATTGTGTTTTGGAGAGTTTTAGCGAAAACAATCCAGTAGTTGTGGAATAAATTCCCTCCAAAGTTTGCTTTGCCTATGTTAATGCATGGTGAGGTTGTCAGTTTTTTGAAAATATCTCGAGATGTATTCCACCATAAAGGGCGGGAATATGCTCATTGTACTTGTCAAATTGTTCTGAATCGATTAATACCCATTATGTTCATTTTTGTGAAAATCACTTTTTCTCGAAAATTTCAAAATTTTCTGATCTATAGACTTGCTTGATTAGCGGAAAATGGCAAAAAATTTGTTTTCAAGATTTGGACTTTTTTTAATTGCTATATCTTTATATTGATAAATTATTGTGTTTTGGAAAGTTGGAGCCTAATCTGCCCAGTAGTTGTGGAATAAATTATTTTTAAAATGGAGATCGCTTATGTCAATACACAGGAAGCCTTTCAGTTTTTTCAAGATTTCTCAAGAAATATGCAACTAGGGAGGGCGAGGTTACTCTCATTGTATTTCGGACTTTGTTCCAAATCGATTAATATCCAATTTATCCATTTTTGGAGAAAAAGGTTTTTCTCGAAAATTACGAATTTTTCTGAACTATATATAGACTTGCTTGTTTTGCGAAAAACAGCAAAAAACTTTTTTCACAATTTGGAGTTTTTTTGCTTGCTATACTTTTATATTGATAAATTATAGTATTTTGCACAGTTTCAGCGCAAACTGCCCAGTAGTTGGGAAATAAATGACCCCTAAAGTTGACACTTGCCTATCTTTAATACACAGGAAAGTTAATTTGCCATCTGTAACTTTCTTTGCAGAGAAACAACTTGCGCAAATTTCTGTAAATACAGCACTTTTTCGTTTACGTAATGTATTTTTTCAAAATGTGCAACCTTGTGCAATATTTTCTAGTTTTGAACAATCCATTTTTTCTCATTTTCTGACCATTTCGCCAAATTTAATAAAAGTTGTTTAAAAGCTAGTTCAAAATTGAATAAACCATTGAATTTATTATGTTTACACTTTAGATTATACTAATTTATTTCTTTACTATAATAAACTGAATCAAATTTCCAAATTTATTGCTATCAAATATTCATTGATACCTGCTCATCAAAACGTATGCATCACATGTCATTGCTTTGTTAAAATAACAAGCAACATTTCATGGAATAGCATCCTCATTATCATTTTCATTATTTATTTCCTTTATCTTTATTCTTTGTTATTCCTTTTCTTTGAGGCAAAATGTGGGGCTCCTTAAATCCATTTTCGTTATGCTAATAATGATTTAATGCCGCTTTGCATAATCAGCATTCAGTGTAGTACCTGGAGATAGAAGTAGTGGAAAACGCAATGTAAATGAAAAAATAAACAATTTATGACAAATCAGTGTGCTCATTCATGATATTTAATCAAAACTTTAGCGACAGTAATCTATAAGTTCAGTAAAACTAATTCCATGTCCCTCGAAAATTGCAACGATTAGTTAAATGATTTCTTCATAAGTATAAACGATATGGCTCCGGAATTGGATATGGAGAAAAAGGTACGTAAAATTTCAATAACGTACAATCCATAATTTTGTAAGAAATATGATAAAATTGTCCGTTTGGGTATTTGACATTTACAGACGAGGAAAAATGTAATGATTGCATGCATGAAAATTGCAACCGAATCGGATAATTTTGAATAACTCTTATTTCTGAATTGTAATTAATCAAAAAATTGTGAAAATAAAGAATTTTAATTCAAAGTATTGTAATACATAAAAGAAAATCAGGATCAATTTTTCTTATAATCAGACACTATTTTTGACCCAAAAATTAATGAAATTATCATAAAAATTCATAAAATGATTTCACATGCCTAATTAATAAACATAATAACTGAACAAATAAAATAATAACATAATAAACATATGTGTTTTATTTCTGCTCCTGCTATCACCATTAAAAGCCCTTTGTTGTTTCACTTTTTCTGAAACAGGCAATAAAAAACGGCTCGTATATGTTTGTAGTAGTTTTTTTAATGATTTCTGATCAGTCGATAAATAAATCAATTCCAGTAATTTTTGGAAATAAAAGTTTTTCTCAAAAATTTCGAAATTTCGTGGGCTATATAGACTTGGCTGTTTTTCGTGGGCGTCAAAAAGTTTTTTCAAAATTTGGACTTTTCTTGCTATTACACTTTTAAATTGATAAATAATAATAATTTGAAGAGTTTCATCGAGAACTGCCCATAGTTGTGGAAAAAATGGCCTCTAAAGTAGACACTTTGCCTATATTAATAAATAGGAAAGTTGCAAACTTAACACAATGTATAATGCAGTACTTTGTTAGTGAATGTAAATTTATGCTTTGTAAGCAGTTTAAGAAACTTATACTTAAGACTGATACATATCATTTATTATAATATAGAGTCTCATCACATATGTGTCAATATCAAATACGATGAAATTCATAAAACTACGGGTAATTCACGAAATGAAAATTCTCAATAAAGCATCAGCTGCTTAGGCAGCTGCTTATCAATGGATTTCAGGTTACGGCTTAATGCAATCAAAGAAAATTTATAGTCTGGGTGAGCTTGCCATTGATTGGTAGTTTGAAGAAATCATTTTTTATGAAGTTATACCAATATAAACTAGATTTGACTGCGTTGATTTATCAACGGATAGAAAAGAATTTTTGTCAAAATAACTTTGGTTGAATGTGATAAATTCAAATATTTATGATGAACAAAATAATATGAGCATATTCATAGACCAGATGTTGACAGGAAATAATTTGCTTCTGGTTGTCTAATTTATTTAATGATTTAACTAACGCTTCATTCATAATATAAAGATGATTAAGTGACTGGTGTAAAAAAAAACATTTTTTAGGTTATGTTAGTGTAATCATGTGCAACGGACTACGAAAAACGAAGCATCTGCCTATGTATATTATATTTAACTAGCACAGGGCCAATATTATCTGCCTATAAACCGCACGGCTTTATGTTCTTTATATTATACGGCGTATATGACAAGACACTAATTAGTAGCGTTGCCCGGGTCAAAAGGTCACAGTAGCTGTCAGTTTAGGCTATCTCTGAACAATAGCACAAGAAGACGCTGGCATCCAGGCGGCTGAAATACAAAGGAAGACGCGGAAAGATAAGAGCAACCAAAGTTGGCCCCCTGGAGCGAGCCGAGCAATCGCCGCCAATTACGGGCGCCACGGGATGCAGGATGTATTAGTCAGTGAGCGTCCAACAGGGGTCAGGAGTAGTGAGAGATGAGGAGTTGTGAGCAGCGTGTGAGCGTGTGTGGGTATGCGCTGGTGTGTTGTAATGCCGTTGTAAATAAAAGTTGTGTACCAGACTCTGAGTATGACAAGAGGTCAGGAAGAACGGCGGGGTGTGCTCGCAGAACCGCTTATATCGTTCATGGAGAATGCGGAAGCCGTAGAGTGGCCCGTTGAGAGCGACTCGTTACACATGGATGCCTGTTTTGAGTGTATTTTTAATTTTCATTAGATATCTTCATCTAATTTGCAACTGTAACAGCACCTTGTCCCTTAAAGAACGCCAGAAAGCAGACTAACAAAATTAGAGCAGTAGAGATATATCGACAGACTTTGCTCAAGCAAAACAGCAGGCGGCATCTGTGCGCGTTTCCCATCAATCAACACTTTAATGGCTATGGTTTATCATTGTTAATGCTCCTTTGCACTTAATTTTATTATTGAAATTCATCTATTTTGCATATTTTTTATAATATAAAATGTAAATATTCAATATATACCAATCACAAATACCAATTCAATTCTTTGATTAGATGACAATCTACAGTAGACCACATTTATACTTAATTTTTATTAGGGAATGCTTTGATTGTTTTCCGTTGCAGTTCAGTAGATGGATTGTTTTGATTGTGCGATGTTGCCTGACCTTAATATACCGCCTGAAGCATGGAAGCCAAAGGAGGGTATTCCATTTTGTGAAGGCTGGGATTATGCAGAAGTTTCTGGAGAAGGAGACGTTGAACTGTAATAAGTTATAGAGCATATATAATTTTCTAATTCATTAAATTTATTTCAGCATTCGCGTATTATGGAACCGCATGACAGGTGATAGAATTGTGATGGAAATAATGAAAATTCCTACGCAAAGAGCAAATGAAAAGGTTTTTTATATAATTTTCAGAATGAAATGGAATAATGCATTATTGTTTAAGGCATCAGTTCTGCAATCATGTCGATCGATATTACTGGATTGTGTGTCAAAACTTTTCAGATTTTTTAGTGGTAAACGCAGCACCGTGTCGAATGAAGAGACAGCCTATTGTTATAAATATAATATATATACATATAATTATTATCGTTATAATATGGGTGCACGCGGTCAAAGTTGCACTGTTACTTATCTTCGTGGAAGATTTTAAAATAATTCGTTGTTTATTATGTACTTTTATTGGTTGCCAAAAAATAAAGTGCTTTATCTCAATATAGTTTTCTGTTATAGTGCAGTGTTGGCCTAGATGCGCTTGTGTTAATCATGTTTCTTAAAAAAATTGCATGTATAGAATAAAACTATTGAAAAAGTTTCAAAGCAATACAGCAACTTGTAATACAGTAAAGTTAACTGTCATCACCATTTATGCATACGTTGATTAACATAAATTTTAAAAAATTATAAATAAAGAGGTAAAATTTGATTAAAAATCTTAAGAGTTTTTATATTTTAAAAATTATTTTTAGTTCACTGTTTTCAGAATTACTAATTCATACTGTAAGAATTGAACCTAAAATTTGTTATTGGAAATTAATGTATGTGAGAAATTTTTTTAAAAAATGGAAAGCGTGATAATGTCCATGTGCGCTAGTTTGGCAGAAAAATGTAAAATTAGCAATTTCAAGTATAAATCTTTGAAAGAATTAGATGGTAGGCATGTTTTTTATTCTTGATTATTTTATTTTGAAGACATGTTAAGTTATTTTTTCATTGTGTGTAACTTTATTCAACATTAATGTGATTAATAATATTTTCTTGTCCAGTAATAAATTTTACTTAAAATGTCAGTTTATATTTTATAGAAAGAATATGATGAATTTCTTAAGACATCAGTCAAACTGAATTTAATTACCAGTTTACGACTTCATTGGAATGCAGTTTTCAGTATATTATCTTTTTAATCAAATTGTTAAAAAAAACTATCGGTGTATGTTGTAGAAAGCAGTTAAATTTATGAATTTTTATAGTTATGAGAGGTGTGCGCTTTTGATTTCATATTTTAGCACAATTTATCTACGATCTGTATTGCGCTATTTGTGTACCTGCTATGGAATATGATCCGGTGCTTTCTCAGTTTGTTGTTCCGTCAGTTTTACTTACATCCGTAATAGAATGTATTTCTGAAAATTTTATCAACTTTGATTTACAAGAAATATTTACCGCCAATGTGAGTAATTATTTTCAATTACATATGCAAAGATGTAGATAGAGTGTGATGTAATTTGAAATTAAGGACTTGCTTTCACACAAAGTACATGCTTGGTATGCAGTGCTTAAGTTGTTCGACAGTATTTATGAATGTTTGTGTAAAGAGGAAGATTTGGATAAAGGTGATAGAGTTGAAGGAGAAACTGTTGCAAAGGTCGAAATATCTTCAGCTAAAGATGATAAAGATTTACAAGTTGCGAAGAAAATTGCACCTTCACGAACTAAATCAAAACCACGTTCAGTCATTTATTCTCCTCGTCTTCAATATTTACGACAAAAGAGAATGCGAGATTATCGACGCAAAACTGTTGCAGCAATGAAATCAGATGAACGTTGCTTATTGTCAGATTTGAAAGCAATTCAAGAACTGAACGTATGTAATAAATTGCTTCTGGATTCAGCAGTTAAAAGACGTCACTATTTGAATTCTTTGAAAAAAGCACGAATTTCTTGTCACAATATTCAATGGCGACACAGACAATTGAAAGCACAGGTTGTACGAATGAAGGCAAATTTGGAAAATGAATTGCATAAAAAGCAATTATTAATTAATGATTTTAAAGATAAAATTTCCAGAAAGTTGTTACACGAAATGAGCTCAATTGAAGAAAAAGATTTCACATTATGAATGGTATAATTTTGTTGTGTATGAATGAATTACATCACTTTTACCGCAATGCATATGAATAAATTTTTTTATATGCTTCAAAGCAAGTATTTTTTATATGTTGCTTGATGTGTTTATATTGTTTTCAAGTTTTCAACATTTCAAAATCATTTGGGTTATCATAATTTTATTTCAAAGCGTCCTATATATATATATATATTGCTAAATTAAACTTAACAAATACTAAAATAAATATTCTTTTGAATAAATAAATAAGCAATAAAAGTAAAACATTAAAGAAATGAGTAAATAAATGGCAAATTAATTGACCTTAAAATGGTCATACAAAACACTTGGACACGCTTGTATATGTTGAATATATATGTTGTATTGGAAATTATAATTAACGTGAAGACGCTGTTTTAGATGTTGAAGGTTGACAGTCGGAATGAAGAATGGAATCATTTAAACGATCTTTTAAAAGTTTGAAAATTCTTTTAAAATCAATACCATCTCCCTAAAAGCAAAGTATTCAAAACTATCGGAGCGCAAAGCAACAACATGATCTAAAGCAAATGTAACCTTCGATAATCGAAAGTCGATCATTGTCAAATCTTTCATTGCATAAGCTGTCACTTTGATAGAAAGTGGATTACGTCGACTATCTACAGTTGCTACCGATAATTCATTACAACTTGCACGCACTATTCCCATGCCTGCATCCGAGCAAGCTTCTTCAACTTTGTTTACAGCTTCATCAGGAGGCAAACTGAATTCTAAGCGTGTCATTCGTTTCACCAGTTTGTCAATGGCATCCTGAATTGGAAACTGTGGATAGTCGAATTCAGAATTCGAATATAGCGTCTAGCGCTTGCAGTCACATAGCGCAATTCATACCAAATCTGATGGCTGCGAAGTTGATTGACTGCTCAGTAGCAAATTATCAAAGTTAGAAGGCTGTGAGAAACTCCTCATGTTGTAATCTGACTCCATATGCGGACGCTTATTTGACGTCCCTTCGTCGCTAACTGAACAATCACCAACATTTCGTTTACCATTGTTAACTGGCTGCGAGGAGCAAACTGTTGCCGGTTGATTTGTTAATCGCTTTTTGTCATCATCACTGTGCAAACTTTTTAATCTCAACGGTTCCACAGGATATGATTTTTCTAAATCAATTAAAAACATATAAAACAGATGCTTAACAACAATTCCAATTCATACTTGAAAAATCTTTCAAACACCATTTGTGTTCAAAAATTTGCTTTATAGTACTTCTTTTTTCAGGTTCACCTCGCAAAATATTCTTTATTAATGCTGAAAATTTTCACTCGTAAAAAAACTCTCGCACAATTATGCAACAAACTTACATAATGCTGAACAATCGATTCTTGTCCAAGGGCTTGAATTCCAGCATTTTCCTTCAAGCCACTTTGCATAACGCGTGCATTTGACTTCAGGTGTATCCCATGGTAGTTCTCCAGTAAGCATCGCTACCAGAATAACACCGCAGCTCCAAATGTCTGCAGGTTCAGCATCATAGTAACCTGTGATTACTTCCGGAGCCATATATGGGAAAGTACCACATCTTGTTTCCAATTTGCGTACTTTACCTTTCTTGTTTCGAAAAACGGTTGCCATTCCAAAATCAGAAATTTTCAATACTCCTAAATTGGTTAGTTGAAATACAAGCATAACCCACATTCTTGAAATAACAGAAAGAAATTCTTCAACAATCTAGATCTGACCAACTATTACACAACAATATCCTGTATATTGAAAAGAACTTTCTGTTGTATAACATTCGCATTAAAAGATTAACACAAATTGCTTGTTGTTCTCTATGACCCACATCACCACATTAAGACAAAGAGATGTTTATCCGCAAAAGCACTTGATTGATGCGTTCTCAACTTGACAAGGTGAGGTCAATTCTATTGTTAAGAAGATTATCCCCACTATTTGCTGTTCTATTCAGAAAATGTCACCTATCTAGAACTGATCACAGACAATGATGTCCTAACCTAAAAATAAAACGATAAAAAAAATATATATATTATCCTGAACCATTGTCTAACAGTTGCATAAGGTTTCTGATAAATACCAATGCCCTGAAAACCTTACAACTACAATAAAGTTCAGCAGGATTGTTCTACAAACGAATAACAAAGGAAATAATGTATGAAAAAATTCGGTTAATCTCAAACAATGAACTAGACTATAAACCAAAATGTTGAAAATATTTTCCATTTTCTGAAAAAACATCTACAAATCACAGTAATTGAAAAACGTTCAGAATTTTATGCAAACTTACCATTATTAGATATTAAAAGATTTTCAGGCTTCAAATCTCGATGTGCAATGCCCTGGCTGTGCATGTATTCCTTAAAAGAACATTCAAAATTACCTGAAACTGAAGTGAAAGAGAAAAAAAAAATAAAAACTTACAATTCCTGAAAGAAGTTCTAAAAAATATTTATGAGCTAGAGCTACACCCGTACCAACATCGGGTTCTGAAAAATTAGATTTATGCATTGAAAGCACTTTTCAAGTTGTATTACAAGCTTACGTCTACCTATACGATCATAAAGTTCCCCTCCTTGGGCGTATTCTAAAAAAATATAGTATATGTTGTTTTCCTTTCGATAGCCTGCTGAAGCAATGACGTTTTCATGTCGCATGGTTCTGGAAATCAGCGCCTTAATAAAACAACAATGCATTACTCCATTTCATACCACATAGCATTAAAAATACCTCTTTATGAGCGTTGCGTACGCTCTCTTCGTTTTCCGGATCTGTTTTAATTACTTTCACTGCGACTGCTTCACGCGTGCAGCGATTCAATAGCAGTCTAACTCTGAAATAAATTTAATGCATAAAATATATACATGTATATACGTAAAACAAAACATTACTCTCCAAACGATCCTTCTCCAATAGTTTGCACATAATCCCATTCCTCACAGAACGGAATTACCTGACTCGAACTCCAGGTTTGTTCGCTAGGCGGAATTATAGTGTGAGTGAACATCACGCGATGGAAGCGAAGAGCAAAATGAACAGAAATTGAAAATCAAGCCTAGTGATCAAAGGTCAACATATTCCCTAACAGTAATCAAGTATAAATTTGCGTACTGTAACTGTTAGCGCAATTAGAACTTTTCACTGCTTTATATTTAAATATTTATACATCATAAAATTTTTAAATGAAGAAAATAAATAAAATAATTTAGTTTTATGCCTAAAAAATATTTTAAAAATGGCTGTAAATAAATTTATTTATACAATCATTTTATTGGTCAATTAAAATGCTGTTTCATTGGCTGTCTGTTGTGCTTTTCAGTTGGCTAAAATTAGTAATTTTTTATTGGCTGAAAATTATTTTGCTTTATTGCAGCCAAGAATTTGAAATATGAATTTATAATCTTTTGATTCTGATCTTTTGTAATTAAATAATCTTAAAAAGATAGCATATAAAAAGTTAAAGCTAGCACTTCTACATACAACATCAACAGATTTTGCAACTTTCGTAGTGTTATTTGTTAGTCAACCTCTTCTTGTATATTCATAATTAAATATTTTAATTTTATGCTAAGCTCAGCTTGTTGACTTGCGTTATTGCAAGTTTGGCTAACATGTTGCATTAAGAAACTTTCACAGCAACCAAAACAGCGCTGTTCATATCAGATCAATTCACAAATGTATAAAAATATGAGATAAACAACTTACAAGGCAATTTAATCAACGTGGTAAACTCAAGCGAGATGTAAGTCGATAACAGTAAAGAATAAAATTTAAAGCAAAAAATTAATTTTTCACTTTTCTCTATTGTAATTTTATTTATTATCATTTTTTCTGATTGAAAATCTGTTGAAAACTGCTTTTTTAATGCTTTTTAATAAATGAATTTGTATGCTACAACTGTTTTTTAATTATTTATCCAAACGTCTATTCTTTAATTGTTCCATCTTTTTACTTTATTGTTATTTTTTTTGGGAAACATTTGCTATCTTTTAAATGTAAAACTGTCAACCACTGAAAGTTCTTTATTTATTCATTAGGTCACGGCTTTGTCACAGTTTCTTCTGTTGTTTACGTTTAGTAAAATTATTGTAGTAATAAGAAGCAAATATTTAAAATTATAATTTATAATATTACTTCTAAATGTTTATTTTAAAAATCAAACTAAAGTACTTTCCAATTAATGCAGACATGTGCAATTATTGATAACATCTACTTTATTATTTTTTAATTTAGTTTTCCTTAAATTTAATTAATGATCGATTACTGTCTGATAAATTATGCAACGTTATCAAATGATAATATTAAATTTGCTTCAATATTTTTTGCAAAAAACCATGCCAACATTGCACTTATCACAAATCAAAAATGAAAGCATTTTTTGTTTTACTTTCAAATGTTCAATCATTGCATAAATTCAATAAAAAATATGTTTATGAATTATGAAAAAACCTTAATAAGAATTTCTGGCTTGGTATTGCCAATATTTAATAATAATAATAAGGTAAGCACGACACGAAATATTTCAAATGGTGTGAATAAAGAGGAAATATTAAAATAAAACAACCAAAGTAAAATAAAATGTGTTCTGTTAATGATCAATTGAAACTTTCTGGAATGGTAAATTCTCTTTGCTGATATAATGCATGGTCATTAAGTGCATTGCATTACATCGTTTTTTCTCTTTTTTTGGTGTATTTGGCTTGAATTGAGTTCTGATGGTCAATGATATTTTAATGACTAATTTGTTTGCAATTTGATGACGCAATTGATATGAAATTTTGCTTCTCTGTATAGGTCAATGAGCAGTTATGTATTCGTATCGAAGGTTAAGGGATTGGCCATGAACGTAGAATGGAAATCTTTGATCTATATCGTGGTTTGGAATTAGCCAGGGTCATGGCACAGCGACCTTCTTTGTTCTTGCATTGGAGTTCAGGATTGATCGCAACGTTGCATGATATGGCTCAGCAGGAGATCTTTGTCTCCCATTGTTAGTTGAACCAGAGCAATTTTTCTTGCATGTTCATTGTTTGTATTACATGCAAGAATCGATAACTCATGTTCTGCTTGTATATTTGACGTGCTGATATAAAAGAAATCAACCTGCATTCAGTTCACTGAATTTGAAAATCAATAGTGGGCGGATGCATTTTGTCTGTTACATAATTTTTAATAATATCGCAGAACTGATCCAAGTGCAGTTTAAAGTAACACCATTCATATTGGTTTAAAATTAAGCAAACATTAAAATACGGTTTGTATATTTTAAAGTAAACTTTAGGATTACCAGAAAAACAGTAATATTATTAGTGTTTTGTTAAAAAATTAGTAATTCCAATTATCGATAAGTAAAAAAATGGCAAAGAAAGAAGTTTCGGTGCCAGTTGTTCGTAAAGAAATTAAAAAAGAAAACTTGCCTAAGAGTGGTTTAAAAATTTTGACAAAATTTCGTCAAGAAGATGCGAATGGATTGAAGAAAGTGAATTGCATAATCCCAGCAGTTAAAGATATTATTACTACAAAACAAAATTGCAAAGTGACAACAGAAAATGTGTTGGATCGATTGAAGCAGCAAGTTATTCATGAAGAAAAAATTCACCTTCTTCTGGAGAAAAAGATAATTGAACACTGCCAGTGTAAGCATGATCATCAAGAACAAGAACTGTTCAAAATTGAAATTATTGAAAAACTGGGCGACTGTTTGTCATTAATTGAAAGCGTATTGCAAACGCTTGATCAAGAATATTGCAAAGATGCAGGTTCATCTGTTGTGACTGTTTTGCCACGGTTGTTAGAGAATTTTGAAAATTTGCTTCGTCATCATAAAATTGCAGATTTGCTAACATCCCATGAAAATGTTGACAAAGTGTTGAAGAAAGATGTGGATGAATTGAATGAAAAGATTGAAATACAAGAGAAAAATAATGCTGAACTGCGGAGTGTTGTTCAAATACTCATGAAAGGTGTTTTAGAATTTGGGGATGCATTGAAAAAATTTAACAGCAATCAGAAAACTGAAGAAGAAACAACATCAGAAATCAATGAATGTACATTGGATGATGGAAATTTAATTGCAAAGCTGAAAAAGCTGGATAGTATTAACTCAGAATTAATAGAAATTGTCAAATTAACAGAGAATGCAGTGAAAATTGCCATGATGTTTCACGGAGACAATGAAAATTTCATCTTCGACCATCAAACACAAGTAAAAGAAGAAAACATTTCGCTTGATCAAGCTTTAAATAATTTATGCACTGTAACGTGCAAATTTTTTTCCTACGGTGCAAATCAAATCAAAAAAATGGAAAAAACAAAAAAACATGAAATAGAACAACTTGATTTGATTAAAGAAAAGATTAAAAAGCACTTGGCTAAAAAAGAAAAAGTTTTGCAAAATTCAAATTCCATCGTCAACAAATATAATGCTCGAAAGCACGAATTGCAGATGCAAATTGACCAACTTCAAAATGAAGATAATCAACTCATAACTTTGATTATTAAGAATCCCGAAGGTATATTTAGCAACATTTATGGAAATAATTATATACTGAAGAGCAACAAACAAGCTGACTCTTCGCTGATGGTTCTTCTGCAACAGTTTGTGAAAAATAAAAGCGACATGGCAGTTATTTTTAGAAAGTTTATTACAAATGAACTCTGTCATGCATCTTTCACACATCTATATTTTGAGGAAAAAATCAAAGAAGCAGAATTATTATTCAACCAACTCTGCTATAGTGCAAATATGCTTTATGCGGAAAGCATCCAATTAGATGAAGACATGGCTAATGTTGAAGAAGGAATTAAACAGTCAAAGTCTAAATTGGAAGATTTGCAAAATCGTGGAGATTATTATGAAGAAGATGTTCAAAAAGAAAAGTCTTTAAAAAGTCAGCTTTTATTAGCAAAAGAAGCACACAAAATTGTGGACACAGAAATAGAATTGGTTAATAGTGAGTTGTGCAATTTGCAATGTGCTCATCAAGTGCAACTTGAAAGATTAAAATATAAAGAAAAGCTTTTAAAGAAACTAGACTGTGATTTTCTCACGATGCAAAATTTCAACAAAGTTGAAGGTTTTCCCAAAGAACTATGTGAAGCTTATAGAAGAGAAGAACATCACCCAGAATTATATAGGGAAATTGATACACTTTTCGACGAGTTTCGAAGTGCTGCAAGTAAAAATTTAAAAGTGAAAAAAATTAAATATATTATTCAGAAAAAATTGGACAAATTAAAATATGAATTGAAAAAGGTGTGTGAAGAAAATAGAAAAAAGAAAATGGAAATTTTGCATCTTGAATGCTATTATAAAATCAAACAAACGGCAGATATAGATGAAAAAGATTTGTCCAATTTAAGCATGGATCACCATGCCTCGTCATCACAGAGCAAAAAGTTATCACTCCCTTGTATATTTGAAGAAGATGATGTTCATGCAAATGATGAAATGCGAACATTGGAAAGTGAAGAAAAGAAAACAACAGGAATTTCAATGAACTTTAGTGGGACAGAATATGAAATTCTTAGTTTGTTAAATGAAATGGAAGAATGTAACAAAAGTTTTCAAAAATTAGCAGAATCTGAAGAAGAATTAGCTCATCATGTGTCAAACGATTTTATCTCTATCACTGAAGAAATTGTAAATGGCAGTTCATTTTATGAAGACATAAAACTGGAAGCAGAAAAGAGATTTCAAAATGAAAAAACCGAAAAGTCCATCTCTGAGACAGATAATTCATCAGCACAGGAAGAATCAACTGCTCAGAGCTTTTCTGAAAAAAGTTATCCATCAAAAACTGGAAAACATGAGTCAGATTCAGAAGATTCAAGAAATAATGAAGAATCAGTAAATAAATAAGTACTATCATAATTACAATAAATTGTGATTATGAATTCAAGCATTTTCATGATATTCATTTCTAAAAGCTCGTTATATTAATTTTCTGTTCAATTTACTTTATATTTTCATTGTGCTGCTTTACTGACGTATTACGAATATATTCTTTCAGTGAATTAAAATTTTACTTGCATCTTTCCATTTTGCATTTCTAAAACCTGGAATATTAATTTTTTAATTTAAAGCATATTATACATACTGTGTGTATTTGCAATTTTTGAAATTTATTTAGATTATTACTTTATATCAATTAATAAATTGTGTAATTTTATACTCAGAAATACTTACTCATGGTACTATGGACATGTCTTGTTTATATAATAGTTGAAAACAGCCAGCATATAGCATTGCACTTATCAATAAGATTAATTCTGATCTATAAGTAGTAGAAAATAATAGCAATACTGCACTACAACTAAATATTTTATCAAACATTGCATATCACTATATTTTTAAAATGCATATGTTTAAAATATACGAAAAACAAGAAATGACGCAAGAAGCAAAAAATAAATTTATGACTTTTGTATGTACAAGTAGGTTCAAATTATTTCAGAAGTGCTTGTATTTATATAAAGTTTCCAGAACAAATGCAAACATGCTTTACAAGCCATAAATTTATTGAAAACCAATGCATTTACATATAAGTGGGATTATTTATAACTTATTTGCAACTTTATGAACATCAGTGAAAGTAAAACTACCTACTGTTCAAAAAAATCTGAAATTTTGTAGTCCTAGTAAACAAAAAGAACAGATTCGAAGCGGTTCAGCATTTGAAGAATGTTTTGATATTTTTTAAAAATGTGTATAACATTTAATGCATTCTGACTTAACAAAAAGTGACTGATATAAATCAGAAGCATCCTCAATTTCAGCATTATACTCTGATCTAGAAAGACAGCAACTTCTGCTATTATGCAGCTAAATTTATCAAGATTTATAGTTTGCTATGCATTCATAACACATACAAAAGATGACTGGCGCAGGCAAAATTTTTGAAAATGGTCGCAGAACTGAAAAATGCTATTATTTTGTAAAGCTGACCTGACTTCAACAATGACAGCTGACTTTTTTATATCTACGACAGGAAACGATCATATCATGGACATGTGCTTTATGAACAACTGTCAGATTTGCAAGATAAAATATGCTTTTTTAGATGCTGCAGCGACAGCTGTGTAACTATGCCAGAGATTGCTGTTCAGCAACGTGAGCCAGTTGTCTCACATCATCACATGAAAGGTCCAAATCCATCATTTTTTGGAATAACAACCCTTTCATATTTTATCCTTCAACAAAGGAATAGCTTTTATAATGCTTTGTGAGTGTGCAGTTTTTCTACCGATCCATTGTATCAAATTTCATACACAACTTTAACTTTAGGTAGAAACAGACATTC
The DNA here is from genome assembly GCA_001447645.1 of Trichinella pseudospiralis. Taxonomy (NCBI): domain Eukaryota; kingdom Metazoa; phylum Nematoda; class Enoplea; order Trichinellida; family Trichinellidae; genus Trichinella; species Trichinella pseudospiralis. The sequence continues at coordinate 729,498 of JYDV01000003.1, read as the reverse complement.
AAGCGTCAACATTGTTAAACATATCATAATTGAAGTATTGTCATTATCTTGATTTACAAAAATCAGAGAACTGTGTACTCCATAAATAACGCTGCACAAAGTATCTGTCTGGACTAAAGTCATTATGTACAAAATGCAAAAGATCAATAAAGTTTATAATAAAAGACTAGGCATATTGTCACTACAATGATAGCTGCCAATGTAGTTATAAATATCAAAAGATGACAAAGAATAAGACCCTAAACACCATTATGCAGTTTATTAAATTTGGTGCTGTAGATCTGAATGAACTAACATGCAAAATACACATTAAAAATTATTAACACCAAAATGATATTATTTTTAAAATATTAAATATTAATTTTACAAGGCAAGGAACAAAGAAAAATGGCTAAATCAAAAATGTATCTAAAAAAGTAATTATTTAATTCTGCTTTTAAGTTTTTTTGCCAATTGAATCATTTCAGCAATTAATCAGTTTAAATCCATATTTTTGAGAATGCAGTTTTTAAGAAATTTTCCAAAAAACTTCAAATAAAATTTTTCTTGTTATATAATTCTTTTTTTATGCCTGTTATTCTGCATGATAGGCAAAGCAAAGATTTTGATCAGTATTAAACATTTGTAAAATTATTATTAAAGTGACATAGTCAGATATTAATAATTTTGAAAGCTATGATTTATTCAAATACATCACTGCATTTAGTTGGTAAAGCTCTCCTGGTAAAATCTCCCGAGGTGTTAAGGAAACAATTAGCAGAATCAGGATTGAAAAGATTGCTGGCAACTCCAACAACTAAGAGTTCATTATAATTTTAATAAAAGAATGTGCAAAAGTTGTAAATAAACTACATTTATTAAATACCATTAGCAGAAATGAAAAATAACTAATTGAGAAATATTTTTAAGTTTTTCTATTTTCTTTAAAAATTAACAAACATCGCCGTATGGTAGCACGTATGCAAAGCAGTACTATATACTCGATAAATTAAAAAAATATAAAGTATTATTTTACAATTTCTGCATTCTGTTGTTGAATTGAACTGAGCATACACATTAAAAGAAACAGATCATCATAAAAATCAATAAAAAATATTCCAATTAAATGTCACCGCTAAAGTAAAACTGAACAGTTATTCCACCATGAAGTTAGCGGTAATCAAAAAATAAGTTTTCTTGAATCATCTACAATGCACTTGAACGACACACTTCTTTTCTGCTATAAATATAAAATAAATTCAAATTACAGTTCCTTTTTTTGTGGCGTCATTGCTATAATTCTAAGTTTGATCATTTTAGCAGCTACATTTAAAATCAAAGATATATACAGAGATATTCTTTTCTTAAGAGGTAATAATTTAGGCTTTTTTTAATTAACGCGGAAAGACTTAATTTGAGTATTTTATATTATTTTTATACTTGTGATTATAATATACAAATTATTGTTTAAATTGTACATTTATTTAAATAATGTCGAAAGTTTTTTTAATGAAAATAAATGTTATTTATTCATCATTACACATCCATAACTTTTTTTATATTTTGAACATGAACAGCATTTTTTATTGTTTAGTAATATATATATATATATATATATATGTGTGTGTGTGTGTGTGTGTGTGTGTGTGTGTGTGTGCATAAATATTTACTAGATAGACATTTTAGACAGTTTCTGTAATAACAATAAAACATTCAAAGCCGTATTATAATAAAAAATAATAAATAAATAATAAAATAAGTTGTAGATCAATAAACGATATTTCATTTCATGAATCCATAGATCTATAAATTTTTTTATTTTAATTAATGTACATATTTTAATCATTTGTAGTAGTATAGTTTTATTGTGAATGCAATTATGCGTTGCGTAAAAGCTGAATTTGAAATGCAGCAAAAATTTATATCCACAATGCTAATAAAAAAGCGTTTAATTAATAAAGTAATATGTTTTATACTTGTTATAAACATGACGGTTAATGTTTTAAGCGATTTAAATTGAATTTTTTTAACGAAATTTAACTTTTTATATTTTTATTCAAATATAAGCTTATATGTGCATAATTTTATTATTTACATATATATTTTGAATACAATTTATATAAATGATTAGCTTTATTTTCTTGAATTGATAATTTGAATTAAACATTTTTATTATGTGTAATTTAAGTAGAATAAATAGGTATTTTTATTTAATTTTGACTTAAAAATGGGTTAAAAACGTAAAAACCTTAGGTTATATTTCAATTACTTAATGTATATTGCAATGACTGAATATGTCTATTTATGAATGCATCTAATAAAACACTTTTAATTTGAATAGCATGTGTTTTGTACTTATTTTTATCTTAGAATTATTTTGAATTTTTAACAAGATCATATGACAATAATATATAATGCTACAATTTATAAATTAAACTGAGTAATTGCCATACTTTTGTATGAAAACTAGGATTATCATTTTCTACTGGTATGATAGTGATATTAAATGTTTTGTTCAAAAAAATTAAAAAAGACAAATAGCGTTGCTAAAGCGTTTTGAAACTTTTTATTATACTTTCACTATTTCTTTTAAACATTATGAAATGTCAGGAATAATATGTAAGTTTTCATCCTTGTGCATCAATTGTGCAGATTCATTATTAATACCTTGCATTGAGAAAGCCAAATCAATATAGTATTAACACTGGATAAAAAATTTTAATTCACTCTATTAAACTTACCTTTTTTCTATTATTATTACGTAGTTGATTTTTTTACGTTATTGACTATAAATTTTCAAACAAATAAAACAACATTATATATATTAAATTAAAATTTCATAGTCAATAACGTTTCGTTAAAATATAATACAATTTTTTTATTTGCTTGTTTATTTATAACATTTAAAAAATTTACACTATCTTTTTTAAATTAGATATATTGCATAATAATGAAATTATAAATGTTAATAAATGATTTTATTCTTCACTTATCGCGAGTATCAATTTTATGGGTTTTATTTTATGGTTTATATCAATATATGCATTTCCATAACAATTTTGTTGTTACCCTCTAACTTTTAAACTTAATTATATTCATCATTAATTAATTCAGTAATAACTATTCTATAAGTTCTGTAAGTTTTCCACATAAATAAAAGTAATATTTTTGATAAGGCAAAAAATAGATTGAATTTTTAATATTTTTTAAATAAAGCACTTCTTTATTAGTATTGCAAATATTTACCAGTAGTAAAATATGCAGTTATTAAAATGAAATTTTAGAATTATAAATAACAGTTAAGACACTGCAGACATTGTCTTTTTAGCATTACTAATTGCAACAATCCTGCACAGCATGGGTTTGGTCGCATCATTTGTGCGAAATGTTTATATAAGGGCTGTTGGAAATAGCTGTTTAAAGCGCTGGCAATGTCTTGTTCAAGGTGTACACCTTGTTTTTTATGAATTTGGGGATATTTCATGCATACTACTATTCATAACATTATCCTTGAATCGATTGTTGGCAGTCTGTTGTCCTATTTGGTATTTTAAATATGCAAAACGTCAATATGTAAAAATGCTTGTTTATTTATTATTTGCTTTAGCCGTTTGCATTTACCTTTTTATGTGTACAAGCATAATAGCAGTGGCAAAGATGCGCAATCATGCAGTTCCTGCATTTTGTCTCAGATTTCATGTATTTGGATATAATAACAGAAAACTTTACATTTTTGCTTTACTTTCTTCGTACTATTTCAGTTTTTGTCTTTACTTGTGCACATGGCTGATTCTTCGCATAAAACTGAAGAAATGTGGAAGTGGACTGTTGAAAATTAAGGCTGCACGGGAAAAGCGAATGATGAAAAAATCGTCCATTTTTATAATTTCATGTTTAGCTGGCCGTGCTTTGCCATTGACTGCATTTTGCATAAAATCAATGGTCGCTTCAAAAAGTGATTACATTGTGGTTCCGGCACTATATTGGGGCTTGCGACCGCTGAGCAGAGTATTAGAATTGTTTATTTACAGTTTAATGGATGAGAATTTAAAAGTGAAAATTTTAAACATATTGTGTCATAGAAAGCTTTTTGAAAAGCGAAATACAACTAATGTTTTCATGACTGCTATGAAGAAATAAAAATTATAAAAATACATGCTTATGCTTCTCAAATTAGCAGCTTTTAAATTTTCTAAATGACATTCGTATTTATAAGACAATATTAAACATTAGTTGCACTGCATAATGTCAAATGTAAATTTTTTTGGTAATGACATAATGTCAAATTAAATTTCATATAATTCAACAGTAAACATTACAATAAATGAAGAAAGTGAAGTAAATAAAACGAAAATTCCATACATGTATATTATAAAGTTAAAATAGTATAAAATAATTCAGTAATTAATAATTAATAAAAATAAAAATAAATTGTGAATGCAATCATTCAAAGTCATTTTTTATTTAATTTTATGACATTTTTTTAGTATCACGCATCTCTCTTCATCATTGCATTGTTAGAATACTTTATTTGTTAAGCATTAAGCTTTATTTTTGTTTGATTTAATCGGCTTGTTTTTTTTTTAGTTTTTAAAATATCCAATTCACTTCTTCATTTCATTTCGATTTAGCCTTGTTTTAATTATTTTTTTCATTTGAACCCTCGTGAACATTACTTGCATTTTCATTTACATTTTGCAATAAAATTTTATTATAATCAATCAATAATTTTATTTCACACCAAACTATTTTTCATAAGTTAATCGGATATCAAAATAAGTTTCATAAAAGCTTGCCTTCTTTAATAACATTTTGATATGCGTGCAGTAATTTCAAATAAATAAAATTAAGATTGAAAATTAAAAAATATTTTAGACACAATATGGCATTTTCATTTATTGTACAAATTCAAGTACAAGTAGCAACTTGACTAGCAATTTTGCTAAAATGTGCAAAAACATTAGCATGCTTGATGCAGACAGCCATAGCAGGTTTATATTTTTGAAATTTCTGTAACAAATAAAAGATATGCTGGTAATGTTTTATATAGTAATGCAAAACTACATACTACATAAGGCTGATCAACTTGGCAAAAAGCTTCTCCATTCTCAGTTACTAACCAATTTGTAGAATCCCTTTCTGAAGTACTTAAATGATCACCAATTAATATGGGACTTCTGACGATAAGAATATTTTGTCCAGGAATTTTACAGCTGCTTTTCAATTGCTTATCTGTTGCTGACCAAACTCTAATATTTTCTTTAAATCTTTTAGAAATAAATTTTTTATATATTTCTGAAAAAATTATTATTAATCTTATAAAATAATGGACTAAAATCATTAAAAGTAAATATTAAAAAATTATTTATCTGCTCATCTTCTTAGAACATAACTTATTTTTTTAAATCAAATCTATACCTTAATTATATAAAATTTTTAAAAATTGTATTTAAAAAATATATTCTATTAAATTATTTTATTTTAAAAATAAAAAGAACAAAAACAAAAATGAAACATGAATCTTCTATTGTTATATTGCATTTTCTATGTATTAAACTTTAGTATAATTTATCAGAAGCAACATTAATAAAAAAATGTCCCAACCATATTTTGATCGCTGTGATTTGCTGAATATTTGGACTGGCGTAGAAGAATCTGCAAGCTTTGTAGAAATTTCTTGCGTTGTTGAAAATGGCGGAAAAGTATTGCTTCCTTTACCAAATAATTTTTTTAATGCTTGCATTGAGTTCACTTTAAGTTCAGAAATATCATTGTAGTATATAAAAGGTGAAACAAGTAACAGGCCATTTGCTGAAAATTTAAAAAAACAAATTTAAAATGTTAAAAAATTAGCGTTGAACTTTACTATAAATTTACTACCAATGTTATTATAATCACTTTTCTGGAAAAAGAATATAACTTTGCAGTTAACTAATATTTTAAGAATGAAAGTAACTTTTTGGAATATCAGAATAATTATTTATACACTATATGTTATAAAATTCTGGGCTCTGGGTTAATAAGCGATGGTAATAGATAAATAAATAAATAAATAATTTGCTAAAATTCAGAAAGAAAGAAGATATAAAAAATAAAATTTAAACATACCAATAACATCAACTGCGGACTCCGTAAGCGTAAAACAAATAAGCAAATGCCCTTTAGCATATTCTGCCTCTGGAAATGTCCATGCAATTTTGGGTTTGGGAAATCCAGGAACAGTATGTACAAACCATAATGCAGAATCAGTTCCAGGATTTGTATTCAGTATAAGAATTCCTGCATTAGACATTGATCAGTTATTGATCACATTTATTGTATAAATATTTATTGCACGTGAAGACCTTTGCTGTTTGAATTATTTTTAACTCCTCTAATTCCTGGGGCATTATTATTGTATGCAAAAAATTGAATGCCAGGCTTGTTTCCAATTACATCTACTAATGCAGCAGCGAAAGAATGCTCAACTGGACTGTGCAAATCAGCAGGGACGTTTGTCCAGTCATTTCCTGGTGAAGTCAAAATTTTCCCCCTTTTCTGCCATGGGGCTTTATATAAAATTGCCCTAAAATTTACTTCATAAAACTTTAATTTTTCAACTGCTAATTGCTCTATTCTTAAGCAAATTATTTTTTTATTTTGAAAAGATTTCATTTAATTACTCAATGCGCTTAACGCTGATTTTCTAAAACGCTCTTTCTTACATGTCACGTGGCTCATTTTTTCTTAAAACGAGAAATTTAGCTGAGTATATTTAACCACACTGAAATCATTTTATTATATCATGTAGCCTATGTTATTTCATACATTTTATCAATCATTTATGGTAACTGTTTTGGATTCCGTTAGTTTTCATATATTTCATAATCATATACTTGGTGTGCTCTGTTTATTATTGCACAGCTAGGGCCATAGAAATGTTGACTTAAAAAAACTGGCAGAGATATGTACAAATAATAAACCAACATTCTTTAATTCAAAAGAGGATATCCCTTTGAAAACCCTAACAGCAGAAATTTTTTAAGAACAGCATTACACAAATAATCGATCATTTTGTAGAACAGGATCCAGATTATGAACGGAGTTGAAAAGCAAGACGGGGTATTCTTGAAATGATACTTGATATCAAGAAATTATAAATATATCAAATAAATTTTGTTGCATATATTCTGACTTCTGTTGTTTGTTTGAACCGATGTACTATAAACAAGTGCTATAACGACCCTGTACAACACTATTTTGCTTAACGCTCTTTTTCAACGGACGAAGAGAGTTAAGTAAGGTTTGTCTATAACTGGTAATGCAAATTTATATTGTTGCTAGGTAAATTTTCGCTATCACTGCCACTGTAAGCCATCATTTTATTAAATTGATTTTCACAGTAAAAATAAAGGAAACAGTAAAATATGATTAAAACTCCTATTTAATTAAAAAATCATTATTTGCGCTGCTTACCATTCAGCGTCAACATTTCCAGCAGCATTTTTACATTTTGATGTTTGTGAAGTGCTATATTGCAACATGCAAATAGCAAATAATATCAATGATATGTCTTTTATCATTCTTTCAGATAATGAATTTTAAATTATATTGCAGCTCTTGATGCGAAGATTAAATGCAACAATTCAATGTGTAGTTGCAGTGGTGGAAATTACTGAATGCACAATAGGAGAAAAAATATAATATTTAGAATTTGTTAGCTCACGCATTTAAAAGTAGGGACATTGTTAAATAAATACTTGCTAAGTGATTATCATTATAAACAGCTTTTAATTAGATTAAAATCTAGTTTCATAATATTTATGTTTCTTTTTATATACAAATCTTCACCAGAAATAGCATAACGTTTAACTAAGAGAAAATATGCTGTCATTAAAACGTTAAGTGTGACATTAAAAATTAACATTAATCATATAGTTCAATAATATGAATATTAACAGATAAAAAATGCAGCTTTATAAAAATTATGATAAATGTCAAATGATTATAATACATGTAAAAAAGCTTTTAATACGAGTATTATATTTAACAGATACATAAATACATATGGAATAACAATAATTTTAAATATTAATAACAGCACATTATATATAAATCAAGCTGTTGATTCAAAATATATTGCAAATCTCTATAGTTGTTTGCAGATAAGATGGTCATCTGAAAGCAAATATTTCTAAAATCATCCAGACCACTGTATGAGTAAACAGTTCTGAAATCAATAAAAATAAGAAATTCAGTTAAGAAGCAGCTGACTGGTTATCACTCATAAATCAAGTATGCTCATATTAAAAAAAATATTGTCATTTGCATTATTCATTTTTTTTTCTTTAAATTATTGCCTTGCTCAAACATCACAGTGTCAAAATACCCAAGGGAATGCAAATAGTGATTGGTAAGTTTATGGTCATCTAATGTCTGTGCCAACAATGCATCATGTAAATTTCAGGTTTGATATCAGTTGAGAATTATCAATATAATTGGAATGCTGAATGTAAAAAAGATATCCTATTTCATTTTAAGTCATTTCATATAACATGCATTATTAATTAATTTAAATTGCAAGCATTTTTATTTGCATGAAAGCATCCGTTGCTTGTGCAATTTGTAAAAGAACTTGATTTTTTAAACTAAATATATTAATGTTGTGGAATAAAATATCACATATATGGAGCATTGATTGAGTATGCTAATTTTTTAGTGTTTACAGGTGCAGCGATCACCTGAAGGCAAATATTTTTAGGATTTTAATACACAAAGTGCATTGTATTCACTTTATAATTTTAGGGCCATTTTATATAAACCACCAGGAGAAAGGCAAGGCAAAATTCTTATACCACCAGGAAATTCTTGGGTCAACAATCCTCATCCTCTTGAAAGAGTTAATGATCATTCATTTGCGAAAACACTTGAAAATGTTGCTGCAAATCACGCAAATATAAAATTTTTTGCATATAACAATGCAGCACCCGGAGTTGTAGGTGTGAAAACAAGATCCAATAGCAAAGGTTTCTGTTCAAAGCAGAACAATGTGCCTACTTTTATTCATTATGCATGTTTAGGAGTTCTGATAATAGACGATCGTCCTGCACAAAGTGCTGCGGCATGGATTGTGCATACAGTACCTGGTTACCCAAAACCTAAGACAGCGTACACGTTTCCACAATCAGAATATGCAAATGGTCATTTATTAATTTGCCTTACAATTGATGAATCTCAAATTGAATCAATAGGTTTGTTTATTTACATTACACGCATTTAAATTTATATATAAATATGCCAATTAAGTTAAGCAGTAAACAAATTTACGTTTCCAAATTATATTTAAAGTCATTTCATTGAAGGTCGTATTACAAAGAATTTTATTATATGACACATTTTTACTAATGAGTAAATAAACTTCTGCATATTACATTAAGTTACCCCGAGATAATAAAAACAATTCTCATTATAAATTATTGCTTAAATAAAGTTAAATTCTGAATTTTAAAATAGACGTCATTAATCTTACTACATATAATCTAAACTGATAAATTATTAAAATGAAACAACCATATCAGAAAATTAATAAATTTTAGCGGTTGCATTGTTTGTGGCTTCACCATTTATCCATTACAATGATCTACCAGATGCAGAAATTAAAATGAGACCTGCCTTAAAAAAGTTACTAAATGGAGAAACTGCTATTAAGCCACCATTTTCAACAAAGCAGAGCATAGGTACACAAGCAGCTCCCTCAGTTCCAGTCCAAATATTTGGCAAATCTGGAAGGTCTAAATACGGTAACTACTTTATTTTTATTTTTACCTCATAATTGTTGCATAATATAATAGAAAGATAAAACAGTCAACAAAGTATCACACCAGTTAATTGTGGTATGACTCAAAGAATTTTACGTAGGTAACAGAAAACAAACGTTTTAAATTCAATTTATAAAGTATTTTATTAGTTTGCGTTACTTTGTCTTGAAGTATTTTAGAAATATACAAGAAAATAATTTCTAAACAACTGAAAAAAACAATCAAAGTTTGGTCAAAAAGGGACAAAAAATTGCAAGCAAATTGTAAAATCTCTGGAAGACATATACTTCTTGTTTCAAGTCCTATAAACGTTGACGGGCAAGCTAGTAATTTAGAAAAGGATGTTACAAATTGGCTGATTCCTGATAATGGAGATGTTTTCTGTGCAATTGACAAACCCTATGCTGTAAGCTACCAAGATTTTTCATGTTTTAATATATCGAATATGATTTCTAGGAGTCACAAAAAGCTGAACCTGCAGTTGCAATTTGTATTAAACAAGCGAATATTTTTGCACGTTTCAATGATATTGCTGCGAAAGTGGATTCTTGTACCTAAATTCAAATTATACATTTATATCTTTAATAAATTGTTCATATGTGTTGTTTTATATGCAAGTGAAGTTTCAGGTTTTAAATCTGGAAATAACCAGATTTATTTATAAAAAAAGGCGGCTTATTGAAATTCCTAATTTTTTGTAATATGAACATCATGCATGCACATGCTACGACTTCCTTCTTTCCTGCTATTCCCTTCCTTGCGGCTCATGATCATAGGAGAAACACATTAAGAGTTCAGACATGACATGCACACAACCACAACCATATAATAGCCGTCTCTGGCTGTCCCAGGAACGTCAATTTTGCTAGTGATGTCCATCTGCGTAACTAATTACGTTTCTTTTGGCTTCCTAGTTATTCAATAAATTTTGGTGTGCGCTCTCTTCTGTAAAGTTACGTAAGACGTAAAGATAATAATTTTTCAAACTGTCAGTGCAAAAAATATTTTGTGTGTTCATAATCTCCTTGTAAGGATTGATACCAGTTTTTGGCTTCGTTTATACCCGTACAATTGCATCATGCAAATCATCATACGTCATTTCCATTTACTCGAAGAACAAACTTTTTTCATTGTATATATTATTTTAAAAATCAAAATTTTTAAATTAAAAATTGTGAATGTGCACCTACAATTGACAATAAAAAACAGTTGCGAACAGCATTTTTAAGCACTAAAAACCAAAATTATTATACATGATCCTCAATAAAATAATCAAAGTAACTTTTTTTGAACTAACAGCACACCATATCACCAGAATTTTTGCTTTGATGTGAAAAAATATAATGTTTAATACACGGCAGTTTAAAATTTTGAGTCTGGCATTTTAGGAAAATTTATTTCAATAAAAGAAGCATTTTTTATCAAAAATGTTCTATTTAATCAAATTACTTAAAAGTATTTTTATGACTTTATAAATATTGCCTTTCAAAACATTAATACCTGGTAATTTGGTACTGTATTACAGTATTTAATTGCATTTCCTTCAAACCGTCATGGATAAACTTTGAAATATATAAGCACCAGGGAACTTTATTAGTAGATTTTAGCGGTGTTTGTCAATATTTAAAAACTTGGATTCTTTTTTTAAGATATTCTTTTTTAAGATTAAGATCTCTTTTTAAGATCTTTTTAAGATTTTAAAGATATCTTACTTGGGAAACGTGCATCGTCAACTGCTGACTTTAAGCACATTCCATGTTTAGCTCTGTATATCAAAGCGGAGTGTTATCATTGTTATCTAGTGTTGGAAGTGAACCATTGCAACTCTGGGGAAAGCAGGTAATTTATTTTTGCACATTATTAAACTGGCTATTACAAATTGATTTCTTCATGCATGCATGTTATGCATTTTCAGTAAATTGTTTTTAATATTATTTTTAATATTTTAAACTGTTTATTATGTTGTTGTTGTTTTACAGCAGCGAGCGATATGTTATCTTTAAAACTAACATTGTTATTTTTTTTATTACTTCTTGATTTTCAAAATATTTGCTTTGATTTTGACTTTATTTATCAGTCTTATTTGTATATATGAAGAGTAGCTTTACTTAAGAAGTTATTTTGAATAAGTTAAATAACGAAAATTTATTTTATACATAAATTAGGTGAGGAATGGACATATTAAAAGAATTATAGACGATGAAATAGAATCAGTTGTACTAGAGATTGCTGGATTGGATATCAGGTAAAATTAAGACAATCTAAAAGTTAGCAACTGTGCTTTTAATAACAGTTTTTAGGTCCACATACATTGTGTGCCCTGCTGATGCAAGTGTAAATCTTGGAATTAAATTACCATTGATTGTTTTATTGGTGAAAAACCTGGGAAAAGATTTTTCCTTGGAAGTCGAAGTAATATGTTTTTTTATCTTTAATTATTCCTTTTTTATATTCCATTCTTTTCCAAGACAATAGATGCTTCGAAAGCAGTAAGGCGATTTCGTTGGAGCACTTTTCAAGAAAAGCCTCGTCAAACTACCATTATTTGTACGATGCCCATGCGTCTTAGCATTGGATGGAATTTTTTGCAGATAAATTTAGCTGACATAAGTAGGAAACTCTACAGCCAGCCTTACAGAGAAACTCGAAGAATAATGGTTAGATTCACAGACATTTTAATGTTTATTTATATTTGTAGGGTTATACATTTCAGATTCATCCGAATTGTCGCATTCGTCGTATATTTTTTGCCGACCGCATTTATGCAGAAGAAGATTTGCCTCGAGAATTCAGGCTAATATCGAAGCGTTTTCCACTCTCAGTTAATTCTGAAACCGTACAATCTAGAGAAACTGAATAAATATCTTTATTGTTTAAAACAATAAAGTTGCGTTAATAAATATTTTTTATTACATTTTGCTTTATATTTATGAATGAATGCAACTTTATTATTCATATTATTTATCATTTTACAGTTTTTGTTCACAAAACAGTATTCATTCACTCTTGAATTTTTCAAATTTAAACATAGTCACAATAGTGAAAATAGTTTTATTCTTTTTGGATTATTTAACATAAAAATTTTGGGAACATCCTTTTTGTTAATAACCCGATTAGCGAAATTTAAGAACCACAGCAGCTTCATTGTTTTATTTGAAACAATTACAAGCTTTGAAGCTTTCTAGTCGTAGCTATTCAAATAACGTCTCCATTGCACCTGGCTTTGAAATCAAGAGATGGAAAAGATGGCTGGAATGACAAATGGCTGAATGGATGCAGGTAGAGGCGGTGAATATTTCGAATAAATCGGCAGCTGAAAGAGGTAATGTGTAATGTGACATCTGTAAGCGGTGCTTAAGTTCGGTCGGCTTAAGCACCAGCTGAAAGAGGACTCGGTGGTCAAAAGAGGAAATGAGGAACATAAACTGGGGAAAAAGAGGGAGTGGCAGTGAATAAACAGCAACGTGATATAAAGCAGAGCAGAACAACAGTTGGTTGCTGTTGCCTAAACAGTTTGTTTAGAAGCTGAGAGTGACACGATGGATAGCGTGAAACTTCTACATTCATAGTTTCCATTGTATCTGGGCTGCTCACGTTGGTAAGCTCTGTTGTGAGAAATGTTGCAAAATAAAGCGATCGCTAGGCTAGGCAAAAGCATCATTTAACAGCAACTAGTCGCAGGGTCGCTGTTAGTCCTGGCCGAAGCGAATTCTATACTTTCCTTGGCTTGTGTGTGATGAGGTTCTCCACACCCATCTTTCTCTGGACACTTCTGTGCAACATGATCGGCTTCCAAACATTTAAAGTATACGTCGAATGATCTTCTTCTGCCTCTTCGTATCGGCCTACCGAAAACAATTACAAGGACTAGCGGATGTCCCGCTCGATAGAGATGACAGCTTTCAGTTGACTGCCATTCAGTGGGGGGTAGGCTCTCATAGGCTACTCTGCTCGATGTACCGTGGGAGGAGTCCTTAAAATTCACGCAAAAATTCCACTCGTCATGAAGTTGTAGAATACCAGTATTCTCATGCCACCCGGATAGAATTCTACTTCACGGTACAATACAGCACTTCCACCGTCCAATTCCTCATCCCAAGAATCTCGGTGATGGCGGTCAAACGTCACAAACAATTCTCAGCATCGTTGAACAGTCTCTTCAGCCTGTCTTTATACAACGACCGCCATTCAGTGGGAGTAGGCTCTCTCAGGTTGCGCCGCTTGATGTAGTGTCGGGAGTTACACAATGACGGGCAACCCTTCGCGTTCAGGATCCGTGATTATTTTATTGCTTATTTTCCAAATTCTCCAAAGCAACAAATCGTTTCTTCAGCAAAGTCACAATAGGCGCGTCCGTATACATCGCTAAGAGCTTCTTAGTCGAAAACGCAAAATATCCTGCATGCCTGCATCGATATCTTCCCTTTGGTCAATGTTGACTTCGAAGTAGCTCCATAACTTTACTAAGCTCATCATGTTCCTGGAGAACAGAAAGAGCTGCTCCTTGTGCAATTATCCGCCTCCTCGCCTACCTGCGATGTACAGTCAACCACACCCAGTTGAGAACTTCGGTTTGTTTTAATTGGGCTGTCTCCTGACGGATTCTCTCTGTAGTCGCGAGTCGAGCTGCACCGAACTTCTTGTAAAACACGCTCCAGATTCGCATCTTGTCCGACCGTTCTTCGTCGGTCAATAACTCTTCCGCCTGGAGTTGAAGGCTGAAGAAGTCCTTTTGCAAAAGGAAATCAATTCCTTGAACCGTTCCTTGATATCGTCTCTGATTCGCAGAGTTCTGCCAGACACTCAGACATAAATGCCAGTCGCATTTTGCAAACGTCAAGTTTTTTCATAATCTCCTTGGCCAGGTTTTCCTCGGTCGGCGTGTGCTCCCTATCCATGGGTCGCTAGAGTAAATACGGCTCGTGCTTCGTAGATATTCTTCATAAGCAAAGAGACATAATGCTTTGCACTCACAACGTGGATGATGCGATCATGGGCCTTTTCATTATCATAATTCACATCCAAAATCGAGTATAAAGTTTTACATCGACTGACAGCCCATTTTTTTAAAATTCATTTTCACTTTCTTTGCGTTAAGTAAAATAAGCGCAGAATTTGACTGAAGAAGTGCACGTTGGCTATCAGAGTATTCAGCAATAATTCGATTTATCACGTCTTCAGTAATTGTTGTTATTAGCGAAGAAAGGTTAGTGCCAGTTCGTACATTTTCAGAGTTGAAGTTACACCACATCCCAACAATTGTCAAAGTGCTTCAACACCAAAGCCAACCTCAACAAATTTTCTAATGAAGTCTGGGTCTGATAATTTGTATATCTTGACATCTGTATGGGAAATTCTCACATCACAATTTGTTTTTTTACTAACCCATTTGATTCGAAAGTAAGCCACAGTAAAATACATGGTAGTATTTACTGAAACGAAAAAAACGGGTGCCCATAAATAGACAACACAAAATTATCCTTATTCCATAACACAACACAATATATTACAGTACGATTAATGGGAATCAAGTAAAATTTATTTCCGTCTTCAGCAACTGCATTCTACACTTTAAGAATGTTTTAAAGTTAGCTAGTTATCAGTAAATTTACATTATCTTTCACATTATTTTCCCACTGTTATGTCTTTCATTTTATATTATTTAAATAAAGCTATCTATGACGTGTATTTGTCATACTGTTTTATTACGTGCAGGTCAGATACTGTACAATGTTGTCAGAGTCGCATGAGAAGCTGTACGTGTTTAAGGTGAATGTTATGAGTTCAATTGTCGACTGTGTTCATTGAGGATTGCAGTTTTATTGTTTATAAATTTTATTAAGTATAAAATATTTCTGTTTAACTTTAAAATAATCTTTTTTGCATTTGTTTTCGATTTTTATATGTATTTTTGTTTTCGTATTTTCACACGACATTGTCTAATTATCATATACATTTTAATCAGTTATTAATAGTGTACTTCAAGATGCTTTTTATGAAATGATTTCCATGATGTTTTTTTATCTTTTTAAATATTTTTTATGATTCATAATGCATTTTTTCTAATTTCTGCCGTTCTTCCTGTTTTTATTTTTATCGCTGCTTTCTGTTTCATCAAGGGCGTTAATAATGACAACTGTTTTTCTCTTTAAAAAATTTTTCTAATGAAATTTTTATAATCTGGAGAAATATTATTTAATGAAATTTGATTTTAAAAAGTTGTTTTTATTATGTTGTTAAATTGGTGAAATCGCGTTTATTAATGGATTTTCAACTACTCATATAATAGAACATTTTTAGATTTTGTGATGGGAAATTTGTTTGCTAGTTTATTCAAAGGCTTGTTTGGGAAGAAAGAAGTGCGAATTTTGATGGTCGGTTTGGACGCTGCTGGGAAGACAACGATTCTTTACAAACTAAAGCTAGGAGAGATTGTTACTACTATTCCTACGATTGGTTAGTGAGCGAATTGGAGCTTTGCATTTTGTTTCACTATTTTTTATTATATTTTTCAGGTTTTAACGTAGAGACGGTGGAATATAAAAACATCAGCTTTACTGTGTGGGATGTTGGTGGTCAAGATAAAATTCGTCCATTGTGGCGTCATTATTTTCAAAATACGCAAGGTATGGGTAATTTGCGTTTATTATAAAAATATACGTTTATATTTTACATACGTTTTTTTAAGGTTTGATATTTGTCGTTGACAGTAATGATCGAGAACGTGTTGGTGAAGCTCGGGATGAGCTAATAAGAATGTTGGCAGAAGATGAATTGCGCGACGCTGTGTTGCTTGTTTTTGCAAACAAGCAGGTTAGATGTTTTATTTGGTTTGAATTAAATCATCTTTAAATGAAAAGAGTTTAAATGTTTAACCCAAATTAACATTAAAAAATGATTGAAATTTTGAAGAAAGATTTTTAAACATTTAAATGTTAGACATGGTTTAATCTGTATGTGACTGATGTTCTGATTCTTTGTCAGTTGATGTTGTCTAGTACTGTTTAAAATATATTCATTTGTGTTTCTTGCTTTTAACATCTAATAAGTGTCAAAATTTGATTATAATTGTTTCAGTTTTTTATGTTTTTTTACTGATTTTACATATTTTTCCTTCTTGTGTCAGTTAATAGTTTTTAATTAAGGTTTTGCATTATATATATATATATATATATATATATATATATATATATATAATGTGTGTGTGTGTGTGTGTAAAATACATAATGTAAATGATAATTTGAGCAAACTTAAACAGTCCTGTATATTGTAAGATTTACGTATTTATGAGATATATTTCAAAATTTTAAATGTTATTTTACTGTAAAGCTATGATGTAGTTAGTCTACTTGTTAATGAATTGTTAAGAAGTTGTGCAAAGCAGATTGTTTTAAATTTATTCATATGTAATTAATCCGTGACGAAATTTTATTTTCAAAATGCTAACTTCAATATTTGATTAATTTTATTCGGTGAAAGTGAAATTTAAGTTTAGAGAGGTGGTTAATTTGTGTTGAATAGTAATTTAGGGTTTTCAGCAGTTTGACTTAGCTGTAGTGAGTCTTGTTAATTACAAACGGTCTTGTATCAATTCTTTGTTTTCTAGGACTTGCCAAATGCAATGAACGCTGCTGAAGTGACTGACAAACTAGGTTTGCATACTCTGCGCAATCGTAGTTGGTACATACAGGCAACCTGCGCAACCTCTGGAGATGGCTTGTATGAAGGTTTGGATTGGTTGTCGAGCCAACTGAAAAATCGAAGTTAAGTTACGTCCGAATTGTATTTTGTTACACTGACGTATTTTATAATTTATTATCATTCATATTTGTTTCGTTTTTTTCTTTCAAAAATATTTCCTCCCAAAATGTATTTGTTTTGTCTAAGCGAAATTCTGTTTTTGAAGTTGGGCCTTTTTCTGAGTACTGACATTTGATTTCTGATGAAATATCCGTACATGTTAAAACTGTTTTTTCTTTTTCGCTCATCTTTTGTATGTCTGCTTCTTTTTAGCATTGCTGTACGCGGTGACATTCATTCCATCTCTAAAGCCTCTGTGTCCCGCTTTTTAAGGAAAGCAATATTTATCGTTCACTTGTCACATTCTTCTATTCATGTTCAATCATCGTGATTTCTGCGAATTGGATTATAATAATAATAATAATAACATTATTATTATCATCACTATCATTATTATTACAATAAAAGAATACTGATTTTCAATGTTGAAATAGTTTTCAAGTAACTGACCAACAAAACAGTTATCTTTTTTTGAAGAGAAAGCATTTATATTTGCAAGATTTCATTTTGCACAACGTGCACGAACACATCAAATATATCAATATGTAAATGTAATTTGTCATTATCACCAGTTTACGCCAAAAATGAAACAGAAAACAGTGATAATGAGAAAAAAGAGTAATGTATAAATTTAATAAAAATTAACCTTTCACTGTTCAGACAGCTCCAACTCCACATGTAGTTTCGTTCAGCAAATCTACTGGTTCGACATGTTGCTGTTGTTCAACAGAAATATTTTCCAAGCCAATGTCATCAAATTTTGGTATAATCAAATGGTCACGTATCATCAGATTGTATTTGATGACAAACAGCGTGAAACGTCGGCAAAGATGTGTTTTCCTTTCAAATTCGTCGAACAAACTCTTGTGATTAAAATAGGCATGAGAAAATATACGATAAACGCGACGACACACAGAACCAAGCTTAGCAACCGATGCATCTTTGATACTAATTCTGTTAAAATTGAAGTAAAATTAAAACAAACGATATGTTAATAACGCCAAATTTTATACCTGCTTGGAAAATATTTATTGTTAGTTAATAAACATGCTGCACCATCTAACGTATGCCGGATGTAGTCGATAGCTGTGCACTGCAATAACAATAACATCAGTGAACAAATTACATTATTGTTAAACTTACTTCTTTTGGATTTTTGTGCGCTGCGCAAAGGTAGATCCATTGTTCAGTAGCAGCCATTTGTAAGCAAACAGCAGGATCGCATTCCCGTTGCAAGAGTACGGCTAAACCATTTAATTCCATGCAAAACTGTCTTAAATGCTCGTATTTCCAAACTGCTTCGTCTTGGCCCTTTGGTGGAGTCAAAATAGCAGTCACGTTCAATGGGTCTTTACGAATTGTCTGCTGAATAAACATCTGAACATTCAAAGTGCTATCCATCTCATCAAAATTCATTTCCGGCCATTTGCACCAATCCTTAAAAAAACATTAAAACAACATTAATCATGGCAAACACATCATAAGCACTCATCAAACACAGAAATAATAATAAAAATATGAAAAGAAATAATTTTTAATTAATTTACTTTAAATCTAATTCAAAATTTTGCAATCCAATTGCATTACGATAAAAAAATATTTCATGGGAGAATTTACAATAAATATAACAATGAAAGTTACATATGTGTAAGTAGGTGTGTATTATCATCATATATTAGAGTAGTTTTACCTCTCGCTTTGTTCCAGGAGAGTTTCTACGCACCACTTTTACATCAGAATTTAAAATTCCAAATTCCATTGGTTCCCATGTACTTTTTAATTATAAAAGTAACTGAAGAGCATTGCAATACAGTAAAAATGAAAATAATGTACATAATACTGTAGTAGTGCATGAAATGAAATTAATTGCTTCAAAATTTATGTAATTTCTTTAATCAAGATTCATATTTTGAGAATTAAACTTGAGGTAAATAATTTTAATTTAATTTAAATGTTTTTAATGTCATTATTAGATTTCTTTATTCATGTAATAATGTAGATCAGCAACAAAATTACCAAATAATTTAAAAACATTCTGCATATAAAATTAAACACTTAATTTGCTTATAATATTCATTTATTTTTATATTTATTCTAATATTATATTTTTTTAACGGAAATAATTTTAATTTGTCAATTTCTATGATCTTAGTTTTATATACTACAGTATACTGCGTTTGTTAGATTAATAAAAATTAACTAAAAAATATAAATAACATAGAAAAAATATTTTATATTAATAATTTCTGGTATTTAATATATAATTATAAAATAAAAATTAGAACAAATTCATTGTGAAGGATTACAAAATTTTATTTGAAAAGCATGTACGTATTTTTCCAGTGCGTTCTCCTCATTTTGTGTAACATTTTCCGTCGTGTTGGACGTAAGTTTTTTTTGTTTTTTACTGAAAATTTTTATTTTAATATTTACATTTACGATTTACTTTACAATTGATGATTTTTTTGTTCTTAACTATTTAATTTTCTTTAATTTTTCCTTATTTTTAACTTCAAGCATCATAGGTTGAAAAAAAAGTTATTAAATAAGTAGCGCTTACTTTAAATGAAATGAACTTTTTTAATTCATGAAAATTACCATAAAAATCCATTGTAGGTCGTTTGTCTGTCACGTAATTTTTCGTCTGACATTTGACATTAAGTTGACACTAAAATTTAGGACAACTTTGCCAACAATTTGCGACATTTCTAGCTAGCGGCTAACATTTCGCTATCAGATTTATCTTTTGGTGTGTTATTTTTTCCAGATAGATGGTTTTTTAATTATAGAAACTTTCTGTATTCGATCTCCTATTTTGAATTATTGATAAAATAGTTTTGATCACTGTTACAGTTTAGCGATGTTTTTTAAGTTATTTTCTTGAATTGTAAGTTTGATTTTAATTTTTAAATATATGTTTGCATGTTAAGTTTTTTAATTTATCTGAAGCATAACTGGAAAGGCTGTTTCTTTTTAAATTGTAAAAATAGTCGTTACAATGGCTTATTGTTTATTATTTATTAGTTAGTGAATTCACTGGTTGAATGAAGGCAGATTTTTTGTTTATATCAATTTCCTATTAAGCATCTTATCGTGTTTTAGTTCTCGTATTGACATACGAACTGAAATCTGAAAGCCAACTGTTGTTTTACTTGTGCTATCTTCAGCGCAAACGAAGAAATTGATCTAAAAGTGTCTAGCACATGTTAATTTGTTGTTATATTTAAGCTCTAGTATATATCTGTTTAGCTTCGTTATTTTTCTCTGATCTGCTTAATTTTTAATTTCTATACAAATGCATGAATTTGAAGCAGAAAGAAATTTTATAGATGAAGATATATCTTTATGGTGTCAGTTTCAGTTTTAGAAGTTAATAGTTTTTAACTCAGCAGTTTTTGGTTTTAGAATTTCCACAGTTGTATTTATCATTTTATTGCTTAAGGATATTTTAATGTAATTTTCTTGATATTTTCAAAAAGTTGTGCTCAGATTTGTTAATATTTGTATAAAGATGAAGTTTTGTTTTTTTGTGAACAACCTTTAGTTTTTTCGTATGAACATTTTAATAGATTTTTAGTAATCAAGATTATTTAATGTCGAAGCGTTAGAACATGCTTTTGAATGTTCCGTTTGAAATTAATTTCTTGGCTGTAAATGTGACTGCAATATGTATAGTAGATGTGGCAGTTTTGATTGATATTCAGGCCATTTGGGGTCTGGTTTGTTTGTTTGTTTGTTTTCTTGGCTTTTTGTATTTAGTAATTGTAGATTGTTAGAGTTGTTTGTATTTAGAATTGCTGTTTCATCAGTAACTATGGCCTCACAAACTCCACTGAGCAGTGATCGAATTTATACGGAACTGCGGACTTATGTGCACAACAGAGGAAGACATCTGAACATGGTTCAGATGTTTGAGAGTGATCCGCAGCGTTTTCAAAAATTTCATCTGAAATTGAAGTGCGGTAACGAAGAAGTGCTGTTTGATTATTCGAAAAATTTGATCAACGAGGAATTAATGGAGAAGTTGATGACGTTGGCAAGGGCAAGGAAGGTGGAACAGGTACGTCAGGCAATGTTCTCTGGTCAGAAGATTAACATCACCGAAGATCGAGCTGTTCTGCACACAGCATTGCGCAATCGTAGTAACACGCCAATTTTGGTCGATGGTAAGAATGTGATGGGCGAGGTGAATCGTGTCTTGACGCAGATGAGGAGTTTCACTGACAGTGTGTTGACTGGGAAATGGCTGGGATTTACTGGCAAGAAGATCACCGACGTGGTCAACATTGGCATCGGTGGTTCAGATTTAGGTCCGTTGATGGTCACCGAAGCGTTGAAAGCTTACCAACAAGGCCCGAATGTTCATTTTGTCAGCAACATTGATGGGACGCATCTGACGGAAACGTTGAAACGCCTCGACCCTGAGACGACCCTGTTCATTATCGCGTCGAAAACTTTCACTACACAAGAGACGATCACCAATGCCGAGTCTGCGAAAGAATGGTTCTTGACCAAGGTTCAAAAGCCGGAAGCTGTGAGCAAGCATTTTGTCGCTTTGTCCACCAACGCAACTAAAGTGAAAGAGTTTGGAATCGATGCGGTGAACATGTTTGAATTTTGGGATTGGGTTGGCGGTCGTTATTCGCTTTGGTCAGCAATCGGCTTGTCGATCGCTCTTTTCCTCGGCATGGACGGTTTTGAACAACTGTTGGCCGGTGCTCATTTCATGGACGAGCATTTCCAACAAGCTCCTTTGGAACAGAACATGCCGGTCATTATGGCTTTGTTGGGCATTTTGTACATCAATTTTCACGGAGCTGAAACGCACGCATTGCTGCCCTACGATCAATACTTGCATCGTTTTGCTGCCTATTTCCAACAAGGCGATATGGAAAGCAATGGTAAATCGGTGTCGAAGCTTGGACGCCGAGTCGACTACGCGACTGGTCCAGTTGTTTGGGGAGAGCCGGGAACCAATGGTCAGCATGCGTTTTACCAGCTCATACATCAAGGAACTCGTCTGATACCGTGTGATTTCATTTTGCCAATTCAGTCGTTGAATCCGATTCGAAACGGATTGCATCATGAGATACTTACGGCGAATTTTTTGGCTCAAACCGAAGCATTGATGCGAGGCAAAACTGAAGCCGAGGTTAGAATGGAACTGAAAGCCGACGGCATGAGCGATGCGGTTATTGCACGCCTGTGTCCGCACAAAGTATTTCAAGGAAATCGACCCAGCAACAGCATTGTCTTGACGAAAGTGACTCCGTTTACTCTCGGCTTGTTGATTGCTGCTTATGAGCACAAAATTTTCGTCCAAGGTGTCATCTGGGATATCAACTCGTTCGATCAATGGGGCGTGGAATTGGGAAAACAGTTGGCTAGGGTTATTCAGCCGCAGCTGAAGGATACCGATACTGTCACTTCACACGACAGTTCCACGAACGGTTTGATCAATTTCATCAAAGCGCATAAAGTTTGAAAAATTAGTTTCTTAATAATCATCAAGTGGAATTGCATTGTTCACCTCGTTTTATATCCACTTGTGCAGATATATAATGTTTAGTTAATTTGTTTTCCCTGAATTCTCAGAGGTATATTTTTAAATTAATGATGATGCCAATGTCATTATAGTAAAGCAATGAATGGAGCAACACGGACTGTGTTTTATTTTTATTTTTATTTTTTATTGAGTTTAATTTTTCATTGTGAACCACCAACAACAACTGAACCTGTATGAAATATATATATACATATATATTATTTATTTTAGATAATTAAGTTGTGTTCGAATGTAAAATTTTTATTTAACGACAAATTTGAAAAAAAAAGAAACTTAAAAGTGAAAAGGTTAGGTAATAATAATATAGCACTTGAACATGTATTGATTGCACAGTGAAACAGATCACCGGTCCAGTATGACAATGTACGTCAAAGTTGTAAAACTTTAGTGAAGAGTACAACTGATATCAATAAACTAACAGTAAGAATCCACATTTGTGGTACAATGGTCCAGCTAGCATTTGCATCTTCAGATTGATAAGGCGCGGCAAAGTCCGGCTTCTTCATTGGAGTAGTCTTGTCCATAATTGGAGCCGGTGTTGTTTTGGTCATTTCAGCTGAAAAATTTGAACAGTTTGATTTGAAATTGAATAAGGGAAATTTTTTAAATGAAATCAAAACGCAGTTCCAAAAGTGTAAGTTTAAATAAAAGAAATTATTTTGTTTAAATAATGCGAAACATACTTGTTGTTGTCATCATCGTAGTTGTCGTCGTCATTGGTGTTGATGTTGTTGTTGATGTGGTTTCAACTATTTCGTGCAATTCAGGAGTATGTTCAATACCATCAGTTGCAGTGAAGTCAGTCTGTGTTTGCGTATCTTGGAAATCTTCTTCAACAGTCTGGGTAACAGTGCTGAGTATCGTTGTTGTTGTTGTTGCTGTTGTTGTAGTTGAACCAGTCGTAGTTAGCACTGGTCTTTCAAGGGTACACTTGGGATCGTATCGTTCCATGAACAGATCATTGATTCGATAAAGCAAATCGACACTTTCCTCTCCGCAAGATTCCAAAGCGACATCCGTAATGCAGTTCAGTATGGAGCTGAGCTTGAGACATGGATTCACCTTGGCGCCGAGCACACCGGACCAAATGACGTCATCGTAGGAGGCGTCGCAATTGTCCGCAGTGACAGAGCTGATTGCACTGCCCAGACATTTGCCATATTTGGTAAAGTCACTTTTCAGTGATTCGTTGTAGCACAAGAAGGACAACGTTTCGTAAAATGCGTGCGCATACGGTTCTGGAGTACAGTTCAGCGACACCAGGCATGTTCTGTATGGTCCAGAGAAAGTGACGCACAGGGTGGTCATTGTCTCAGGATTGCCGATGAACGTGATTGGATTCATGTGATGCTTGAACAATTCCGCTTGACAACCGACGAAGCCTTTGTCCTGAGAAGTGGTGCACGCAACTGGTGGTCGTTGTATTTTTCGAATATCCAAAGCGCATTCTGAGCCAAACCAATTTGCATAAGAATTGTACAGTTCGTAGATGAGCTTCAACGACTCGTACGAGCAACGACTGGCAAGACGTCTGGCCATGCATTGCAAAGAAATGCCCAACGCTGGACATTGAGTTCGATTTGCCTCCACCGGATTGCGAAACAGTTCCGCCGTTTCAGCCAACGTCTGATTGAATATCATGCAAGAATCATCTTCATCATTTTCTGTGCGTTCTTGTTCGCTGTGATAAAATTCACTCAAACAGCGTGCAATTGGATTGAAACTGGCCGGTTCGAGCATGCAAAATTGTCTCAAAATCTCCTTCAAAGCATCATGATCTCGTGTACGACATGGCTGTGCTTCTGTACAATTGACAAATTGATCCAAAAATTGGCAAACATTCGGAGTGATCGATTTTCCATCGAAAACAATTTGATTCAATTGCAAATCTGAGCCAACTTTAGACGAACAATCTTCCACATATCGAACGTCGAAGTCGATCAAATCATCGCATTTTGGCTGCACATACACAGTCACATTTTCAACATCCACATCTGTAGTCATCGATGAGTCTGCATCCTGAAAAGTAAAAGTATTCGCATACACTTGTAAACATCACCACTGCACTGGATATCGTCATTATTATCGTAATAGTTGAAATGTACACGGAACATTTAAACAAACTCTCATGATCACCATCGTGATTTTCTATTTAAACTAAAAAAAAAACATAATATATACCACATCTGCGCTGCTGGTACTGATTTCTC
Organism: Trichinella pseudospiralis; assembly: GCA_001447645.1. Classification (NCBI taxonomy): domain Eukaryota; kingdom Metazoa; phylum Nematoda; class Enoplea; order Trichinellida; family Trichinellidae; genus Trichinella; species Trichinella pseudospiralis. Next base: position 704,146 of record JYDV01000003.1, on the reverse strand, counting down.
TTGGCAATAGACAATCCACGTCAACGTGTATCATGTAGCTGTTGTACAGTTTGTACATAAGATCTGTAGCTTCAGGAGTGCAATTTCTTTTCACAGTTTCTTCAACACACTCGAGCAATTCCGTCAGTGGAATGCAGGATTCAGATTTTTTTGCAAATTTGAAAGATTTGTCGAGCAAATTTTGAGCCAACATTAAGCATCGTTGATCGGCAGGAGTTTTCAAGTTGTTGGCAAGACATATTGACGGTTCTTTGAAATCGTCAACGGGTATTTCACAAACTGACTGCAACGCATCTCTCAAACCATCCATGTGACCAACACTGCAAGACTGTTCATCCAAACAACGACTGTACTTTGGCAATTGTTTGCAGATTAATTCAACAATCCAAGGTCCGTCGAATAGCAATATTTCCAGTTGGAATTCAGTCGGCAAATATTCATAACACGAATAAGGTCCTGCGTCAGTTTCATTGTTGCACAACGCTTTTGCCAATTTCAAGCTAGGTACCGAACCATCTGCCACAGCCTGCAATAAAAAGCAATAATTTGTTTTTGTATTTTCCTTCTATGCTAAATTTCAATTCACTTTATCATCTTATTTCTGTTTCATGTTACCAATATTATAAACTTGAAAATCATAAATTACAAAAATAAAAAACTTCACGTACTATGGTTTCATTGTCGACAGAGCTGAGGCTGCATTTTGAATCGAAAGAATTCAAATAAGTGTTGTAAAAAAATTGCACATCATCAATTTCTTGAGCTGAACAATGCGTTGCCATTATTGGTATTGAGCAGGAAAAGAAATCCCTTTCAGTTGGACACAGTTGGATGATTGCTTGATGTCGTTCTGATCCAGCGTCGTCGCAAGCTGAAAGCACATGTTCACCAGCTGTGAGACGATCCAAACAAGCACCCGCGCGTTCAGCTCTTTCACGCTGAACATCGCATGCATTGATGAGCATATTTTTCCAAGCTTCGTCAGCTTCCAGTAAACATGGTCTTTGCAAGGTGCAATTTACAAAAGTATCTTTTGCATCACACAGAGCAGGCAAGAGATGCTTGAAGTCGAGGAAGAATATTTTCACGTTCACATCATGCAATCCAAAATGATAGAAACACGACGGAAATTCAATTTTTTCTTGAAAACTGCATTTATGCATCACATCAAAGCCTGAACTTATCACTTTGAAATTAGTTCCAATCTGAAATTAAAAATTTGAAAATTATCAAATTGGAAGATATTTTGATCCAATCAAATTTACCTTCACGTCCGATATATGAACAGCAGCAGTTGAGATGCTTTCATTTAATATACACTCGGGCCCGTATGGACGAGCATAAATGCTGTACAAATAGCGAAGAGCTTCCGCTGTTTGTGGTGAGCATTGAGAAGCAACCATCGGCAAAGTGCAAAGGAAAAATGGTCTACTCCACGGGCATTGTTCACGATTCTTGGCCGGCTTTCTTTCAGTCTGACAAATTGAAAGCATTTTACCATTTCTGTTCAATTTTGTCAAACATTGTCCAACAGAATCCATTTGCTCTCTGTGCGATGTGCAAGATACTGTCAATAAGTTTTGCCAACTTTCGTCGTCTGGAAAACGACACGGCATATTTGTAGTGCAATTTGAAAACGCTTCTAATCGTCTGCACAAAGAATTCAAAATATGCGGAGCATCTATAAATACATTTTCTATTTGAATATCTTCAATCTGCAATTGTGAATGACATCCCAATGCATTGATATATTCTTCTATTGTGCACATTTTTCTTGGATCATTTTCTTGCGGATACCAAATAAATTCACGTAGTTTTGCAACTAAATCTTCCTATAAAATAAATAAATACACAAAATAAATAAATGATTAAACAGTTGTGTGTAAAATGAAATACTTTGGATAATTCTTGCAACAAACTGATTTCTGGCTTGGCTTTGCTTTGGAACGGTTCACGCAAGTGTTCAAAATTTACAACACAGGATGAATCGTACGGATTCATTAGCACTTCGTTGATTAAAGATCGAACAAGTTTCACAGCATTTGGACCGCATTTTCGATTGAGCGGTTCTTGGATGCACGAAATGAATTTTGGAAACGCATTTGACAACGCTGCCGGATCATTCCACGTGTTGCGTGGCATTGATAGTACACATTTGTTGAAGTCAGGTTCAGCGACAAGTGAAAAAGAACATTTAAGCTGATCACGCAACAAATCAGAATCTTCATTTGATCGACAAACCGTCAAACCGACACTGATCAAACAACTGGATATTTTACAATTTGAATCATGACTGAACGACTGATTCCAGCATTGGTCGAACATTCGCATTTTTGCACAACTACCATAGAAAACATCATTCAATTCGTCGACAGATTTCAGAACATGAGGTAGACCTTGACCAACGAGATCTTTCAATCGTTCTGTCATACCGTTGAACTGATCAGCGCATCTCGTCACAAGCATCTCTTCATGTTCTGTGCAGTTTACTGGAAAAGCAATGAACGTATCTTTTTCTAGAATGCAAATTAAATTTACATGTCACCTTTTTTAATATTAAATTTAATAATAATATTTTTTATAATTTATAATTTTATTTTCTTACTTTTAGGTGGCTTTTCAATGGGGCAAGATAAATTTACTCCTTTGGCGAAGCTTTGCATGATCAAAAACTGAAAATCAGCACTGTCCACTCCACATTTTCTTTCCACACGTCTATACGCACAGACAAGCGCATTATTCGATGCTTGACACAGTTCTGATTCATCCATGTTGAAAAGCTCGTTAATAGTGAAACTGCTGTTTCGAACACATTCCATAATGGCATTTGTTTCACTGATTTTTCCCAAACAATCTCTCTGATGCTTGAAATCAGCAAGTCTTGTTCCACAGACATAATAAAACATATTATGTATACCACCGTCAATTGCTGGACGGCATTTGGATCCTCTTTTGCATTTGAAAAACTGATTAAAAGCCTTGCAAGCCAAATCAATTTCAGAGACATTGTTTATCACAGATACCGGATGTATTCCATATTGGCTGAAATCATTCTACAAAAGCAGTACCTTCATTAAACTAAAACTAACCCAATAATTTCAATTTCATTGACATCAAGCCCAGACTAATTTCTATTTTTTACAAAAAAATTTATATAATGACATGACCATGGACGATTTTCACATTTCACCAATATTATTATTAATTATTGCGGTTTGACACATTTCTTGACAGCAATTGGAGCAAATATTTCACTGCTAACAAAACCAATTTAAAAATTTATCTGACTGTATTTTACTTAATTTTACTCTATTTTTTTTTTTTGGAATTTTACAAATCATACTTTTTTATTTTATTACAAAATGTTCATTAATGTCATTTCGTGACAAATATTGATAGATTGATCTTCAAAAAAGTGTGCACTTTAAATTTACTTTTTAAAAATGCATTTAGTAAATTTTAAACTAAAATTATTAAAATAAAAATGTCTCATTATATTGCCATTTGTTAAAATACAATAAATTTTGAACGTTCACGTATTGTGTGTGAGAAAAAATTAATTTACATACAGAAAAGTAGAAATAAAATATCCAACTAATAAAATATAAAATAAAATGAATTGGAAGTTTCAGTTTCAAAATATTTTTTATCTAAAAAATGATTGATTCACTTACCATACAAGCAATGTAAGCTTGCATTTCATCCGGTGAACAACTTTCGCTTGGCAAAGAAATCGTCTCGTCTGTAGATAATGTGCTTATTTGACCATCTACTTGTTCAGCTCGATTGCAAGCCAAAATATCCATAATTTGATCAATCATTTCTTGTAAACGACTTATGTCAGAATCACGATTCTGTGCGCAATATGGAGTTTCACGAGAGGTGGTGCATTTGATGTACTGTTTGGTTGTTTTGCTCAAAGCACAAATGGCTGGCAGTGGATCTCCTTTAATCGGATTCTGTGGTTCGAAATAGCATGGATCTTGAGGTTGGATTTTTAAATCAAAATTGTCACATTTTGATGTTCGATTTAACCACGGACCAGTATCCCCGCCGCACAGAAGACTTGCTTGTACCAACAATGCTTCAGTGAGCTTGTCAACAAAGCAGTTGATTGCGTTTTGCTTCGAGACACGTTTAAAGCATCCGATAGTTGATGTGATCTGTCTGCAAAAACCATTCAATGCAAATGAGTCTGCATTTTGTTTCAGTCGATTTGCGTCAAGTTGTAAGATCAGCAATGCATCTTGCAATGCTGGTAAACAATAGACATCTGAATATTCGTTCAATGTTTTACACAGAGAATTTTTCAAAGAAACTGTAGCCAAATTTGGTGATGTTACTGTTTGAACAAGTTTGTCCAAATTGCAATGATGATCGGATAAAATGTACTCAGTTTCAGTCAATGCCCGGCCGACAATTTCTTCACCTAGCAAAGCACACTGTTGATGATCATTCACAAGTGCGGTGCATTTCAATTGCTTGTAAGCGCTCAACAAAATCTGGCAAGGAAATTTTGAAGAGTCAAACTTTGGAACTGATTTTGAAAACAGATTAAAATCACAAGCTTTCGTCTGAGTCCAGCATTCTGCATTTGCAGAATCTTCTACCATTGGCAAAAGCAATTCGCATGCATAAGTATAAAGCAGTGAGTCTCGTACATTTGTTCTATTGACGCAGCTCTGATAAGCTTCACTGTTCAACATGTCATCACATTCTACCAACAGATCGTAATGTGAACAAGCCGCTATCAACAAGTGACGTTCATTATCATCAGCAAAAAGTAACTTATTTGGCTCAAAAGCTGCAAGTTTAGCATCAATGTCAGTGTGCAAACTTAAACAACGCTGCACATTCTCCAATTTCTCTGCTGTACATTGATCTGATGCCCGTTTTGCTCTTTGTTGCCATTCTAAATTTGAATCTAAATCCAAAAATAAGATTAATTTTATAGAAAAAGCAGTGAAATCACAAAAGCCAGCTTTTAGAATAGTACTGTTGTGTAAATTTTATTTTTTATGTATAGTTTAATATGAGGTAAAACAAAGGGATATTGGGATGTTATCAAAGTTGTGCCTACGCATTTTTATAAATTTAATTTTTCATGAGAATTCTCACCAGATCGATGAACTTTGTCAACTTAATGTGCACAGTATGAAAAAGATGTTCAATTTTAAAAAAACGCAATTACAAATTCTCTGCGCATTTAAAATATGTTCTTCAGTTCCTGGTACTCCTTTTCTTTTATGGCACTTTTGCACAAAATTGCTTTTTCACAACACATAAAAATGAATGAATGTTCTATTCACATACATGTGAACCGTTTATTCTTTTCTTTTTTACTCAAAATAATAAAAATACCAAAACTTTTTAATGGAAATTTTCAACTAGGAAAATTGAAAAACTGTATGAACTTTATAATTTCTTTATATCACAAAATTCTCACAGCTATTTTTTATAATAAAAAGAATATAAACTTTTTAAAATTCCATTTAAATTTTACATTTTATACAAATACGAGTAAAATATAATGTGTGCATTTAAATCGACTGTCGAGAATATGCACTGCTAAAAAAAATAATTGATGCGACAGAAATTTTTACGATCTTTCCTATATACCTGAAATTGCTTTTACCCTAAAGTACAGTAGAAATTAGTTTTCATTAATAAAATATTTTCGAATATATATATATATATATATATATATAAACTTTTCTTAAATCCAAAAAATTTCAAAAAAAAAAGTTTTTTCAATTCATAACTAAAAATTATTGAATTATTTAAGTTGATGCAACTAAAATTATTAGAAAAATTAGAAATTAAAAATAATAATGTGTATAAAAAATAATTTGCAATTCTTGTTTTCTTTTATTTAAAAAAGAAAATAAATAGGTCTACTAAAGCAGGGAGAAAATTGGTGTAAAACATGTTTATACAATCTGAGCATTTTCTTTTCTTCAGAAAGGTAAAGTAGTTTGGTTATTATTTATTATCGCTGTTGCTTGTTGTTTTTGTTGTAAAAATTTTCTTAACCGTTCACTGTGCAAGTAATTCTGGTTTCTAATAATGAAAATAGGTTTTTCCAATTATCAAACTCATTGCCAGAAATTTTTTCATAATTTTACACCTTCAATACTGTAATAAATTACAAAAACAATATTGCAAACGTTTTTTTAATTTTTCAAATATACAAATTATTATTTGAAATTTTATAAAAAAAACTGTTGAATTATTTTATCAATACGGAAGTTGTTAGCATATCAGTTTATTGTTTGTTAAAAATAAAATAATAAACGTGAAAAAAATTGGGGTTAAGCAAAACTAGAAAATTAACTCTTAGCTTGAAAAAATAGTAATTTTTGAAGGAGTCTATCGGTTAAAATAATCGCATGAACTAAATTATAAACTGCGATCATCATGCATAATATAAATTGCAAATGCATAATATTGTAAAAGAATTTTTGATGAGAAAATAATCATATTTTTTTTCTAAAATTTAAAATCAGATGTTAGCTGCAAAACTGCACTTGTAAAAATATCAAAGTAAAAGTCAAGAAATATGAAATAAAAAAAAAAAAAAAAAAAAACAAGAGTGAATCAATACCTGCACATCAAACCATACACAAATGAATAATTTATAAATAAAATTTGACTTTGATCTTCTTTTGGAAATATGAATGTAAAGTTAACATCAAAAATTAGTGTATAATTTTTTTAATCAATGAATATGAACAATAAAATTTGTAAAATTAAAAGAAAAAAAAGTTGTAAATTCAAAAATATGCGATTCAATAAAAAGTTCAAATATGAGAGATGATGAATTTTTTTGACAGTCATCTTCAAAATTACATGTATATTATGTATGCGTATGTCTGTATCTGTATCTGTGTATGTAGGCGATGAGTTTAAGTTGTTCTGAAAACATCTACGCTTGAATGGAAACTGTCAAGTTGGAAAATACGTCATTAAATAGGTTAATTTAAAATGCTTGAAAATTACTTTGTTAGAAATAAAGAAGTCGATCATGCTTAAAGTGAAACATTTCTTTGAAAATTGTACAAAATAAATACGAAAAGAATTGTTCTTGAACTTGTCCCTTTTACATTTGTTAATGCTGTTCATGTTGTTGCTTATGGTGAAAAGTAAACTGTATCTTTGTTCAACTGTTCAATCAACACAAACATATTGGGCGAATAAAAATTACAATAACACTTTAATTTCTACATTGAAAAGCAAAACTGAAAATGCTTTTCTCAAATGATGACAATGCAATAGTTTACAAATATGAATTATTATTATTGTTCATTTTTGAAAAATTATTATTTGTTGTAAATACTTTGTTTTACAATTTACAAGAAAAAGATGAATAAGCCGTATGATACAGTAATACCATAGATGCGTTAAAATACAGCAAGTTTGTTAACCAGAGTTTATCAGTAAAAAAAAAAATTGATGAAAAATATAAAATAATAAAATGCGTCGTTCAGAGTTGAAAGTAAACCATTCGTGCATGATGAAATGACAAACGCTTTTTGACCTGTATAAATTGCAAAAGGCGTGGCATGAAGGAAATTATGACTCAGAGAAAATTCTTACCATGAAAATTTATAATGATGAGAATGTTTTTTTCTTCTTTATGTTCATCATATGAAAGAAAAAGAAAGAGAAAAAAATTCCTTAAGAAACCTGAAGCATTTGATGTTGGAAAAAATATATGACCAGAAAATTGGTTGACTAAGCTAACAAGCTTTTGTTAAAAGTTAGCTGAATTTTAAAAGTTGTTAAATTCTTTGCGGAAAAATTAAAATTAAACAAAAAAGATATGGATATGAATAATGGTTTGTCTTTTTATTTTTGTTTTGCTCACCAAGCAATAAGAATAGAAAAGATCATTTTGATAAATGGTAAAGTTGGAAAAGATGATTCAGTGGCCAGTGGCCAAACTGGGTGGGGTTAAAGAACTGACATCCACAAGGAAATGTCCACAGCTGAAAGACGCGTCCTGGAATTACTAAAACGTTATATTTATTCAAGGATATTTATCAACCTTGACCTGAAACACAACCCACCACGTCTATCACAACGCCAATATGAAGAAGAATCATCAAAACTTCAACTAACAAATGCAAATTTCATCATTCAATTATTACTGTCATTATTATTATAGAAAATTTCAATAGTTTTCTTTGTTAATTAAAAAATTATTAATATCCATCAACAAATTTTTGAATAAAATATTAATTTTTACATGTGCGTTGTCAGTGTAAAATTGTGCAACGAAATAACAATTCAAAAATCACGCAAAACATATATTAATGTGCTGTATATATATATATATATATATATATGTATATTAATGTGCATCAGTATCAGTGGATAATCTGTTTTTTTTTTAATTTTATGAATAATTAATAACTTACCAAACAATGTTGAACAGACGACTATCTGTTGTAAGATGAGTTGAAACAATAAAAACCATATTTTGAACATTATTTTATTTCAAATTAAAAAAGAAATAGAGAATGAAAAAAAATGCCTTTTTTTTCTATTCTCTCTGATGAAATCAAGGATCCTGACCGGGTGAAGTTGGATAAGCAGCAGTTTAGCAGAGCAGCTTTCGGTGAAGAACAACAAAATGATAATATTAATAATATTTTATTCTGCTCGTTATTTTTTGTTGTTCTCTTTTATTTCACTTTAGCTGCACTGATCGACAACAAAAGTTTTAAAATGTTACCACCAACCATCTCTCGTTCAAGCCAGCCAGCCACCTCTGCTATTTTCTATTCGTCAGTGGTCGACATGAAAAACAGGACAAAAGCCTACTGGCTATATACCATTTTGCCGGTGACACACACACATTACAACGTTACAAAAACCTGTTTCATTTTACAATGTTCCAACGTTGAATAACTTTCAACAACTACTTCATTTATACAAACATCTTCTATATCTATATCTATATCTATATATATATATATACTTATTTATATTTATATTCTTATTTTCTGAACACAATACTTAATTGATTTGAAATTTTATTTTCAATTCTTCATTATTATCAATCATTATTATTTTTTTTAAACAATATTTTTGTTTTACTTTATGTTTTCTCTTATTCATATCGCTTGATATATATGTTGAGTTATAATTTAATTTATATTATTCCATCAAATCAAAACCAACAATCAAAACAAACATTCATTACTGCGCTTCATGCAAATTCATACATCAACTAACCTGAACATCATTAAAAATAAAAATAACCATAACCTCTTTAATTGAAAAAATAATATCATTTTTCAATTTATATTTCACAATGCATGTGCTCATAAATAAAAAAAAAGACAAGAAGCACATTATTATATTGTTTAATTTAAAAAATTTCAATGATATGTTTTATTTAATTCAAGAACATAACATCTAATACGCACCATATGTGCATGTATACACATACATGTACAGAGCAAAATTAAAAAAAAGAAATATATAAACTTCTTTAGATGTGGATAGTTGAATTTACAACATTTTATGTTTGATAAAGATAATGCATCAATTCCTTTTCGTATTGTTGAAACAAATATAAATATTTATATATGCGACGTACGTAAGTTTGGTTCAATAATTTAAGCAGTAAGCACTGTTTTCGATCATATTCAAAATGCATAACGATTGCGAATATCTTCCAATTTTTTCATTATCTGAAATGAATGAATAAAAATAATAATTAAGAAAAAGATTGGTCACCTCAGATGGAACTCGATCCAATTCGTTGGAAATTTCTTTTTGTTTGGCATATTCCAACAGGCAGTATTGTTCGCATAAATCTCCATCAATGACACCCTGTTCAAATAATTCAAAATTTCAACCTATAATGACAACATCTGAACGGAAAAATACTTTGACTGGAGCATAAAAGGATCGATAAGCAAGATGATCACGTCCGCACAAAGGCGGATATTCAGTACGCAAATGCATTTCCAAATGTTGAAAAAATTCATAATCCTAAAAAAACCAACAATAATAAAAAAAATAAAAATTGTTCTTTTCTGCACTGATGTAACCTCTTTGGATGAAAACGGAACTAAAGCGCCAATCATTCCTGACATTGTTGAATAGACCAATGACTCTGAGCTTCCAGGTATCAACATTGCCTTTTGCAAACAAGTGACACATTCTCCAACGTAATACGTAGCAATCGTCTCACACTACAATCAAATATATATATATATTAATTTATTCAAAGCAACAGTTTTCAATATGAACAACAAAACAAGTCGACAACCTTTTGAGAAGCACCATTCAAAATTCCTTTATCCCACAATGCACGAATTCCTGTCGGATCTTCTTGAACATCATCAGTGCAATCGGATGGAAGTCGCAACTATAAAGCAATTTTAATTCAAAAAATTTGAAAAAAAGTAAAATGAAACAATACAATTGATATGTTTCCAAATTTATCCCCAACGGCTACAGTGTCGTAATCAAGTATGCACATTGCGCTGCAAAATCGTTGATGCGTGTCATCGGCAAAGATGACCAGTTGATTTTCTATTGGCTTGTATCGATAAAAGAATACAGATTCTTGCACATCTCCAACAAATATCCGATGACCCATAGTCAAAATGTGTGTTATCAAATTTGGCATGTGCTGCAAATAAATAAATTTATTTAAAAAAATTCATCTCATCAAATAAGTATATATTTAATTCATTTTCAAGACAACAAAAAAACCACTCACCTTATTTTCACATTTTCGTAAAAGTTTCTTCTTTCCTAAATCATAAATTCGAAGCATTTTTCCAGCCGATGCAAGCAGTCGACCACGAAAGCCGGCCAATGCTGTCACCGCCTAAATTGAAATTAGCCAACATTTTATAAAAAAGCAGCAAAAAATAAAATTATTAAAAAAATAAAAAGTTCTAATAAATAAATCACTTCGTCAACAGTTGTTCGGTGCAACATTTCCAATCGATCGCCCAGAGGAGAAATCGCGTACGTATAAATAAATCCACTTTCCACTTTTCTTGGTCTGAGATTGTAATTCAATGCTCCACCGACAAGCAACAATGGCGCTTCCGGATGACAAGTAAACTGCACCAATGCCATGCTACAAAAAAAAGCAAAAAAATAATAAGAGTGCAATAAAATATACAGTACATTTTTCTCGTTTCATACCAAAATGCTGCTTCGTTTTGTTCAAGCTCAACTTTGAACAAGTTATGCCCATCAGATGCACTCAAAATATTAATAACCGACGCCCAGGTACCATTTCCAGCACGAGGAGTGCCAAACTGAACCTCGGGTAAATCTTCTTCCAAAAATGCTTGGGACATTTCAGCCGCAATTTCTTTCTCATCTTCGCCAGCTAATTCGATCATTTCCTATATATATATATATATATATATATATTTAAAAAATCATGTGAAATCAAATCAAAAACAAAAATGTACTTTGGCTAAAATTTCTCGTCGCTTCATCTTCGTCTGCGTAGTTAATGAATTGTGATCCGTTTCAACTGTTATTATATTGCCAGTTTCTGGATGGAAAACAAAACGTCTCGGCGTGTGTGATAATTGAAATGAAGAGTAATTGAATATTGTGCCAAGATTTTCAATAGCCAAAATTCTGAATTATATATATATAGATATTTTATTCTTACAAATAATTTCTGCTATTCAATAATAATAATAAAATATATCATCTCACCGTAAACTGTTCCCAGCAATAACTACCACTCCTTCAGGACATTGATCAGAGGCAAAATTGGACGCATATTCCAAAGGTATGTAGCTGAGCGGCGTGAGATGGTATCGAGTTTGATACTTGTACAACAGCCATGCACGACTAGACATGGCAATAATCTTGAAAGAATTGCTCAATTTGAAAAGAGAAAAGTTTAATTGCAATTGAATTGAATTAATTACAGCAATGTTGTCGTGCATTTTCACTTTGAACAATTTCACCGGCTTCATTCCAAGATATCTTGTACGAGTGTCTTGCAATTCTCCAGTGACTGAATCAAGCACAGTGCGCAACAACACTCCATTCTAAAATGAATACAATATTTTCATTGAAAACAATATGAAATTGTAATTTTTCAAATAAATAAATAAAATAAATTTGTTCACTTCTAATCCAATGTTAAGAAACAGTGTCGACTCGATGTCATCGCCACCGACCGCTGCTATGCACAACGACTGTGCCATTGCTGGTAAAGATTGCATGTTCAGAGGAGTCAAACAGTCGGATGGATCCAGCGAAATTACACGCACCGTTCGATCCATCAAAGCCACTGCCAAAAATCGACATCGAATCTCTCCAGGAGGAATATCAGCCAAAGCCATCGCCACTACATCGCAGGGCATTTCTTTTCGTTCAGTATATTCATTCAATTGACCACCCTAGAAAACAAAAATTCATAATAACAAATAAACACATGAAAAGTGAAATTAAAATGAATTATTCCTCAACACAAACCTCATCCAATTCGAAATAGACAATTTCACCCCCGTTGAGGGCGATCAACACTTGTCTACAGTTGACTGCACAATTGGTGATCACTCTCCGTCCTGGTACTTTCCATTCGTTCACTCTACGATCGCAACGAATATGACGAATTCCTTCTGGATAAATCTGAACACAAACAACAGTTATACACATTGAGTGCACATAGTTTAAAATTTTAATAAAACACCTGAAGCAAAGAATCATTGCCCAACAATGAACAAGATAATGTCGGTGTGGTGCCCAAAAAACCCGAATCTGTCACTTCTTCAACCGTTTCTCCAATGGATAATACAAGAGTAGCGTTGACAAACGAAACGACAATGTATGCATCATATTCGGCATCTTGATGCTTCTTCACTGTCCAAACTGCATTTGGATTTCCTGGCAATTCTGATATTGCCATCTCGGTGACCTATACAAAATAAATATATAAATATCTGAAAATTTAAAACAGCAACAACAATCAATCAATCTGCACCTCCAAACCGTGTCTGAGAACTTTGATCGACGATCTTGGCCCTCGACCACAAGCCGCATACAACTGGGGTGTATCTTCGTAAACAATGTCTGCTACCTGAATAAATCGTTGCTTCTGTTGAAATATTCTTTTCAAAAATGTCGTTCATATATGTTCATACTTCAAAACTCATGATCGGCGACAGCGAAAGAAGTTCATCAACTTGAATCAAATTTTGCAATCCTCTTGGAGCAAAGAAAAACGTATCCCCTTCATCCAATGGCATCAACGATGAAAATTCAGTCTCATCATCATTGTCACCCAATTTTGCAATTTGATATAAATTGCTAAAACAAAACAAATCAAATTTATACAATAATGCATCAAAAAAATATCATTATATTATAAAATTTATCAAATCTTCATTTGATTAAAAATATTTAATAAAGTATTCAAACTACTTTTGTACTCACTGATTTCCAAATTCTGACGCTACAAACAGAAATCCTGACTTCAGCATACATATTGAATTTGCCACTGGTAAAGTATCAAAATATTTTATTTTAATTTCAGTAACCTAAACATAATGTCAAACAAATGAGAAAAAATAATTATTAACAAATAAAATATTACTTACAATATCATCAAACACTTCCAAAGTAACCTTGAAGATGTCACCTTGTTCAGTTTGCAAAAGAAAGAAAAACGCATTCTAAATTTCCAATACCGAACATTTAATAATTGCATATTAACAAATTTCAACAACAATTTCACCTTCATTTTGTGAGAAACGCTGCAAACCACCAATATTCCTCTATCTGGATCTTCCAAGTCGTTCTACCAAAAAAATAAATAAATAAATAAATAATGTAAAACACAAAACTAAAAAATTGATATAAATTTGCTTATACTCTTCTACGGGGAATAGGACAACGAACATCCAATTGTTCGCCAAGATTTTTATAAATAATGTAATTTTCACAGCACAATATCACTCCACTTGGACCTTCAGAGCCGCCAGGAACTAAAAATATTTTTTCGTTGGAAGAACAAATGTTTTTTTTAAATATAAACTCGTAAACCTGCAATTAAATGATTGGCAAAATATTCAAGCGGCTCTGCATATTTTCTCACTACATGATTCAATCCAAGATCGAGTTCGTAAAATGTTAACGTTTGAACGGCCTTCCCAACTTCAGTACTCATAGAATCCATTTCCTAAAAATAAAGATTTCAAATTCAGATGTCACGACATAAAATTTAAAAAGCATTAACTTTTTTCTTATTCACATAACTATTACTAATAACACGCATACTAGTACAAAAAATGTCTTTAATTTCGAATATGCACTTTCAATTTTTTAACCAACAATACTTTGAAAAAGTGTTAACAAAAATTAACTACGAGATTCATGTTCAGTCGATATAGGATTTTGCTTAAAATATTATCAGAAAATTTCAAAAATATTGCGCGCAATTTATACGTACTTCGTAGTCCACTTCCAGACAAGCAAACAGTGGATTTTCAAAGCCGACGTCAACACCCACAATCTGGAAACATATACTTTGACTTTTGTGAGCTTCCAATGGAGAGCTGATTGTCAACCTGGCGGCTGAATCTCTATTCATGATATAGACGAGCTTCTGCTTTTCCGTTGCACCTAAATTCCAAGTGCTTGTATTGACACAGTGAAAACAGCATTGCATTACACTACCTATCATAATTGCTCTTCCTTTTGGATCGACAGTCAAATATTGACCGGGAACTATTCTTCTGCAGCCACTTTTTCCAAATGTTTCTTGATGTACTTTTGTAAAAATATTTTTATCGGGTATGTATTCCAAAATAACTATACGCCCAGAGTCCGATCCGACCACAATATAATCTGAACATAGCAAACCGCTAGCGGTAAAGTTTTAAATAAAGTAGTAATACAAATTTTATTCAAGTTTTATGGAAAAATGCAACTTTTAAAAATAATACTTATAAACTCGAAGTTTTTTATTCACAATAACTACTGTTCACAACAATAAAACAAAATAAAAGTTTTATATAAAAATTTGAATTCTTAAAGTTAACTATAAAAAATACCTTTGCTTGAGCCTGTCAAACGGAAACTTGACAAAGATCGAATAATTCCAAAGCATTCATGACTGATTAAAACGCTCAACTTTCCTGTCATAGGATCTGGCTTAAGAAGTTCTAAAACGTGGCCCCGAGAGACACAAATTTCTTGCAACTTCACGCCAGAGAAATTTCCACTGATAGCATTATAAATTGAAGTTGGTTTTTGCAATGTAATGTTGTATAAATGCATGTTAAACTGAAACTGAAGAAACCAATTATTATATTAAAAACTGCTTATTGATTAGTCATGAAATATCAACAAAAACCAGTAATAATAAAGCATTTAAATAACATAACGCAATAACTATAAAAGTCTTAAATCACAATGATAAAAGACAATGGAATGTTAATTTTTAGCATACTGTAGTTTTAGTTTTCAAGTATGCACAAGATAAAAGTACAATATGCATCATAAAATAATTAAAATTTAAAAATATTTTGGTTTAAGAAAAATAAAAAGTATATTTAAATTGATTTGTTAATTGAGTTTATCGTAAATATATTTAACGGCTGTTTTTACTTTTTTGTGCGCAAAATTAATTATAAAAAAGAGTGCTTATTTTTAGTAAAAAATAATAATTAAAATATTTCTGTTAATGTTTTTAAATTATATTTATTTATTTTTCTTTATCTAAAGAATTCTGTTTGTCAGTTTATTTAAGTTTTACAGTATCAAACTATTTAATCTTGATTATCCTTATACAAAATTTGCGTATTTATTTGTTAATATATTTTTTGGTGTAAATTTGAATTTTCAAGTAATGCTTTATTGCATTTTATATTTTTTAAATATATATTTTATTAGTCAATTTAATTTTATTTATATTTCAGAAACCCAAATAAATCATATTACTAATTGAAATGCTGTTTGATGATTTGAAAGATGAATCAGAGTTGTTTGAAGATGTCAATTTTCTCGAGTTGTTATGCACAATTGATTCGAAACTCAATTGTACGAAGATAGAATTGGTATGTATTAGCGATTTTTTGATATAAAGCGTGGTAAGAGAAAATTTGGTTATTTGTAAATTTAGAAATCCTTTTTTAGGATTGTCAAAACAGTTTGTTGAAAAATAAGCTTTGGAATGTGAGATTGAAGCTTAAATGTTTAAAACTTTGGAAAGCGAAAAGTTTCACCATTTTTGGCATCGATCAAAGTAAATGAACATCATAATTTATTTGAATTAGATGATTATTAATTATTAATTAATTTAGGTAAACATGAATTTAAGGGTGGTTGCAAAATAGCTGACCTTGTAAGGCATAATCAAAATTTGAAAAATGAAATTGTTTCTACTTTAACTCAAACAGTTGAGAACAATGCATGTTTTGAAACATTTAAAAATTCTATTTCTGATATATGCAAAACGGCCATGATGGTATGTAACTGTTTTGTTTTGTTTTTTTTTAATTTTGAAACTTATGAATTATTTAGTTTGATGAAATGCAGAAACAATTGAGCGTGTTGGGTTGCAATCAACGAAGTTTGCTTTCTGGAAATGTGAAAGAAGTTTTTAGTATTTTTGTAAGTTATTCTTTTTAATAATTAATAATTAATTTGCATTAATTTTTGCCAGTTAGGCTGAGCAAGAAACAACTTCTAAGCGGTTGATGGGAAATGCTCTGAGAGAAATGTGTAAAATGAAAAGGAAAGATGAGGAAAAGATTTATCAGCAAGCACTAACGCTGTTAACTCCATTTTCGAAAGTTTTTCAGAAAAAGAAGTCAAAGTATATTATTTATTTTACTGTCCAGCTTTATAAATTACAGGAAATCTGGTTTTGCTTTTATTTTGCTAGTACAAAAAATGTAGACTAATTTAATTCTAGACTAAATAGAAGATTTCAAATAATAATTTATATTTTAGGGATGAGCATTTACTTCAAATTATTCGTGCCAGCTTGTTGATTGAAAATATTGAAATCGATTGTAATCATGCAAGAATAATCCTTGCAACTACTGGAAATTCTTCGAATAAGTTGTGCATCAAGTTGAACATTACTGAGCTGAATTACTTGATTTTGAGAAGTAAATTTGACGTTGTAGATGTAAGCTATATGATAAATATGTTTTTTATATTTGATTAAAATTGATAATTTCAACAGGAAAGTACTCTAAGCACCATTGGCACAGATATATCTGGCAACGATTTGATCATGTTTATTTTGAAGTACGCCAGAAGCGGATTTTCGGAAATGCATCAACATGATTGTTTGTAATCTGTCGTCAAAATAATTTTTCTGACTGTAATATATGCTCTATTTGTAAAATTTTTTACGATAGCCTGTAATTTTATTTATCTTTTTTTCTAAGTTTTATCAACTTCGAATTGTTTTGTTTTGTTAATTGAATTACATTAAATTTTTATACAAAACAATGTCAAAGTTTTAAGTTAAAATAAAATACCATTTTCAGTTATAATTTTATTATGACTTTAATTTTCACAACACAGAATTGAAAATTGTTGATTATATGTGCATAATGTTATACTCGCGTTGTTGTCACACACAAAATCATATCTATCATTGATTTCGCTCTTCGAAGCATCCACTTCTGCCAGCTGGAAAGAGAAATTACGTAATATTCTTCAAGCTATCGCAACCATTTTCTCTGTTAATTCCAGTTGCGTTTTAACATTTTCGCCGTCGATGTTTGTTCTTTACTATCGATGGTCACCCTGTAAATTAATTGAAATCCGATCAACGTTTCAATTCCTTGATAAGAATCACCGACAACAGTGAGTGCTTAAGAACTGAAATAGTGTGGCAAGTTCGCCTTTGATAACTACTGTTTTGCCCAACACTTTAAGTAAAGATGTTTTGACTGATGTCACAAAGTTGTTTTCCCTATAACCAATTTTAGCCAACCAGTGATATTTTACTGTTGAATCATCATTTTCATTTGAAGTACACATCTGCTGATGACCTCACTGTTCATCGGTGATTATAATATTCTTCATTTTAGTCAGATTTTCTTGTTTCATGTTTTTGTCGAAGAATCGCCCAACGCAATGTTCTTGAAGGTCTGCAATTTATCTTTTTGAGGATTAAAATGTGCGGCCTCTTTTGAAAATAATGTTGACTGTTCAGTCAATTTCACACTACTAACTGCAAAATGTGATCAGGTTGAAGGGAAATCTGTCCGCATCGATTACCTCTGGTAGTTAATGATACTGATTGCCAATGTAACCTTTGCTTTTTTACCATTTTGAAAATGTAGGTTTTCGAACGACGGATTCACACTGCTCTTCATTGTCTGGAAACAATTGATGAGCAGGACTGTTCATACCTATCCAACTTCACTCGATATAAACTTATAGTGAGAGGTTATTGCGATTAATTTATGCGCAGGTAAACTACTGTTTCTTAAATGCTGCCATGCATTCAATTCCAGTTTCGCAGGTACTCCACAGATCGTTGGAACGCACAGAAATTCCAGATAGATACGTTCAGAATTGTTCATCACGTTCAGCAGTAGAATTGTTACACGTCGGATTTGGAAGTAATTTCCATAACAGTGATTTTCTTTGCTGAAAATCGTAATAACGTTGCGTGTTCCACAAGTTCCTTTAGTCCTAACTATAATGGACCATACTTGTGGGAAGTCCATCCTTTCCAGTCTTCTGCATGGACATAGGTGTGACCACAAAGCGAGAACGTCAGTATAAAGCCGGATCGATTGTCTTGCTCGTTCTCTTGATCAGCGTGAAATGCAGTTGATACGCCTGTCCGGCATCTCGGAGGTGGCCATGGACAACACGGTTTTCTTTGTGATGAGTAGTGGCCGTTTGCAACGTAAATCTAACACGTATCCACTGACGTACGCCACCTTCCGTTTCGAGAATTACATCAGCAGAGGTTTTCAGGTACTAGAATACAACGTTTTCTGTAGTTTCCATTTGTTGGAATTGCCAGCACTGTTCAACTTCTCTATATTTTTTGGCAGATGTAACAATCGATGATGATCTTGATTACAACCACATTGATCATATAGTGTTTTCTACAAGCAAACCTCGCTGTTCACACAGAGATCATCGATCTTTTTCGATAGTTTTTGGTTGTATAAATTGCGCGAGTATTTGGCGTTGTTTCTGTTTTCGCTTCTAACGCAGTTGTCGTTGTAAATCGTCAACTTTCATTTCTGACGATCCTTTTATAAAATTAGCTTACGATTTGTGATTTGTCCAAGGGACGTGAATTCCATCACGTCAACGTGGAACTTAAATACTGTAGTAAGCGAACACTGAAAATGACGTCACTCACATTTTCGGCATATCTTTCAGTCTTTCTACCGCATTACTTTCCAAGAACTCTTTTGCGATGCATCGGATTAACAACATTTCTCTCCCGAGTGATCCAAACTCATCGATTTCTGTCTCAAAGTCTTCTTAAACTCGCGGATATCTTGCAACCACTTCCAACTTTCCACACAATCAATTGTAGCCCTTTTCTGCGTAAAAATTTATGATGCGATTCCATTCGAATCGCTAACTTCAATTCTCTATTCCTGTCGACGAGAGTAAAATCTATTCCACGAATAATAAAAGAACAGAGTCCTATAGAAAGGAAATACACGATACAAGTCAGTCGCACAAGACAAACATCGTACCATCAACAACATCTATTAGCAAACTAAAAGCTGACGTATGCATAACCGTGCAGTACGACTAAAATGACAATCAAGTGTAATTTATGATTTTGTTTTCTAGAAAAATAACAAAAGCACTCAATATTTATCTAATTAATGTAATTTTAATAAATAAAAAATAGGAAAAATTTTAGACACTTATTTTAATCTCTAAATTTCCAAAACTTATTTTAAAAAAGTGAAGAGCAAAATTCAACTACAATGTAAAAAGTATTACTGTATGTGTACTGTAATTTTAATATTTTATAAGTCTTACATAAATAGCTGATTGAAAAATAACAGAATGCCTTTTTTCAAATTTATATTTTATAAAATCTTTTATTTATTATTTATTCACTGACTGTCATAATTATTAAAAAAATGCTCTTTCGACATATTAAAAATGCAATGCTGTACTCTAGTCACAAGATTATCTTAATGTACCGTTTACAAACAATGATTATCGAATATTAGTGTTCAAGTAAAATGCTTAATTTGCTTTCAAATTTTAATTTACGCTTTTCTTACTGTTTTTACTCTTGATTTTCTTTAAATTGAATTATTGGATCAATTATGGTGAGCCGTGTTTTGATGTTTTTAGTTCCATATTTGAAATTTAATTATTTCTTTTTGAATAATAAGTGGTAAACTTTAAAGCCAATGTAGATTTAAAAAGGTTAATTTTTGATTTGTTCATAAAATTTATTATAATACTTCTTAATGGTGTGAACTTATACTTGTTGTTAATTTTTTTTGTTCATGGTCGTGTTCTTTAAATTATAATCGCATAAAACTGTGTCTGTTTTTAGCTTTGATTCGTCAGGCTTGTTCATTTTCAACTTTACATCAATAATAATTGAAAGTTGATTTGTTGTCTGTCATATTTGCTTTTTGGTAAATGTAAAATTAATGTTATTTGAGCTTGGTTGTTTTCTTTTTCTATTACTGATGCGATCCTTTTTAATGAAATTTAATTTGTACTGAAGAGTTGTTTTGATCGTTCATTGCTTAAGTTATGTAAATAAATTTTATTTGTTTATCCTGCTTTGGTCATTTGAAGATCCATGTATTATTACCAGTTCAACATATTTATCAGTGTTTTGTTACAGTTTTGATATTTGATGAGCGTGCCGAAGTTTCGTAATATTAACATTAGAATATTTATAATGTAGAGTAGCAATAAAAATTATATTTATATCATGTGTAAGTTAGCAATAGCGTGGATTTTATGTTCAAATGGAAAAAATATTTCAAATTTCTGTTGATTTTTTACTATATGTATATACTATATTTTTTACAGAGTTTTAGTATTTATAGATAATGTAGAGTGGAAAAGATTGTTTAAAAAATGGACAAATCTTCTTGCGAAGAAATACGTTCTGGTGCTCTTGCGCATTTAATTCCAGTCTTCTACCAACCCCTGGTATTGGAACTAAGCGAAAGTAAACTTTTTATGGCTGACAAATTACGTGAGGAAGCGAGAGCTTCATTTTTGGATCGTGTCGGTCAACAACTGATGGAACCTGAAGAGTTGAAATTGATGATGCAAGAAATTCAAAAGTGGATGTCTTCGAGATCTGAATCTTCAACAGTGGATCCCACGCTGATCAATTATGAAGAATTTGGTCAGTTGAGATCTTTGGTATCTGAGAAGGCGAAAGTTTTCTTTACGGCTCGCACATTTTGTCGTTTGCTGCGTTCGGATCCTTATGGCAGAATAGGCGTGAACGAGTTGATGCAATATATAATGCGCAAAACTTGGATTTATCAAACAAGAATTAGTCTTGGCCAGTATGATGTGACCGGTCTTGGTTGGTTGATGGAACGTGATGTCGAATTGTATATCACTGACATTAGCGCAACAATTCCACAATTGGCTCACATTGATGAATCACTGATGCCGTTTTACACTTGCATGGCTTATAAACGATTTTTCTTTTTCCTCGATCGAAAAAGACTTGGTAAAGTAAGTTGGAATAATTTTTTTGATTTGTTTGAAAAAATCCACCTGTACTTTTTTTTAATAAGTGCAATTTGTTTTACAGATTAGAATTACGGATATGATCGCTTCAGGATTTGTGGACGAATTGCTTGAATTGCGTGACGTAGACAATACTAATCAGTTGCAAGATGAAGAAAATTCACAGGATGCAGAAAATAATAATGCTGAAATTGGGAAAAATTGGTTCAGCTTGGCAAATGTTTTAAATTTATACGGTATTTACATGAATTTGGATGCCGATGGCAATGGGATGCTTTCGAAAAAAGAACTGATGGCTTACGGTAGTGGAACGTTGACTGAAGAATTTGTTGGCCGTGTATTTGAAGAGTACATGACTTTTGATGGAGAGATGGATTTCAAAGGCTTTGTTGATTTCAGACTTGCAATGGATAATAAGCAAGATCCGGCCGGTTTGGCTTATTTTTTTCGACTTTTCGACATTCGACAAAAAGGATATTTAGATTCATTTTCGTTGAATTATTTTTTCCGTGGTATACAGCGTGCCATGGAAGCCAGTGGTTGTATGGTTGTGAAATTTGAAAATATTAACGACGAACTGTTTGACATGATCAAACCGAAAAAGCACGACCAAATCACTTATGACGATTTATTGCGCAGTAAATGTGGTGGCATCTTTATCAACATTCTTATTCACTTGGACGGATTTCTTTCTTATGAAAATCGAGAATTTTCAAATTTGGTTGCTTATACTGATGAAGGTGATGAAGCAGATTTTTGAATAAACTATTTGCTTGTTGTTGTTGTGTGCAATTTGCTTTTGTTTTGTTTTTCATATTATGGTAAATTTTATTTTGATGCGTTTTGAATATGTAATTAAATTTATGCATTTGTTATTTATACGTTTTTATTAGCATCTATGCTAATGATGATAATTTAGAAAGCAGGAAATAATTTTTAAAGAGGAAACATTTTTTATTAATAACATCTAATGAATTTTATGCCAACTGTAGGTGTCATCAATAGAAAAACACTTGAAATAAAATTGAATAATCTTATTTATTTAGCGCATCATACATTGAAATGATGTTGTTATTGAATTAAAAAAAAAGATTTTAATCTTTCAATAATGCTTTTTTGAAACCAGCGGTCTTATTTTTAATAATTTTAAGCTTAATTTAATGAATGCAGAAATTTTTAATACAAATAGCATGTGCGTTAGATTGGCATAATGAATGCAATGCAGAGCTAAAGCTGAATTTAAGCAAAAATTTCATAAACAAAATCATTATAATAAAAAGCTACAAATAGCGATCAGAAGGAAACAATTGAATAAACATTTTTTTATCTTACTGACAAAAAACTATTTTTCTACTTTTTTAAATATGAAAATAATCGAAATATTATGAGAATAGCTGTTAAAAAATAATGCAGAATTAACACATGGAATGAACGTTAATTAAAAATTAGTTTCATATAAAATTCATCAAAAATAAAAAAGACCACGCAATTAAAATTTTCCGTTTTGCATATAATCAAAAGTTATGTTCCTTTTGTTATTTTATTAATCAATCAACAAGTTGCAATTTTTATTGAAATATTATTTGCAAACAAAAAGAAAATTTTTCAAGCATTGTTGCAATAATGAAAATTATTTATTTTTTTAAAAAAGATTTTTAATGGAATGTGTAACTTGAACGCAGTCATGCATGCAATTATTATTGCACATGTTTCATCACGATTATTATTTTACAATTTTTCTTTTTTCTGAATATCACAATTTTATTTCTGTTTTCATTTTTTTGTTTAATATTAAATTCAGCAGAAATAAATTTTTTTGATTAAATCAAGATATAAAAATCAAGAATTTATTTTTTATGCATAGACAGTTTTTTTTAAACAATCGACTAAAAGTTTACGTTGAATTGAAATTCAATTATTAGATCAACGCGCGTTTATTTATTTTCTTTTAAATCAATTTTTCAAATTAACGGCCGCCAGATTAAAATTTAAATGAACATTTAACGACAAACAAACAAATATATATATATATATATATATATATATATATAATGTGAACTTATTTAATAAATTGTAAAAAATTTTTTTTATTAAATATTTGCATTTTTTATAAAATATAAATAATATATTAATTTATGAGATTGACAATTGCAATTTCTGTACAATTGATATGAATAAACACTGAAATATTGATGAAAGAATCCTGAACTATCAATGCAAAAGTGCAGTAAAGCTGAAAAAAGGGGAAATAGTTCATAATAAAATTTACATGCATAAATATTTTTTAATATAAATAAATAAATATGCAAATGAGGATGAAATTGTTTTAAAAAAAATTGCAGAAAAAGTACTACTGTTTGCAACTTTACTGTAAGATTTCAAATAAACAGGACTGAACTTTTTTATTTTTTCAATAATTTTTTAAAATCATTTATATAATTAAATAAATCATGCCCAAAGAAAATATTTTCATGCTAATAAATAGAAAAAATGACGTTGAACTTCTTTGCATTACTAGACAAATGACAATAATAATATTATTATTATTATTATTTTTGTTTTTCCTTTATCGCAGTTTATAATTGAAATTATTTTTTATTCATAAATGAAGAATACGTTGATTTTTAGTAGTCAATTTATTTATTTTATTTTCTGGCTCTTTCTGTGAATTTTAAATGAATTGCAAGCATTGAACAATAATATCTCTTGAGCATTTGGTATCTTCTACAAATTTTAATTAATTGCATTTGTAGAAGATGCATGCACAATATTGCAATTCTGAAATTTACAAAAATACATAAATAAACAAATAAAACAACTGTTATTTTCAAATATGCATTCATAAACGAACTTTATTTATGCTATATTTCAAACAGTAGCAAAAATCGTCAAAAGAAAAAATAGTTTGCGTCAATTAAATAAAAATGATAAACGCTAATTGATTTATACGCTGTCATGATGTCAAAGTGGATAACTTCAAATATATTGCATAAAAATATTTATAAATATTATGAGACAAATAACTATAATTAATTCATTATTTTAATTTTCACAAACTTTCTCAACGTTGCATATAATAAAACTTTATGAGCATAATTTTGCATTGATATGAGTTGAAATGCAAATTATAAGTTATTAAAATAAAATCAATCAAGCATTAGGATATTTATTAAAATCTTTTTTCAGAAGAAGTTAAACAAAAGGAAATTACAGCCAATTATTGTTTTATTATTAATATATATTTTAAACTTACCTAAGCTAACAAGTGTTTTTCTTTAATTTATATATTTATTTAATATTTATTTAAGGAAATTCCAAAATTGCATGGATTATTATTATTGTTTGAACAGTTGATTAATTGAATTATTTACATTTGTGTCAAAAGAGTTTGGTCAAATATAAATTTTATTTGTGAATTTTAATTTTTAAAATTGGTAGAATGGAAAATTTTAAAAATATTTCAAAATTTTCAATCCACAAACAATTCACTTGTTTATTGTAAAACTGATTTGACTGAAAAATGTTTAATTTATCGACTGCTTATAATCAAGCTTGCCAGGGGATTTTGCTGTTTCGGTGGTGAATTTGTCGCAGGTGTCGCTTTTGAAACGTTTTTCGAATTTTATTTCACTTATTGCAATGTTTTCTTTAAGCTTGTTTCAACAGCTAGTTAGCGGGTGCATTAAATTAGATTTTAATCAGCTTCAATATTTTTGCATGCATGATTTTGTTTTCCACTAAGCTTATTACTTTTCAGTTGAACTGGTCAGCCTCAGAGCGGATGTTATTATATCTTTAGTAAACAATAATTTCTACTGTAATGTTAAACTGATCCTCTGCCATTGCTATCTGCAGTTTTACTTTCTGAACGTAAGTGATCAACTTTGTTTACATATACATTTTAGCTTTATACAGTAGAACTCGGTTATAACGATGTCTCGGCTATTGCGATAGAAATAAACTTAACCATAAATCTATCAATAAACTAAGTATATGTATGCAAACTTGGTTATAACGATACTCGGCTACAACAATCGAAATCTCTGTTCCCAAAGCCCATCGTTATAACCAAGTTCTACTGTGTTTTCTAATCATTGGCATATTTCCCTTATTATCCTGACTTCAATTATATATATATATATATATTGTCATTTTGGTTAAGCTGGATTGATTCGATCTAAATTTCATTTGATTTAATTAATGGTATATAAATTTCACAGATTAATATTGAATTGCAATTGTTGTTCAATTTTCAAGGATAGAATTGAATTAGTTGGACGAAGTTTTTGAAGTGATCAATGGGAAAGATTGAAGATTTTAATAATACATTTGCTTTGAATATTTCCAAAAAAGAAGGAAAACATGATGTGAACGAGTGGCTTGATTTGTTGAAGCCGACAATTTACGTTCTGCTTATTAGTGGTATAGTAACATTTGTGTTAAATCTGCTCAGCTTGATTGCCCTTGGCTTGGATAAGAACGTCGGATGTCACAACAAATTTGTCTTTTTGAGATATCTCTGCTTTGCCTATTGTTTATTTGGTATTGGATTAGTGGTGATCAGTTCAGAAAAGTTGCAACATTTTTCTAGCAATTGCAATGCTATTACCAACAATTGCTTTTGGGAAAATTTTTTATTCGAGGTGAGTCTTTTTCAAATTATAGATGGCAATCTTTGTGCAGCGTTGGACAGATGCTTTGCTATTTTTGCACCAGCTTATTATTGTCAAAAATACAAGCGTTTTGTCAAATTTGGAATTCTCACTTTGGCAATTCTTCACAGCATTTTGGTGGAAATTCAAATTTACTACAGTATGCAAAATTCGAGAAGCTGGCGGTGCTGTATGGTCGCCGTCTCAAGCTTGTACGACTCTTGGTCTATCAAAGCGCAACTTATACTGCCAATTATGATTACAATTTTATTGTACATTGTGTTGATCGTTTTTATCAAGTTTAAAATAAATAAAATCAAAGAAGAAGACAATTCAGCACATCTGCATTACCAGTTGAAAGAGAAATTGTTGATCACATTGATTCTTTGTGTTTTATCATACATTTTGACCATAGTGCTGACCATCATTGTGATCAACATTGCTTACAGTCATTGCAAATTCATCGATGCAGTACACATTTCTCAATATGCTTTGTTTGGCTACTTTTCTGGAATTGTCCACTTTGTTATGCTTTTTTATCGAACTGAAGAATTTCGAATTGCAATTTTGAACATCATCACCAACTGGAAGACTCTACAAATGCGCAAAATTAACACATGCTCCATCTTGCCTGAAAATCGTTCATGCACAATCAAAAAGTCAAAAGCTACCACATCAGTTATATCTTAACTGTATATGTATATATTTTTTTAATTTTTTATTTCTATTCATTCTTGTGTTGTTCAATAATAATAATAATAATAATAATAATAATAATAGCAATATGCTTTATCAATCATTTGAGCAGTTTTTCAAAATTACTTGCGTTTCATTTTTATTTTGTTAACTGAATTGAATTTCCAAATTAAAATATGCAACTGTCTATAATAAATGCAAATTGTATGCAAATTAATAAATAATACTATTATTGCAATGTTAAATGGAAAATTTGAAAATTCACTAGATTACTAAGAGAAAAAAATTCCACGCTTACAACTTGATCACTTTCTATTTAACTTTTATTTATAAAACTAAAGCTTATCGCTTTTGATTCAACTTTTATAATTAAATAAATATCATCAAATAATATACATAAAAAATAAATCATTATTTCTTCATACGGCATTTCATGCAATTTTCAAAAATTTTTTGAATTCTTATTTTATTTTATCATTCTCCCATTTAGCAATTATTTTAATTTTCATTTATTTAAACTTTTCAAAATCTGCAATTAATATCAACTAATAACTTGAAAAAAAAGGACAAATTCTGTTCAAAATGTTTCCTCCTTTTATTTCTCAATCAAAAAAAGTTAAAAAATTCTTTTCATTTACATTTTTGCATCTCTTTTCTTTTGGAACGAATGTGTCATTTGAAATAAGTCGCATTTTCATCAGATAGAAAAATTAAATTACCAGAATTGCTGCAATTGCTTTCTGATTGTCGTCGTTTGATAGTAGAAACGTCATCATGCATTGATATTGAACAAAGAATTAATTGCACTAATTTTTACACTGCACTTTAAGCATTTTATTTATCAAAATCCAATAAATTAAGCTGAATACAATATTTCAAAAAAAAAAATCTGAATTATAAATATGCCGGTGATTGAATTTCCTGAAGAAAACTGAACTTCTTTAATTGCCTATATTCATCGCATTTGCAATAATAATACAAAAATTATAGCATTGTCAAGTGAAAAAAGGTTTTTTTCTTTTTTACTATTTCCACTCGATTATTTTCATAAATGTTGTGCTTTTAGCAAAATATGCATTGGATTTTTAGTAAATTATTAATAACATAAGTTTCAATAAAAAAAAGCTTATTGTCTGTGTTGAAAATTTCAGGCTATTGTTAAGTGCGTGGGCATGCCACTTAGCTGCATCTGTCCAAGATATCATTCCACGTCAAAACTCGTGCACGCGTTCTTTAGCACATCAAGACATGAATGTATGTTAATAGATAGCAAGTGATGCAATAAGCGCTGCAAAGTTTTGATGAGAATTAGAGTTTTCTGTTACTATTTGAACTGCCAATTTCTATGCAGTGTTGTCTATTATCCTCTATTGACTTCAAATGTTTAATAAAATTCCATGCTCATTGCATTGTTTGCATAATGCAACGTCTAGTTTGAATCTCCCGCCAAATCATGTATCACGAAAAGAACTTGAAGATCAGATCCAATTAGAATTTACAACAGTCCAATTGTGTATCATTTTAATATTAAAATAATTAAGATTATTTCAGTTAAAAAACAACATCTATATAATCAATAATATTAGAATTTTTAAAATATTATATAAAGCAGAATTAGAGAGTTGAATTCATCAGTCAGGCAATTGACATGGTTTCTATGCTTAACTTCGACATTGCTTTGAATAGCATAAAAGTTACAATATGCATATCTGTCTTTCAATTTTATTCTTTTGTCTCATGTCAGATCACTGTGGTTTTGATTTTTAAATTAAAAAATATTTTCCAATGCAGAGTCAAAACAAAGCAAGCAGACTTTCAAAACTAAGCAAAATATCCTGCTCCTATTTAAGCACAAAGCGTGGCACGTAAAAGTTATAGAAACAAATTCTACTGTGAACAATTGAATTTAATTTGCATTGAATTTCATTTTAATAAAAATCACGCTGTAAGTTGGAAATTTTATGGCATAATTTAACACAATAATTTTAATAACTAGCAACATTTATTTTAGAAAAAAATAATACATTATTAATGATATGTTCGATGATCAGAAAGAAACGCAACGGTGATTTTACGTTAAATATATATGCTTATATATACATGCATACAGTAATGCATATGCATCGTGAAATATACAAAAAATGATGCATCTGTATGATCAAGCACATAAGAAAACAACGTTACGTGTAACTAGTGAATATAAAGTAATCTTTATGTAGCATCAAGTTCTATTTTTGCACTTTTTTTACTTATTTTACTTTAAATAATAATCAGTTACTTTTAAATTAAATATCTTCTTATACATCAAAAGATGGCTTAAAGATTTATAAAACTTAACTTGATTATTTTGAATTATACCGTATTCTTACATGTACAAATATTATTTTCTGTTAGTTTATTTATACTATTTAGTTTTTTTAATTGATCAAGTAAGTGTTATTTATATTATAATTTCATCGTAGCTATATTAATTTTATTGATTGGCTCTTTGATTAGCTAAGTTGATTTCTGTTATTTTCTGCAATGTTAATGTTTTCCAAAACATTTCGTTACTTATTTTAATTTTTTGTTGTTGTTTTTTAACAGAAGTAATGCACAAAATGTCATTATCGGTATAGTATAATTTCTGTTGCAGTGCCTTTATATTAATTAATGCATATCCTAGTTAATTAACAGTTATGTATATATATTGCTCGTGTTTATTATAAATGAAAGTTAAATATCTTTTGTTTAGCGTCAAGTTAAAATTTGAAACTGCAGTTTTTTATTTATGAAATATTTTACAAACTGATTAGCATCTCATGTTTATTTTACAAACTGATTTTGTTTTGCTTACTTTTTTTAAAAATAAATATCGGATTGTCAACTTTGTTTATTACGTTTTATATGATATAATTTTTCCGACTGCTTTTATAAAATTGAAATTTATTTTTTGTTTAAAAATTTTGTAAACTTAAGCAAAATGTGTGAATATTTATTATTATAAAATAATAATAAATTCGCTGTATTGATTTAGAATGCCGTACAGCATTGAATTAGGTTCTCCAGAAATTGAAATTGCTGGAGATGCAGCAACTAGTAGCTTCTTTGCTGATACCAGGAGGTGAGTTGTTTCGTTTGTATTTATTTTTTGTATTAGATATATAATAAAATACAAATGTACAACATGTAATGAATGGTTGAATGAATTGTACAAAATATGAGGAGGCTGTTTTGTAAAATAAAGATGGAATAGTTGTGTGTCATCTGCTTGCATTTGTTATATGATTAATGTTGAATAAAACTTTTAATCTTTTAATTGAGTATAATTTAGTTTTGTTTTTTGTTTTGGTATATTTTTGAATTTTGTGAAGTTTCACCTTTTTTACAGCCGACATGCTGATTTAAAAGAGATGCTGGACAGTGGGAAAGATAGTTCCAAAGTGGAAGCTATGAAAAGAATAATCAGTGTACATATATCCGATTTATTACAAGAATTGTTGTTGTTCTTGTTTTGTATATTTGATTTCTTTTTCTGTTTCAGTTGATTGCAAAAGGAAAGGATGCTTCGGATCTTTTTGCAGCTGTTGTAAAGAACGTTGCATCTAAAAATCCAGAAGTATGTATGTATGTTTGTTTGTTTATTATTTTTTTGTCACCAATTAATTTCAAGGTGAAAAAGTTGGTTTACGTCTATTTGACCAGATACGCGGAAGAACAGCAAGATTTGGCATTATTGTCGATTAGTACATTTCAACGAGCGTTGAAAGTATGATATTAAATTTGAAACAACTCAAAAGTGAATAAATGAAATAATTTTCTTCTTCATGAAATATATAGGATCCAAATCAGTTGATAAGAGCTAGCGCTTTGCGTGTGCTTTCCAGCATTCGGGTACCAATTATTGTTCCCATAATGATGCTAGTGATCAAGGAATCAGTTCGTGACATGTCTGCATACGTACGTAAAGTCGCCGCCCACGCAATTCCGAAACTTTATTTGTAAATTGTGCCTTTTTACTTTATTATAATTTTTTTCAAATTTCAATTTATTGTAATTTTTAGGTTGGATCCAGAACAGAAAGATCAACTGATAGAAATTATCAGCCGACTTTTGGCAGATAAAGCGACGGTGATTGTTTTTCTTTATTGTTAATTAATTAATTTATTTATTTATTAAATGCATAATGCGATTTGAAATGAAGAAAAAATTTTTTCTGTTTGAATTTCAAGCTTGTGATTGGTAGTGCAGTTTATGCGTTTGAAGAGGTGTGCCCGGAACGGTTGGATTTGATACACAAACATTACAGAAAATTGTGCACCGCTTTGGTGGACGTGGACGAATGGGGCCAAGTACTTATCATAAATATGCTAACCAGGTATGCCCGTACGCAGTTCACCGATCCGGCTATTTTGGTATGTTTTATTAAATTATGTATAATTAAATGGCAAAAGTGATTAATTTATTTTTTTTTGTTCAAGGAGAAGAGCAGCTCTGATTGTGGCAATGAACTCTCCGATGAATCTAGCAGTGATATCAGCTTTGTCAAAAAGCCAACAGAACTTGATCCAGATTTACGGATGCTTTTGAAAAATTCGAAATCACTATTACAAAGCCGAAATTCTGCGGTTAGTAAGATAATAATACAGTGTATTTAATAATAATGAAGAAGAATTATTATTAGGTTGTACTTGCGGTTGCACAGTTGTATTATCACTTGGCACCACCATCTGAAATGAACATAATCGCCAGGGCTTTGGTTCGTTTACTTCGCAGCCACCGTGAAGTACAGTCCGTTATATTGACAAACATTGCTACAATATCAGCCAAAAAAACGGTAATTAAATTTGCATAAATTTGAAATGAATAAAAGTATTGTTGGGGTGGTTTTGTTTCAGATGATGTTTGAACCTTTTTTGCGCAGCTTTTTTGTTCGTAGCAGCGATTCGGCTAATGTGAAAGCATTGAAAGTGAAAAAGTTGTTTCAAATTTTAAAAATCATTTTATCAAATGGCAATTGTTTAGTTGGAAATATTGACAAATTTGGCAACTTCATCGAATATATCTATTATACTTCGAGAATTTCAAGTATGTGCAAAAGTAAAATATGCAACAATAGCAAATTGAATAGTTTTAATTGCAGACTTATGTAACAACGTTGGATAAAGAGTTTGCCGCTTGTGCAATTGATGCGATTGGCCGGTGTGCTTGTAATATCACAGAGGTGCGGGATAGTTGTTTGGTCGGCTTGGTGGCTTTGATGTCGAATTCGAATGGTCGGCGGTCAGTCGTCTGTTCAGGCCGGTGAAATTAATAAACGTGGGTGTGGCATTTTGCTTTCAGAATTGGTCGTTGCGCAGAGTGTTGTCGTGATCAAGCAGCTTTTGCAAAGGGAAAAGATGCGCCATTGTGAAATTATCCTGTCGATGGCAAAATTGATCGACACAGTCCGCGTGCCAATTGCCCGTGCTTCTATACTGTGGTTAATTGGAGAATATTGTCAACTTATGCCACGTGTTGGTCCGGATGTCTTGCGCAAAGTGGCCAAAACATTTATTCATGAAGTGAAACCATTATATATATATATATATATATTTATTTATTTATTTATTCATTTGAATTTTATATGAAATTTTTAGGAAGAAATTGTAAAATTGCAAGCATTGAATTTGGCAGTTAAGCTGTATTTGACCAACGAGGAAAAGACTCGTCTGTTGGTTGAGTATGTGTTCAACATGGCTCGTTTTGACCAGAATTACGACATGCGAGACCGAGTGCGATTATTGCGTCATATGCTTTTTCCAAATAAGCCGACTAAATTAACAAAATTAGCTGAAAAAATTTTCTTCGCCGAAAAACCTGTACCATCTAGTAGTTCAACATTTGTGGGTATGTAATAATTAATGGATGAAATTAAAAAAAAAACTTTTACACTTATTATAATTTGTTATTATAATACTTAGATCGAGAACAATTTCAACTTGGTACATTGTCGCATTTGCTCAACCAACGATGTTCTGGTTATAATCCATTGCCTCCGTTTGCTGAAACTGCACCGGATGGTTCTGTTCGTGATGTCGACGAGCCGGTGTTACCAATCCAAGAGCTTAATCGTTTGGAACGTTTGAGACGAACTTCTGATAAGTCGGAATTTTTCAAAGTTGACATTTGTAAAAGTATTTTTATTACTTTTTTCTTAGTTTTATAATAATTATTCACTGTTTGTATTATAAATATTTGTTGTTGAATAATATTTATTGGAAATTTATTTTTAGGTGAATATTCTGAAGATAGTGATGACGAAGACGAAGATGATAGTAGTAGTGATGATGATGATGAGGATGATGATGATGAGGATGAGGATGATGAAGATGAAGACGATGAATCAACAAGTGATGGTGAACGTTTCTCCGATTCTGATGATGAACTTAGTGCTGCAGATGAGCAGCATAAGACCGTAGTCAAAATTCCTGCTCGTGCTGGTGGTAGTAAATTGACCAGCAGCAGTGTATTTCAAAAAAATTTATTTTTTTCTTATGTTATACATACATATATATATATATATATATATACATTGGAATTAATTTTTTAACAGGATATTTCTAAAAAGAAGAGCTCAAATATGGCAGCAACTAAAGCTGATCTTTTGATAGACATTGACGATTGTAATTATTTTTGTTTTTTTTTAATACATACATATATATGTGCGTGTGTATAATCAGAAAAACATGCGTATTATTATATGCTTATTTTTTTGTTTTGAAAACATTTTGCTTCATTTTATAGTTTCTGGAAGTGGAAAAAGTACCCCACCAGTGATGAGTACAGTTCCTGTTGTTTGTTCAGCAACATCAGCAGCAGCAGTATTCCAGGCACCAAAACAACAACCTGGTTTAAATCAACAATATTATGTAATAATTTATGTTGTCAATGTTGATTAATAATTTTAATGTTTCTTTTTTCGTTTTTTTTCTATCTCAATTTCAGATCACTGTAGGAGCGAGTTTCATAAGTGAGCAAAGTCGTGAAGTGCTGAATAAAGTTGCCGGCCACGGTGTCAGTGTCAGTTATCGTTTCACGAGAATGCCGAATTTGTTTTCAAGCACAATGTGCACAGTTGAACTGTCGTTGCACAATCAAGGCACAACTACAATTGAGAAGATTGTACTTGACGTTCGTTTACGATTTTTTTCTTACTGTTGTTGTTTTTTTTTTGAAAATACAAAAATTGTTGCAATTTTCCAGGATTCGACGTCATCGAAAGTGATAATCAAAGGTTTGAAAGCGGTGGGAAATTTGGTTGCCGGAGAGAAAACAATTTTGAATATCGGCGTTGATGCGAAAGATTCCACACATCCGGTGTCGTTTGACATGCAAATTGACCACTTCCCACCGACAGCTGTCACGTTCATTGTACCGGTTGGAGAACAATTGCAACCAATCAAATTGAATGTGGACGAATTTCAACGTTTGCAACGTATGTGGAACAAAAAAAATTATTTTATTTATTTATTTATTTTCTTTTTTTCAATTTATATTCTAGAAGCATTGGGAGGATTGAATGAGAATCGTGCGTTAATTGATTTCAAAAGTAATTGCGTCGAAGAGGTGTCTGATTGCATTCTGCGAACAGCAAATGTGAACAGAATTTATTTATCCGAAAAAAATCAGGTATTTAAAAAGGTTGCTATTTAAAATAATAACTATTATTATGACAATGATTTATTTGTTTGTAAAGTAAATCATTAATTTAGCAGTGTTTAAATTATTCTATAATATTTTGATTGAATTGTGTGCTTTTTTGTAGTTGTATTTTGCGGCGCAAACATTGTCCTCGAAATCTCCACTTTTGATTGAATTACAGCTTCCGGCAGTGAAACATGAAACTGGCATGTTAGCGGTGAATTGTGAGAATTTTGTCATCGGTTCGATGCTGTTCAGACAATTGAAAGCTATTTTAACTTCTTCGAGTTGATCAACCTAATTGTTGAATAATTTTCTTTTGAATGTCACTTCATTTTGTCATCATTGTTTAATTGATTTGCATTTTTTTCTTTATTTTTGATTGTATTTCAAATGACAAATTTTGCTTAAATTTACAAAATTGGAAAAATGCTACATATTCTCTTTTGTGTTTCTTTGTAAGAAATGTTGGCAGTGTTTTGATGAAATTATGTGACTTTGATTTTTTACGTTACATCGGTGTTTGTTACTTTGTGCTGTACACATGTGCAAGTGAAAGTTTTGTTCGATTGGTGTACAAATTGCTAGCATCGTCGTTATTGCTTTGGTCTATCAGAAGAGTAATATTACATCACTCGTGAAAAATGTACGAAGATTTTTTAATATGTTTTTAAAAAATTTTAATTCATTCGGCACTGTTCAACAGAGTGTTGGTCAATTGCTCACCACAGTAATCATGCTTGTAGTGATAAGAGAAACCTAATTTTCACTAATCTTCGTACTGTACATAGGAATAAATGTCAACATATGCCGATGGTGTTTGTCACTTTTGTTGACGAAAAGGTAAATTTGTATGTAATTTTTATTTTTAACTGAATATCAAAAATGAAGCATGGTGAATAAAATAAGTATGAAATAAAAAAAGAAATTAAAGCGCTTAGTAGAAGTTGAAAGATTGATGTATGCTAAGTGAAGAAGTTTTTCACAAGTTACTCTTTACTCGTAAACATTTCTCGATCAAATGAAACTTTATTATTAAAAATCTGAAAGTGATTGATTAAAATTTGAAATTGAACAAATTTTCATTCTTTTGAAACTTGATTGCCTGCATCATTGCATCACGTTATCATCAGAGCAAGTCATTCGCTGTCTGATTTATGGTGATAATTATTGTTGTGAAAAATACAATTGCTTCAAAATGAACTTCTTCACCTCAGAGTAAGAATGTCGACATGTTGCAAAATTGAAACTGCTACGCATATTTTGTCATTGTTGTTGTCGTAGCTGATTCATCATTTCAACTGTTATATTTGCAGAGGGTCATA
The DNA here is from genome assembly GCA_001447645.1 of Trichinella pseudospiralis. NCBI lineage: Eukaryota > Metazoa > Nematoda > Enoplea > Trichinellida > Trichinellidae > Trichinella > Trichinella pseudospiralis. Next base: position 668,109 of record JYDV01000003.1, on the reverse strand, counting down.
TTTTTTTTTTAATGTTGTTTGCTTCAGTTTGATTTTACATTCTTTTGTTGAAGAGGAAAATATTTATTTATACATGCAATTGAAATGTACTATAAAGCAAGTGTGAATAAACTTCTATCAGAAATGTGAGATGAAAGCATTTACAACAAAAAAAAAAATATTATTGTCCACTTTTGATTCGACTAGTAGTCTTTCTAGTTTGTTTTTAATGTTTTTTTTTCTTTTTGAAATACAGGCTTAAATTTTAACAAAACTAGTTGTAGCTTAGCTTCATTTACCGTTTGACTACACAATTGCTCATATTTTCGTTTGTACATTTTCGTATATATATATATATATATATATATATATATATATTTTAATTAATGTATGTCGGTTAAAAATTAATTCAACAGTTGTTGCTATTTTTATTTTCATTCTACAGTAATACGTGGTCATTGATAACGTAATGCTTCTTTGAACAATGCTCATCTTTTGATTTGATTGTTTTCCGGCTGTGGAATTTATTGACAGTGCAAGTAATTTATTGATTATAGCTGAGCTGACTTTAGAGCGAATTGCAGCTTTGTTAAATGGAGCAAGCACGAGAAGCTGCGCAAGCGGTCAGTGAATTTTTCCAAGGCAATCCATTGCAAACTTATGTTGGACAAAAGATTGGTATATTGTGCAAATTTTCAAACAACTTGATAAAATTCAAAAATTCACATTTTCATTTTCACAACAGAGCAAGCCACAGATGCTAGTCATCCTACAGAAAATTGGTCATTGATAATGGAAGTGTGTGATTTGATCTGCTCCCGTGAAGATGGGTAAGCTTTAGGCAATTTTTTACTATTTGTTCTTAGTATTATAAGTTTGATAAAAATAAATTGTTTGAAAACAAAAATATAAATTTACTGCATAAATTAAATTTAAACAGGCCGAAAGAGGCGATTCGGGCTATCAAGAAGCGTCTTCAGTTGAACATGGGAAAGAACAATACGGCAGTCTTGTACACATTGACATTGTTGGAAGCTTGTGTGAAAAATTGTGGGCCAAGATTTCATCGAGTTGTGGCGCAAAAAGATTTCATTCAAGAATTGATTCGATTGATTGGCACAAAATACGATCCTCCATTATTGATTCAAGAAAAAGTATTGGGTCTGATTCGAGTAAGTTGTCAGATGAAGTACAGTATAATATGATGTTATAATTTATTGTTAAATTGAAAATTCAGACATGGGCAGATACATTTCGAGGCAATCCGGAACTTAATGAATTGAGTATTGCTTATGATGAACTGGTGGCAAAAGGTGTTCAGTTTCCATCTGCTGAAGAGATGCAAATTGACGCTCCAATTATTACACCTAAACCTGTAATTATAATAATAATAATAATTATTATTATTATTGTAGTACAAAATGTTTGTTCTTTTTCTCTTTTATCTTCAGTCTGTAGTACCAGCCCCGCGTGCAATAGTTTCAAATGTGAACAATTCTGCACCACTAACATGCTACCGTGTATCAGATGAACAGTTAGCCAAGTTGCGAAGTGAGCTCGATGTAGTTAATGGAAATTTGGCTGTTTTTCGTGAAATGCTTTCAGAGCTAAATCCAGGTAATGAAGCACCGGACGATTGGGCACTTTTGCAAGTAAGAAGATATATATTTTTTTTTTCTCTCTCTGCTTTTATATTTAAATTATTTTCCAATTATTCGTTCTAAATGATTGATTGCTTTGTTTTTATATCAGGAATTAAATTCTACGTGCAATGAAATGCAAAAACGTATTATTGAACTTATTCAACAAATATCCAATGACGATGTGACAAGTAAGTTAGTTTACTTGATTGTTCTGATTTATTTATTTTTTTTTTATTATCAGGAGAATTGCTTGTTCTTAATGACGAATTGAATACGGTTTTTGCTAAATATGAACGTTATGTGCAAAATCGTGAATCGGCATCTTCTGAACGAGGCGCCGCCCAAGCTTTAATCGATTTTAGTGATGGTAAAAATTTGAAAAATTATACACTTTTGAATACATGGCTGACTGAAAATGGAAATTTCAGCAACGCCCGCTACTCAAACAGCAACAGCTGTGGGATTTTCAGATTCGACTACGAATTCTTCAGCTATATTATATCCGGTGTAAATTGTAAAATGAACTTTGCATTCGATAATGTATAATTGTTTCATTTTTAGAATAACCCACAATGCTGATTCTACACCATCATTGCCATTATTAAATGCAACTGGTGGTGATCAACAACAGCAACAACAGATTGATTTTGTAAGAAATGAAATTTTGAAATTTCAAATATTTTATATAGGTATTTCTTTTGTTAGACTCAATCAAACGAAAGAAACACGGGAAGCATGCTAAATGCTGATCAGGTTTGCAATAATAATAAAAAAGAAAAATAAAGAATATATAACTATATTAAAATGTGATTAATCTTGAATTGTACATTGTTCTTTTTTTCAATTTTAGCCTCTCACTTTGCATTGACTAGAATATAATTAAGTTATTGATTTATTTTTTTTTCTTATTAATTCATTCATCATTTTTGATTCGAAAATTTATTACCAGTTTGAAATTGTTGTTGTACATATTTATTATTTTATCAATCTTTTGATAATTTGCATATATTTTTTGTTCGTCAACGTTGTGAATGAAGTCGATGTTGTCGATTGTAATTGAGGTTGTTTGTCCATTGCTTGACGACGATTACATAATTTTTTAAAACTTTTCCCATGGAAAGATATCCGAACAAATTAAAAAGGAAAATTAATAATTGAACTTCTTTTTTATTCATTGAATCAAAAGAAAAAGCAAAAATTTCAAACTTTCTTCGTCTTGTTGTATTCGTACTGTTGGTGACGTAGTTGCTGCAAAATGACGTTGGTCTTCTGTTGACGTTCAAGATCCCGTTGCCGATCCTCTTGCATCCTCTGGCGAGCTAGGAATTCGTTGTCACGACGCAGCTCACGAACCGCACCACGATGTTCACGCTTGTACAGACGAGTGAGCTTCTTGTGCTCGGCCAGCAGGGGGTCTTTTTCCGTCGAACGGTCTCTGCTGGGTCTGGCAGGGTCGAAACGTTTCTCCAATTTCGGTTCCAAAAAGGTGAACTCTTTCTTCGGTTCAACTTTCAAGCCTCCGGCCAGCCGATTCGGTTGGCTTGACAAGCCACCACTTGCTTGCATCAGCATGCGAATTCTCTGTCCAAGCGTGCTCAGATCAGCTAAGGCCCATTTTGGCCAACGATTCTCCGACCTTTCATGGATTTCGTCCATTCGTTCCAACAATGGTCGGAAGATTTCACCAAACGACGCCATGCCGGACCAAAACTCAACAACAGTCGAAGTGATCTGAACAGCCATTCTCAAGCAAATGTTCCTCCATTTGGACAATTCTTCTTCCGTTGATGTCGGAGAAGAAGCTCTTTGAAAAAAAGCAAACTCGATCAACTGCTGCAGTTGAGCAGTTGTTGCCGCTTCAGATGGTGGGGGTTCGTCGACATGTTGAAAAAAATCCCAAAGCCTTGCTGCATTGGCATGCCCTGGATCAACGCATGCCATTTTTTCGAAAATCTCGTACAATTTGGCATTCAATTCCGGTACGAAATATCTCGACGACTGATTTCGCTTCTCGCTTTGGATGTAGGAAAGCAATATCGACATCAGCAACAACAGCTTAATCAAATCTTGAATATTTTTCGGCTCCAACTCTGCCAATGTGTTGGAAATCAATGTGACGAAAGATTCGCTTATCAACGACCAACCCTTGCAAGCAGACAGAACAACATGCACCATTTGCAAGTAGGCGAAAAAGTCAAACGACGGAAAACGTGATGGACAAGATTTGTACTTTTCATAGTAATTTTTCAGTAATTTAAGGAAACACTGCCCGACGTAGTTCTTGTCGTATTTGCACAAAGTGTGAATGATGCCGGTCAGACGGTTCACCAGATCCATTGAAAACCAACCCTGCTTGCGACAAACCATAGTAAAATATCGCACTGTATATGATAGAAGTTTCTTCAACTTTTTGAAATTATCCTCAGCCAAGCTTGGATGATGTAAAATGATCAAACGATCCAAAATTAAACCTTGTATTTGACAAGAATTTTTCTTCAACAAACGAACAAAATTTAAATAACAATCAGGCATGTCGAAAGTGTACGGTAAACTCTGTTCGCTGTAAACTAAATCTAAAGCGAAAATTTTTTTTAAAAAAACGATAAAACATCCACACACACACACACACACACACTGGATTCACCTTCATTGTCAAAAGTATTATCATCAACAGATTGATTACGCTTCCTTTCATGTTCCAATTCGACCAGCCTGTTGCGCATTGAAGCAGCAATCTCGTTAGCCGATTTCTGCTTGTCAGCAGCTCTTGATTGCTGACCACAAAGAATTAATTGCTTGTAAAATAAACCGTAGCTTTCGTCAGTCGGTGCACGGATATCGTTTGTCGACTTGTCTGGCTTTTCTGTCACATTCCCCAACACGTTCGACTGCAACAATTCACGGTACACGTTGTCCGCTTCTTCAGTATATTGCATCGCATCTTCACGTTGTATTTTGATTTGCTCTTTTACATTTTTGCTATTTTCAATCATCTCTTGAATAATATCATCACGAGATCTCTGAAAAGAAAATACACTAATTACTGAAATTCAGAATTTAAAAATTATTTTCTTGCTGCAACACCACATTTCAGCGAGATGATGTACAAAATAAAAAAAACATAATGCAATTCATTTTCATTAAACAAGTATACAATATTGAAAATAATTGCAACTGTAACTTACATATGATGTGGAATGGTTAGTAGTAGAAAAATGAGTAGACTCAACAAGTTCATCGTCCAGTTGTTGATCCATCTCTTCATCATCATTATCAAACAAATGTGCATATTTCTTCTCTTCAATCGACATATTATCAAAAACCAACGACTTATCATCATCCTCTTCGGCAAGAATAAATTTTGAAGTTTTCTTGTAACGTTTCTGCCTTTCAGCAGCGAAACGTAAAGCCGCTTTTTCACTTCTGCTCAGATCAGGTCGATTTTCACCCAGACGACGATCTATTACACGGCTGTGCTTTTTCAACGCACGAAGTTCAGGCAAAAGTGTCTGCTGACGATGGCGGAATGATTTCTCTTTCGAAGTAAGTGGTTTCCCATGAGCAGCACTAGTTGATTTTCCATCAGAGTACTAGAAAAGTGGCGAAATCAAATTGTATCATTACAGAAAATACTTGGCATCCATTGCAATCAATGTCGCTATGAAAGAACAAAACATCAAAAATTACCGTTTTCTTGGATCTATTAAATTTCAGATCGAAAGGATTAGCAGGTTTTTCTATGGGAGCAATTTGACGACGAGCACGATCAGCAATGCGCTTCCTTTTCGACTTTTTTGCCATATCTCTGCTAAGCATTAAAATACTGCTTATTACAAAAATTCAAACGTCCCTGAAAGATTTGCAACATTTACACTTGTCAAATTGTATTCTTATACAATTGTAAATTTGAAGAAAAAATTAAATTACATATTTGAAGTTATTTCTGAACAAAGACATTACTGAAAGCATTCTATCAACAAATCTTTAAACATTTCCCGTAATACTGTAATAATGAATAGCAATAAAGATTGCAAAGAACTGTAACGTGTCGATATGTCTGCACAATCTCATCTGCTTAGTTTCTAGTTGGGTGTTTTCCACTCATACCAGCTAATCAGAACACTAACGCAAATAATATGACCTTATAAATAAATAAATAAATAGAACCGCTCAATGCAAAACACTAGCTACAAGATTGAGATAATCGTAAACAAACAAGCGGCTATACACACAACAGTAAGCGAAAAAAAGCTCAAACTTAAAGATTCGCTTTTTTGCCGTTTTGTACTGTGCCTTTCTGATCTTCAAGGTCCACATTGATTACCGTACAGTTTAATGTATTTGGCTTTACTGAATGACTTTTCATAAATCTTCAGGAAGCGGACTATTTTTCGAAACTCAATAATGGACAACTCAAATCTTATTTAAAATTAAGAAGTTGGATATGCGCTGTTGAGAAATCTTGCACTTGAAAATCTCTGTTTGTATTTAAGTCGACTGCATTGATTGCGATTCTTAACGCCATTTGTTTATACACAGAATATGGGTGTCGTGTTGGTTTGAGTCACCAGTGGTCAATCGAATATTGTCATTTATTGGCATTTGTACTCAACGCATTCGGCAACGAATTTCTGGCTTAGGGCATGCTGATGCTGGTTTTACCGACGGCCACGGTCTTCGTGACAGTTCTATCCACCGGCTATATACCACAGTTGACCTTTTGACCGATCAGTTATGGATTCGATTGTTCTTTGACCAAATCAGCGGTACATATTCATATTACAACGGACTTTTTTTAAAACATATTTGTTTATAAAGGGGATTTAATTGTAAAGATGGGAAAGTGGTCTGAATGAGTTTTCAACAAGCTCACGCAACTCACAAGCATGCATATCAATTACAGTAAATCAAACTCTACAAATCGCTGCCAATAGAAATATTATAACAGTAAAATGTTTTTACTTAATAATATAAATAAATAAAACTCTATTATTAATATGGAAGGCAACAATGCAGATATTTATAAAGCTATATTAAAAATTCTGTGATATATTTTGTGCCTGTACATCAAAAAAGGACTTACTGTAGTTTGATGTTATTTTTAGTGGCAGTAATAATAGAAAGAGCGATTGTTGTGTCTGTCATTTGCAATAGTTTTCTTCATTGCTGTATGTTATGATTTGTATAGAGTAGTATACAAATACTATTTGATCGGTCTATAGAACAGATTGTGATAGAGGTGATCTGCATGTAGAGCTTCGAATAGACTATTCCTAGAGTCAATAATAACTTCTCAGTAGAATAAATTCCGCTCAGAATTGGAAACTTGAGCATCCCTATAGAAAGTGGGTTTCTTTGCGACAATGTGCTATTTGGTTATTTTTTTTAATATTCCAAAGTAAAATTAAACTGATGAAAAGATGAAATTATTATCAATAAACAGATGGAAAAAAATTTAATATTGCTTTAGCTTTACTATTAAATTTTATTTTTTATCAGGTTCATGTTTTACAATCAATGTAAAAAATGATAAGAATGCGAGCGTACTGTAGACGTTAGTAAGAGGAGTACTGTACGTGAGAATGTGAATCTCTGGTAAAATGTGTAATAAATAGTTTTTAAGATAGTTAGCCACGTAAAACCGAAATACGGCCTTTAGGGATATAGATTCTTTAAGAAACAGGGTGAATCTAAACTCATTTGCAAGTTCAGAGTATTGAAGTGCTGTACACTAATTGGAACACTAAAGGTTATAGTTCAATATTCGTGAACATTTTTGTTGAACATACTCCAACTGGGATTGAAACGTCAAATCATTCAACATTGACACAATTAGATAACCTTGCGAAGGCAGAACAGTTTAAGATATACAAACATTTAATCGTTTTTACATAGAGCAGTAATAACAGAGCTAGAATAAACGGCATGTTCGGCTTGCCGCCTAGAAAACTACTTAGTAGAAAAAGCTTTATAAGAGGAAGAAATAGGAAATTACATTATGTAATAACGAGCAAATACTTTCATAGTAATGTTTAAGTAAAATTTTGTTACAGTTAAGTAAACAAAGCAAATCACAATTCTCTAAATGCTAAATAAATAAATCTATATATATATATATATATATATATATATATATATCCAATGATAGTTTACGAAAAATATATGATGTTTAGATAGAACGAAAAATTATGTAAGATTGTCATTTAATAAATTTTAATTGACATTTCAAAAATTAAATGGCCAAATTCTGCAGCAAAGTTTGTCATCCAAAGCCCAGATTTTTACGAATAAACAAACCCACATTTAATATAGTGATGAAATGGTTACTATTGATTGACTGTTTTTAAAGTTACATGGCTTTAAATTCAGCACTCAGCCCTATGCATTCGACGTAAAAGAGCAGTTGTTTGTAATTTTATCTCACGTTTACATTCACTGCTGAACTTCAATCTGAATGGAATTGTTGTAAAGTAAAATATGAATTAGATACCATAACAATGCCTTGATTGAATAGTTTACTTTGTTTATACTCAAATTTTACGCAGCTGAACATACGCACATCTATTGCACAAGCAAAACTGCGCAGTCGAAAGAATAAACAAATTGCTATCCGTTCAATCTTGTAAAAAATTATTATGCAAATTTATGTTTACCAGTGTAGTGGTTGTGTGTAACATTTATTATTCAATTATTTCATTAATAAGCACTCATATACGCAGTTATTCTAAATATTATAAAGAGAAAATGTTCATAAATGAAGTAATATTGCATTTATTTTCAATATTGAAATAATATATTGAAAGTATAACGAATTAACATCAGTCACAAAATAATGCAATATACTCTTTATTTTCGTTTCTATTTGGCCGTACTAAATACATATCTACTTAAATCAATTAAAATGAAACCAAAAACAAATTTTCTGCATTGCGGTATCACTAAGCTTGAAATGCTACGTGAAATCTTTTAAAGCATAAATACGAAATATTAAAAACTTGTAAAATACTAAAAATATCAAAAATAAATAGAATAAATAAAATAATTATTGATAAATAAATTTAGACGCTTCATTTTCATGACCTGCATTCCGCTTATTTATTTTTATTTGAAAAATACTATAACCTCGCATGACTATACTACAGTATACTTTTCAATCTACCTATTGTGATACTAGTGAGACTTTCTGTATTTTATTCCGTTTTCAATCGGTTGCAGGCTATTCAGTCGATGTATATGCGCATATTATTAAATTTTAAATTTCACGCCCAAGCATCGTTTTCCTTCTAGATTGGTATAACTGCAGACTGCAATTCACACACAGAGAATTGCGCTGAAATAGTTTTTGCAGACATTGTGTAAGTAAATTTTATTTATTTATTTTGCACAGAGCATTAAATTTGAAATGCATTTGAAAATCTGTAGTAACTTTTATATGCACATTTTGAAAATTTGTTCATTCGAAATTTTTGGAAAGTTTCTGGTCTTGTTAGGCTGTAATTGATTTTTCCTTGCTTTATCAGTTTAAAGCGTGCTTTGCAATTTAGCTTTTTAATGAAAATATCTTTTGCATTCTCTTTTTTCACTTATTGCTTCCTTTAATTCAGGTTTTTTATGTAGGTTATAATTGTAGCATTTATTTTTTCGCTTATGCTTAAAGTCTCGTTTAAATGTTAAGCGGTTATTGTTGTTGTCTGATGGAATGCAGAGTATTTTCAAATTTGTATCATTCTTAATTCACATATTTTATAGTTCAGAGTTGAGTTGATTTGCACTGTATATTTAAAAATTTCTTTTTCACATCACATATTTGTTAGTTTGTTTTGTTGGTTTTTTATTTGAAATGACTGAGGAATATGTTTCACTGTTCAACTGTGAATAAAGCGGAATGCTGTTTTGCAGTCTATTTCTTGGTAACTGAAAGTGAATTTCACTGCAGATGTAGGTTACTGTTATTCTTTCAATGAGGACATTTGGAAGTTTTGTAGCAGTCTGTGACATTTGATTCATAAAACGTTTGCGTATCAGCGGTTTTCTGTGTTATTGGTTTTTGCATTGCAAATTAATTGCCCAACATATGGTTTTTACATTTGCTTTTCTTTGAGGTCATACAAACCTCGCGCGACTGTTTTTCTCTGCCTATTTTTGTAGAGTTTGCGCATATTGTTAGTTTCCAAAAAATCTAGATTAAGTTTAAGATTGCTTTTTTCTATTATAAAGTATTTTTACTAAAGCTGGTAAATATGTTTTATAAAGTTTATTTTATGATATATTGATGATAATGGTAAAGTTGTTTAATACAGCAGTTTATTTTTCATGTTTCATTTCAATTGTTTGCATAAAGAATGCATTTAATATTGATGTTAATCAATATGGATTAATAATTACAATAATCTCTCAATGCAATACATTGTCATTGTAATACTGTAGTGTTTTTTGACGATGATTGTTTTTGATTTACGGTAGAGTTTAAGAGTGAACTGTAGTTACGATAAGTTTTGGTAATTATTAATTTGTATATAATGAATTAATTTTACATAAAGATTCTACTATAAAGCGTAATAATGTTCTGCACTTTTTAGTCGTCATATATTGATTTGTTAAAGCTGTGCAAATTTTATAGATAATCTATTGTTATTGATAATGTAATCATTGATATTTAGTTTTATATTTAATTTTTCAATACTTTTATAAAAATGGTAGGCTTATCTTGCAAAGATTTTTTGGAATTAATTAATTAATTTATTATTATTATAAATGGATTTTTATTTTAAATTTGTTTTATACGATCAAAAAGTTGTGTTTATTATTTTGAGAGTTATTAATTTTTTGTTTTTAATTCAGCATTCAAAATTGTACAGTTAGTTCTTTATTTCAATTTGTGCTATTTGCTTTGTGTTGAAGCAGACATTTGCAGATAACCGGAGTAGTGATCAAGTTTGGCTAGTTTCTTCTTTTAAGCTTCAAGTCTTATAAAACTGGTATATTCGTAACTGGCTAGTTGTAAAGACAACTTTTTATTGTCTGGTATGCTTTTGCTTGGTGTTTACTGAATTTAAACGATGCTTAATTTGATTTGCACTATTGAGAAAGAGAGATTTTTTAATATGAAGAAAGCAGATTATGTTGATGAACAACAATTTAATAATAATTTGAGAAATAGAAAAAGAGTGTTAAAAAAGTGTTTTTTTGTTCAATTTGTATTTTTTTAAAATTATTAATATTTCTTCAATATGGAAAAGTTATAGCAGATGATGCGTTTATACGTAAATTGTTAGATGGTCAACGTTAGATTGGTGCAAGCGTGACAGAAAGCAAGAATATTTTAAACATCGCGTGTAAGGATGGGGGAGGTGGAAAAGATTTTATTCCCAACGTTGCCGCTAGCTAACTAGTTAGCTGCTGTCGTGAGAGCAGCAGAAGCAGCAGCAGCAGAAGCAGCAGCAGCAGCATTGAGCAGTTTGCAACGCTGCAGTGTTTGTTGGTTAGTTGATTCGTCTGTTCAATTTCTCATTTCTCATTCTCCTCTAGCTAAGCAAGCAAGCTTTTTCACATTTCACTTTAACTGCATCTGAAGCTTTTCCTCAGTTTATATAGTTGTGATATTAAAATTTTTACTTGAATCCAAAGTCAGCTTCATCATCCATCCACTCATCCATCCATCCATCATGTTACCAATGTATAAATTGCTTGCCCAAGATCCAAATTTGGTAACTTTTTATCTGTTTTTTCTTTTTTTAAAAAAAATTTTTATCCAACATAATCAATTTATATATATATATATATATATATATATATATACATTAACTAAATAATTATAATTGAATATGTGTGATTGAAAAGGAAAGCAGCTTTTTTGACAGCTTTTTAGTGATTTTTGTGAATTTGTTTGTTTTGTAACAGTTGCGCCTCGAAATGAACAAAAATAATCTTGAAAGAGAGACATGAGAACTTTGAAGTGGGAAATTCTTTTCAATAATTGTCACTCTATGATGTATATTTTTTTGAGAGTTGTTGAAAGAAAGACAAATTATTTTTTATTCTTCTTTATTTTGAGAATAATTTATTTTTAAAAGTGATTTTCATGCAAGTTTTTGGTGTTATGAATGAATAAAAGATTGATTTTCAATTTATGATTAACTTATCAAGTCAAGTCAATTGTGCCAAGTATCCGATTTTATTTTTCCCTATTTTGATATAATAAATTTTATAATAATTTTTTACAAAATGTTATTCAGTTTTGTTGTTTTTTTAATTTATTATTAAAATGAATTAATTTTAATATGTATGATGGAGAAAGAAATTGATAAGTGTGAAGGATGATAGCTGATAGTTTGGAATATGTGGCAAGATGGTATTTGTGTTTGATGAGCATGAGGTTGATGTTGGAAAATGAAACAGCATGCACAGTATGGCCCGGTGTGGTGGTGAATAAGGCGGAAGGAAAGAGGAAAGAAATTGAAAAACGTTTCTTCTATCAGTGTATTTCCATATTCCCTGAGGAGTTTGTCGGCGAGGTAATTTTATTGAACAAGGAAATTGGAAAACTTATTGACGCCATTTTCACTGACCGGGTCGGTGGTCATTTTGATATTTCATTGAAAAATATTTATCATTTTTATTGATAATTTATGATAAATTTTTCAATAAGATAAAAATACTTAAAAATCCGCATTATCAATTGTGTTGAAATTATTTATTTATTTTTAAAAATTTACTTAATAACTGTTTTTTAATGTTTGTTTTCTTAAATTTAACGTGTATGTGTGTGTGTGTGTGTGTGTGTGTGTAAATTTTGTTCGATGACGTTGTGATGAAGAAGAAGAGAAGAAATGATTTGGTTTAATTTCTACTTTCTCTCTTTGTTCGTCTTGATCGATGTTGGTTAAATTATTTAATTATTGTTATGAAAAGCAATAAGCAGTGAAGATTTTTTTATTATTAAACATTAATTTGCCGATGTTATGGACAATCGTAGCGGTGTTGGTGATTGTGAATCTTTTCACCTGGGAAATAATTGATTAGCGAGTCTAGGTATATATGTATATATATTTGGTAGGTAGGTAGGTAGATTGGTTGGTTGGTTAGTTAGCCGGATGCTTAAAATAGAATTAAAAGGAAGGATTTTTGGAATTTAGTGGAAAAGACAATATTGCTAGATAATCTCGTTCGTCATCATCATTGTACTTTCGTTGTTGTTGTTGTTGTTGTTGTTGTTACTTCCACTTGGACTATTGGACACTGGCAAATTTTAGTTGGGTGTGGATTAATATATTTTCTGCATGACAATTTTCGATCAACGATGCATCTTTTGATCGGATCAAAACGTTCTGCTTACCCATTGTTGCGCTTGAATGATTTTTGAAATGGTAATAAATCCAGCTGAACATTCTCATCCAACTTGCTTGATCGACCGTTTATTCATTCGCTTCATCATGATTCATCATTCAATCCTTCCATTAGTTACAGTTCAAATAGAACAATCGGCTTGCAGATGCGTGAACTTTTAGCTTTTGTTTATTCTGTCATCTCCGTTTCTAGCTTCACTTGGCGAATATAATGTTTCATATAATTCAAGCCTTATTTTTTCTATTTTTTTTAACTGGACAATATTAGTGTTGAATTTTTTTTGTCATCCAGAGGAAAAATCACCATTTATATTGAAATGAATAATACAAAATCAAGGCATTGAAATGATGTAATATTTTTTCCCAATACATTGAAGTATATGTGATGAAGAGAAAAAACTCATTTTTAATAAGCAATCTTTGAATTGATGACCAGAACATATTCATATACATTTGTATGTGAGTAGATATGAAAAAATATATGTTATTTCTGTCGAAACGTGTTAAATACAGCTAGTTAAAAGTGTGTATTTGAAAATTGAATTTAGTTTGTTGGAAAACACATTTTGGACGTTTTGATTGATGCTTCATTTGAAAGCATTTGCTTTGGTGGTTGACTCGTTGAAATCGATCACTCTTTGTGATTGAAAATACATTTTGACTGTTTTCTGACTTGAATAAATAATTGCCATATATTATTATTATTATTATTATTATTTTATTTTGGTTTCTCGGATGTAGTGAATGATCCAATCTATAATGCATTATTATTTTGCTATACACACGTGATTTTTTCGAAAGAGATATAGTTATGAACAGCATCTTTGATTGTTAAAATATGCGTTATATATATATATATATAACATAGCATATATATGTAATAAGAAGTAATAAAAATAATATATTATTATTTTGATTCTTTAAAGGCCATATTTTAAGATTTGTTTAGAATATATATTTTTTTAAAATTACATTAAACAATATTATAAAGTGAGATTAAATTATTGTTATTGTTGTTATTTTTGGCTGGTTTTTTAATTGAAATTTATACGAGTTTGAATGCACCAGAAGTAGCAGAAAATTGAATTTATTAGTTCATTGATAGTGACTTTTTGAACGTCTACTTGCGTCACTGAAATTGAGGATGATGTGCTATTGTTATTGTTGTTGTTATTGTTGTTCTCATTGCCTGAGCTTTCCATTAAAATGCAAACATTCATTAATTTTTGCTTCTTGCTTTATTTGCTTTTTAAATTTGACAACAGTATAATTTTTTATTTAAATATGGTCATCAATTTTTGTAAAACAATTTTTTGAGAAAGTTTGTTTTCTCAACTGATGATATAAATATGTATATATTGGTGTTGTGTTGAAAAGCATATGAGAATATTGAATAGCAAAGATGGCATTTCATTTGTTTATCATTTCATAATTAAATGTTTATTTATTGTATTAATATTTCGTTGGATGAGTAATAATGATAATAATAACAATGAAAATTGAATTTTCGCTTCACGCGAGCTTGTCAAATTTGTTTGCAGTTTTATTGGGCAACGGGGTGAGGCTGGGCGGAGCGATGTTGACTCGTTCGTTGTTCTTTCTTCTGAATCTTTTCTGGTCTGACTTGATTACTACTGCTCGGCTGGATGTTGATCAAAGCTTGCTCTTCTGCTTCTTCTTTTTTCATTACCAACAAGCAATTGTAATATTCTTGTTTTTCATGTATTTCTGTGTTTTTTCGATAAATATAACATTAATATTGGAATAAATTTTGAAATTTCAAATTATTATTGTTTTCACAACCATGTCGACAATGTTCAATCCTCTCGGCGATATTTTTCAAGTGAGTGTAATTTAAATTTTTCAATTTTGTATTGTTATGCAGCAGAACAGATTTTTCTGTCAACATCTTAGTGAATTCACAAATTATTCAGAAAATGTATAATTTTCCATCATTATTTTTGAGAATTGCATCGTTGAAAATAGATTAGAACAATTTTGTATGGACGATTAAATTTTGAAATGTCATGATCATTGCAATTAATGTTTCGTTTTTTTTCTTCGTTGTCTTTTTTATATGCTTAAAAATCAATTTTTTTGTAGGGAGCTGGGAATATTTTTATAGCAAGACATTGGTTTAATAAAAATTGAACTTTGTATATATATATATATATATATATATATATATATATATATATATGTATATATAGATCAGATAACAAACGATTTGTTTTAGATTAATCACTTTGATAATTGAGTCTGTGCTCTTGTTTTTTTTTCTTAATTTCTCTTGATCACAATAAAAGGGTTTGATAGAAAGCAAATGAATGATAAATAAATAAATAAATAAATATATATATATATATATATAATTTTTTTTTGCATTGCACATTTTTTACGGTTGAAATATTGTTGTTGGTGTTGGTAATGGTGTTGCTTGCATGGGAACGATCGAATTTACATCTTTAACGACCATTGGCAAGTGTGCAATGCGCGTTGGAGCAGCAATTAATTCTAATGTTAAGTGCTTGTCAATCATATCTGCATAACGATTTTGTCACAAGAGGGGCATTTTTAGCTGTATGGGAATAATTGGCAAGCTATGGCATATTGAAAAAAAAAAAGCACCACCATTCACCACTAGTGTATTGTTGTCATTTGTGAGAAACAATTTTCGCCTTATTATTCAAGGTGTGACAAACAGTATTTTATTATTTGTTTGAAAAAAATGCTTCCACTTTGAAATTTCAATTTTATTTTTCATATAACCAAGTATATTCATTTTAAAGTTCACTTTACAGTTTTTATTTTTTTTGCAATCATATCTTTTAGTCATGCTGCTGTATATTTGATTCTTTATTTTTGTGAAACTTCATTATCGATTTATTAAATTCGGTTTAATTGCATAAAGAAATTTTTTCTTGTCATTCAATTAAGTTAGTTCTTCATGATGAAGTTAATAATATTAATTTTCCAAGTTTATTTATTATTTATTATTCCGTTAGTGTCTTTGAAATCCACCAGCGGATAGATATTATTGTGCAGATGTATGTATTTTTATGTATATTTAGTGAAATTTATTTTATTCTGTGTTGTGTTGTGCTGTGTTGTGTTGTGTTGTGTTGTGTGCTCTTGCAGTTGTTATTGCTTATTTGTGTTGTGTGTCAGTAGTCGATTGATTTTTCTTTTTCGTTCCCAGTTTTGCCTTTGCTTCGAAATCGATTGGTTTCGTTTCGTTTCGTTTCGTTCGCTTTTGCATCATTATCAACGTCTGCTTCGACAGTTGATTCACTCACTACTTACTGCATCTTTGTTGGTTGGTTGGTTTTAATTTTTTTTTTCATATCTATAAATGTCATATTATTAATATATTTTTTCACAATAGTATGCATTTTTATTTGTTTCTATTATTCATCATTAATGTTAATTTTTTTTTAAAAAAACAAAAGATACAACTGAATTGAAAGTTATAACGTTGCTACAATTTGTGCAGATGTTCTTGCCAGTAAGTTAATTTTTTACTGCATCTATAATAAGCAGAATATTGTCGTGCATTTGGGTGATGTGTTGTGTCTTCTTGTTGTTCCATCATGATCATGTATGTAATTATGAGAATTTTTTAGAAAGGAGCTATCTTTGCAGGGTGAGGGAAGAGGGGGGGGGGGTATTTTTGATTTGTATGTTTGTCTGCTGCTAGATTTTTGTTCAGAAATCCAACAACGACGAACCACCTATATACATATATGTATACTGTAGTTGTTGCACATGTGTCGTTGTTGTTTGTTTGTTTTGTTGTTTTGCATTCATTTTTTTTAAATTTTAGCAGTTGCTTGGCGCTTATCAAGCAGTGCCTGGTTACGCAAATACAGCTGCAGCTGCTGCCGCCGCCGCCGCCGCCGCCGCTGCCCCTTTTGGAACTGCAGGGGCTGCTACACTGCCATTTGGCGTGATGAACAGCTCTGTAACTGGCTCCAGTGGTCAACTTGCCCAGACTGGCATGCCGTCAACTGTCACTGGTCAAGCTCCGCTTGGTATGTGTTTTATCTTTCAGTTTACTTATGCATGCATGTATGCTTTAAATTTTTTACATTCATATTTTCTTTGGTGAATTTTTAACTAATTATTATCTTTTTCTTCTTCTTCTTCTTCTTCTTCTTCTTCTTCTTCTTCTTCTTATCCATCATTAATATTCAGTTAATTCAGATTATGATAATCAAAACTGAATAGTAGCTAATCTTGAAAAATGGAATTGGTATCATTCTGTCAAATGTAGAAAATTGGGAAAAAGAAAATTTTTTTTCCATTGACATTTTTTATTTTTTCATTTCAAGCGTACTGTGTGAAGAAGGTCACTCGCATTCTGAGAATAACTTAACATGGTGTAGCTGCTGCTCATTGTGGAATGGGGAGGGGAGTTTCTCTGCATACATGCATACATACAATACACACCCTGCTGAGCTTTTTTCATTTCAGTTTCAAAAGAGCTGCACGGAAAATGACGTGGCAGATTTTTATTTGTTTTGTCTGATTGCTTTTTTTCCCCAAAAAAATTTGGTGAAATCAATTATAAATGCCTCTTGTCTATAGAGAAATATTTTGAGAGAACAACAAAAAAAATAGATATACAGTGAAACGATGGGCTTGGGAGACAAAGATTTCGATCGTTACAACTGAGTTTGCATACATATACTTTCTTTGTTTATTGATGGGTTATTTTAATGGATTTATTTTTAAGTTTATTTCTATTGCAATAGCCGAGACATTGTTATAACCGAATTCTACTGTACATATATATTTTTTTATCTTGATCAACTTTGCTTTATCGTAAGGGTGAAGATTGTATTGTACTATCTATTTTTTTGATATGAACTCAAGAAAATTATTGAAAAATTGTTTTTCTTTTTAAAAATTTAATGTATCTCTGTGTCTTTTTTTATTCATTGTTAATCGATTTGTTGTGCTGTGCTGTGTGATGATGTGCATGCTGTGTGTACTTGTAGTTATTCATGTTATATCATCATTGAACTTTTTTGACTATTCATCTATCGATTATGATTTTTTAACATTTTTTCTTTCAGTTTTTCATGTCATTAAAAATAATATATTAAAAAAAATATGTGTCATTTGCTTTTGCAAAATATTAAATAATGTTCTCTGCTCTTTTTTTCCAGGTGCATCTACGATCTCCAGTGCGTCGATTCTAAACAACGATTCCAGCGTTTCTTTGGCTGGACTCACCGCAGCTAGTGATGTAGATCTTTCAAATTTGGTGCTAAACATTAAAACTGAGGTAAATATAGATAGTTGAAGTTATTTGGTTTTATTTAATTAATTACCAGCACATCAAAGTTTTGATTGCATTAAATGCTGCATACACATGAGATGTTTGTATACATTAATTATACATTGAATAATTATACTATTTTTCAATAAGCTGCTTTCGTATTACCAGTGTCAGTAGTAATGCTATGATGAAGCTGTGTAATATTTCTTTTTTCGAGATTATCCTTTGTTGTGAATGTTTGATTTTTTAGAATGATCTGAATGTTCTTGAGACTGCAGATTTAAATCAGCAGCAACAACAGCCACCACAACAGCAACA
The DNA here is from genome assembly GCA_001447645.1 of Trichinella pseudospiralis. Lineage (NCBI taxonomy): Eukaryota > Metazoa > Nematoda > Enoplea > Trichinellida > Trichinellidae > Trichinella > Trichinella pseudospiralis. Next base: position 649,540 of record JYDV01000003.1, on the reverse strand, counting down.
ACAACAGCAGCAGCAGCAGCAGCAGCAGCAACAGTCAGCAAACCAGCAGACCGTCCAAACGTCGTTGCAATCACTGGCTAATGGTAGCATTATTGGTCCTCAGTTGCCAACACTTTCGTTGCCTACTGCAAATGTGGCCACTTCTGGTCTGGGAATGACCACAACAGCGCCAACAGTTGGCACCAGCAGTACGCCGCCGAAAATACCAGACGGCGCTAAGCGTTTGCATGTTTCTAATATACCTTTTCGATTTCGAGAGCCAGACTTGCGAGCAATGTTTCAAGTAATAATTAATAATAATTCTGCTTTTGATAGCAATTTTTTGATTTAATATATAAATATATGTTTTATATACGTTGTTTTCAATTTAGAAATATGGCACAGTTTTGTCGGCAGAAATTATCTTCAACGAGAGGGGCAGTAAAGTAAGAAATTTTTATTTTTTCAAATATGAATGTAAATTAATATTGGTTTGGATATTTTTGTTTTTGATCGGTATTTATTTGTTCTTGATTTTTCTTTATTGTGATAGTAATTTTTGTAACAACAACCGCGATAATGTTGTTTGCTTTGGTGCTTGTATGTGCGGTTGTTGTTGTTCTTGTTGTTGCTATGATACTACTGTTACTAAGAATGGAGGAGTTTTTTATGGCCAAGCATGTTAATTCACTTTAGGGATTCGGTTTTGTAACAATGCAGAATGTTTCCGAAGCTGATGCTGCCCGAGAAAATTTGAACGGCTCGATTGTGGATGGTCGAAAAATTGAGGTATTTTTTTTTTGTTTTGTTTTGCGCATCTTTATTTTCCTGCTATCATTACTGTTATTAATATAGTACTGTTAGCTGTTGCGTTGTTTTGTTTTATTTTTTGTTTCTTTTTACACATTTTAACGCTAAATCCTCATATTATCTATATTTACACTTGTTATCGCTGACTTGCCTCCTGTTTATTTATTTATTTATTTATTTATTTATATTTTTAACAAATACACTACAGGGTGAGGCTGGATGTTTTTGTTTTCTTCATTTGTTGTTTAATTTATGTATTGGACTACATGGCTAGCTTTTTTGTTTGTTTGTCTGTTTATCGTTCTTATCTGTGCTGAGATATGAGCACATATACATATAAACACAGAAATCTTGATTGGTTGTGAAGAAGCTGTTGTTTTTTTTTCTTTTGCAATATACCTGTTGCAAATTTTTGACAATGACTGGATAGTTTTGCGTGCATGGCAGCGAAAATCCGGGGCTTTTTACCTTCTCGTATGTTGCGATTTTTTATTTTTTGTTTATTACACAAAGATATTATTCTTTTTTGGTTATTTTCTTTTTTTTAATTGCTCTGCATACGTAGTACATGTACATCCGCATCGCATCATACATTATTATTATTATTATTATTATTAGCCGATTGTAACTGTTTTGTTTTTGAAAATTTATTGATATTTATTTATTTTTTTGTTACGTTCCGGTAGCTTCTGTTGTTTCTTCTTTTTGTCACAATGGTGAACAACTGCACATGCAAAATTGAATAAAAACAGCATAGATGAGATTAGTTTTTCTTTTGAATATTACATTCAAAATTTCTTTTTTAGTGCTGTTATGTTGTTGTTGCTTTTTTTATTTATGGTTATTTATATGCTGCTAAAGCACAATGTACTTTGTTTGTTTGTTTGTTTTGTTCAAAGCAAATTTATTTTTTTTTTAATTTGAAAATGTTATGCAATTTGATTTTGTGTTACCCTTGTTATTATATTCTGGTTCAGATTTATTTATTAACTGTGGTGCCGCGGGTATGGCAAATAATACTTACCCGGTCATATCGACAATAATAATGATAATGATAAATGAATATCATGCATAAATATGTGCATTGCATGCTGAATTCGCTTTTCGCTGTTGTTGGTATTGTAACATTTTTTTTTTGAAATTTTCACTCAACCATTTTGAAAACCATTTGCAAAATGATGTGGCTTGCACTTTTTTATTTATTTATCCTTTAGTGCCGCCGGTTGTGGAAAATTGTTTTAACATCCAATCAGTCAGTGGTTTAGTTGCTGATCTCTAGTTGTTGTGTTCATGTACACATTGAATCCTGGCTCGCGTTTATTTATTTATATATTTGCTTGGCGATATGGCGCATAATTGTTTGTTTATTTATCATTTTTTCAACATATATTTGCATCTTTAGAACAGTATAAATTGAATTGTCAGAAACAATTTTTATTTAATGTTATGCTATTTTTGTTATGCTACACGCGGAAGATAGGTTGAGCATTATTTAATTTAATTTAATTTATATTACAGACATTTCAAAGTCTTTTTTAAATAAACAAAAAAATATTTAAATACTTAATTATTTTTTTCTTAAATTGTTATTTGTTTTTTTTTGCTTTTATTTAATGAACTTTTATAAATGTATTTGTTCATGCTTGTGTTAATAATATAATAATTAATATTGAAGATATTGAGTTTTTCATTGTTTTTTTTGTGATTTTTGCTTGTTTGTGGTGATTCCGTTTTTTTTTCTTTGGTGAAAAACAAAAAGCTGATGATGATTGGTGAGATGAATTATTTATTTTTGAATGCATATTTTTTGTCGTACAAAATGCGGCTGCACTGTGAATATTTTGCGATGCCAACTTTTCTGCTTGGATGGAACGAGGCTTTGTGAAAAAGCGCTTTTTGTTGCTTGCTTTTTTTGCCCTCCGAGTTTGGTTGGGTTAGTTAGTTGGCTTTGTAATATTTTTTTTGTCCTTTTTATATTTTAATTTTCGGTGTTGGTAGGGTCCAGGTGTGGCAGAACACTAATGTGTGTGTACCATTTGCATCATGCGCTGCCGGTGGACATATGATGATGATTTGATTTGATTTGATTTGCATTTATCATTTTCTGTTTATATCATTGAATAAGATCAAGCAGCATCGTATTTGATGATGATGATCGTTGAATGTCGCGCATAGTCCAGCAAGCATTTATGGTGAAATTGCAAAATATTATTTTTTTATGTACGTGTGGATATATATATATATATATATATATATATATATATATATATGTTTAGCCATTTTGAAATAATATACGTACGTATACACTCACATACACACACACACACACACACGCATATAGACACCTGTTGTGTTCACGTTCCCAATTGCCTGCTTTCAAGCATATTTGGTCGGCATTTTTGTAGTTATCCTTTATTTTATGTTTTGTTCTTTTCTTTTTTTTTAAATTTTCATTTGCTATATCTCTCGCGCCTTTTACCTTGCCTTGATTTTACTGGAAATGTGCAAGCACTGGTTTATTATTTTATATACAATATAATTAATTGTTGGTATGATTATTGATTATTGATCATGATGATGATGATGATGATGATGATGTTGATGGTTGGTGATCTGTATGCACGTTTGAAAAGTGGTCGTCATTTACCTTCCTGCTTGACAGTGGAATCCTCTTCATCTTTTTTTAATATACAATGGCAGATGTTTTTTTTCTTGAAAAAAAACGCTCCATTTTATACCATTCTCCTTTGCGTAGGTTCTTCGAAGCACATCTTCACACAGACAGAATTATCATTCTGCTGCTATACCATTAGCTTCTTTTACTGTTGAAGACAACAACAACATTGTTGATCAAGCGCGTTTGGATTGGTGCAGTGCTATAAGTTCTATTGAAGTGGCGGAAGAGAAAGTAAAAGTGAAACAAATAAAAACATTCCATTACAACATTCCGTGCAGGTATAATAAAATATCTGTAAAATTGTACGCTGGCATGTAGGCACCTCTCTCTCTCTCTCTTTTATTTATTTATTTATTTATTTATTTTTGTTACTCATATTCTTCATTCATTCATTCTTTCTTTCACTGTTTATGCTTAGGCAAAACTTCTTACAAACATACACACACACACATACACACACACACACATGTCAACATTGTGTTTATCGTCATCAGGTTTAATGACTTCTTTTAATTTTTTTTTAAATTTTATTTACTAATTTTTGTTGTTTGATAATGCATATGTTGACATTAAATTGACTGATGTATATATTTCACTTTTAATTGTTGTATAAAATGGCCAAGGGAATTTTTTCATTTAATAAATAGGCAAAGTCAGCGAAATTGAACAACTTTATTATTCGTTTTCTTTACCAGTAAAGTAATTTATTGCAATGGTTCTCCATTTATATTACCAAATGCTGCTACCTACCACTACCACCATTACTGCCGCCGTCGCTACTACTGCTGTTATTTTTATACAACTAGCTATTATCACTTTTCTCACACCCACTGGTTGTTTTTGCTGTTATTTTATTTATTCATTTTTTTATTAATCAAAATTTATTTATCATATATAATTTTGATTTAGTCTAACACATTTTATATTCATTACTAGGTAAATAATGCTACTGCTCGGGTGCACACAAGACCGAAGCTGAAAACAGCAACGCGTAAGTATATAATTGAGATGATTTTTTTTTTGGAAATTCTTCTATTCGATATTTTTCAGCAACTGACCCAAATATTTTGGCTGCATTACGTGGCGCTGGATATCATCATCAGAGCAGTCGTTTAGCTAGAAGTCCGGCTGCTTATGCTGCGGCATTTGCTGCGCTTAGCGCTCAGGCATCGTTACGTAACACTGGTGCTTTAACCGCTCAGGCATCCACATTGCCTGGTTATTTGCCGTAAATATGTTTCATTTTTTATTGTTTATTTATTTATTAATAATTTATTTATTTAATTTTTTCAGAATATTGTACGCACCGACAGCAACTTTAGATGCAACGTCTTTACTAGATCGGTACGCATTGGCAGCAGCTGCGGCCAATCCTGCCGTAGCAGCAGCAGCTGCAGCACAAAGTATGCAAATTGATTTTATTTCATTTTTTTAAATTATATGCAATCTATAATTAATTGCATTATCAGATGCCGCTTACGCACAAACAGCCGCCGCTGCCGCTGCTGCCGCAGCCGCAGCACGAAGCGGTAACATACCCGGCACTACGCCAACTCTACCTTCTGGTAGTTACAATTCAGTGGCATCGCTAGCTGATTCCTACTTAGGCGCCGCTCTCGCGCCGATTACGGCTTATGTAAGCTTTATTGTTTGTTTATTTTTTTGAAAGCATAATTAATATTTTTTAACAAAAATATTATTTCATCTTTAGCCAACTTTGTATCGAGCTGTTAACCGATTCTCACCCTACTGAGAACGAGATTATGTTGTTGTGAAAGGAGAGGAGAGAAAGAAGAAAAAACAGTTTAATGCTTATTCAAAAATAATTTTACAAAAATATTGTCTATTTTTTTGCATACTCTTTAACACAACAACAGCAACAACATATATCTATACATATATATATATATATATATTTGTTTGTTTGTTTTCATCGTATTTATTTTCTACTCTGTCCAGTTTTTTATTATAGCGTTTTCTCGACATCAAACTACAGCTACTTTTCTAACTACAACAAAAATCCAACAAGTTTTTTTGACAAAAAGTACACACGTTTTTCTTTGTTCATATTTATTGATTATATTGCATTGTATCTTCACCAAAGAAAACATGCTGTACTTTTTCATGCATGCTGCATGCATAATAATACTTTTAAGTTTCTTGCCGAACATCAATTATATTACATCACATATGAAATATACGACCACATCGAATGAAATATGTTCATGTTATATTATTATTATGTCTTGCAGACGAAAACATGTAAACATTTATTATTACATATTACACTGTATACTGTGTTTGATTGTGTTATTGGGTTAAGCCAGTAAGTAAAATCGTTTAACAAAAAAAATGTGTATATATATATATATATATATATATATTTGGCAGTGGTTGGTTGTATTTTTTCTTTGATGACATCTTTGACGGTTGGTCAATTATTTTCATCTTCCCTTTTCACAGTACTATTATCGTTACTTTTCCGCAAACTGCGGAACAAATTGCACGTTTGTTCGTAGAAGAAGAAGCCACAAGCATTGGCGGCAGCCGCTTTTAATATACTTGGCAAAAATCCTTTGTACAAGCCTGAATTGAAGAATAAATACACACACACACACACACACACACACATATATATGTAAACAAACAAATAAACAAATTTTGTCATTGCAGTTCACTGACCTGCGTAGCCTTCTTGGACGACGGTACTTATGATGCAGTGCAAAAAACCACTGTAGTGAAATGTACGACCGAACGATGTTCTCGCTTGTTCAAATCCAACTACCTGTATGTTTAAAAAATAACAACAGCATGTTAGAAATATTGAATAATAACTAGTTGAATATCGTCGTTATTCCTTTACAATTGTCATATATCTATATATGCTTAGAAATAAACGACAAACCTGAAGTCTTTTTTTCAAAACATCCAATGGATAAAGCAGAGATTTTGCTGCAACTCCAGCAGTGCCGCCACATACAATTGCTTTAGTAACATCTTAAATGTTGTTTTCAATTTGGCAACAACAATCATCATGCATAAATAATAATAATAATAATAAATAAGTAAAAATTACCATTTGTTGAATTACTGACGTGATCAAAAATAAACTTATTCCAAAAAGTTTGTGATAGTTCATAGAACGAAAATACTAAACCTGTAAATGTACATTAAACAGATAAATCAGCATTGCAAAACAATTCGTACAACAAAATGGGATGGTCCACGAAGGACAATTTTCGAGTTCTCTCATTGGACGTCTTCTTATTGGTTGTTGACTATTGGACTCTGATGCCGTTCTCTTAGGCGCCCACGCCGACTACGTTCGCTTAGCAGTGCCGACAAGAACAACCAATCAGACAACGGCATCAACGTCCAATAGTCAACATTCGATAAGAAAACGCCACAACGGCATGATCTTTGTGCCCTAGGTGAACCAAACCGCTCCTAAATATACCGACCCGAATATGGGGCAATTTGAAGTAATGCGGGTGTTAAACCACGATAAAAACTAGCAAAGCCTTCATTCCTAAACATCATCTTTGCAGCATGTCGGCTATTACGAAAAATCTAAATTATTTAAAAAAAATATTCATTTTCTTCAGTTTTCAAAATAAAGCTTAAACGCAATATCATACTGTACTTTTGGTTCTCCCTGAGCTACAAGACGAGTTCGAATCACGTCGAATGGCAGTGCAACCGTGTTGGCTAGCGTTCCGGAAAGTGCGCCACAAAAAAAGCTAACAAAAATTCTGCTCTGCACAGAATCATTCCACTCTTCTGGAATTATATGGAAAGCTTTTTCTGTCAGCAATTCATAAGACAAAAACTGAAACTATGCTTCATTTTGAAAATATATTTTTAAAGCAACGATTGGATTTTTCACACTTGAATTAAGCCATAGGTCAGTGACAAGCCTTGTGCGGGCATGTGTCCTTTCCACAACGACTTCCAACCTTCTTCTTTGATTATCGTATTGGCAGCTTGAAAAATGCCAAAATATTTACCATGGGCATGTTGTTTTCGTATTGGCTCCAATTGCAACTGAAATTTACTTGGATTTGAAAGTATCTTTCAAGAAAAACACAAATTTGAATTTCGAAACAGAAAGCTTTTTTTATTTTTTTTTACCTGAAATCTTATTTTCAAAACATCGAATGGTTGACACAGTGCACGTGCAAAAATGCCACTTACACATCCAGCAATACTATATTCAACATTCGTAAGTCTTTCATTTTCTTTCGATTGTGGCCAAAAGCCGACCATCTGTCACTGTATCATGCAAATAAACATCAAATGTCTCTTTTACGTGAGCAATAAATTCATTAACTAATTAATAATATGTCTTCATTAAATAATGTTGCGAACACTTTTTTCGATAATTTTTCTCGATTCCAATAACAGTGCAACTTTAAAACGTAGATGAACTTAAAAAATAATATATGCGCGAATACTGTAACAAAGTGTTTTCAAGTTGTTTGGTTTTGGTGTTGAAATGACAGTTGTTTTTTTGACCGTTTTATGATCTGTAAAATTGAAAATCAGCAAAAATGAAGAAAAGTTTTTTATAATTCAAAATTTTCAATTTATTTTGAAAATTTTTTTATTTTTTTTACGATTCTCGTGTTTATAGGTGAATTTCACCTGCTAATCAGTATCGTCATAGTAATCATCAGAGGTCGTCTCTTGTGATACTGTGATTATCCGGTGAGGCGGTGCCGGCAAGTCAACAACATGCTTTTGCTGATGTAGTGAGATCGTTTGTTGGGATAAAATGCAGCGGCTGTAGGTATTGTACAAAAGACCGACTGTCGATGAGGTTGCAATCAATCGTGAAATTCAATTTTAAAATGATTTATTTATCAATAATAGCACGCAATAAGTTAAAGTTGGCATCATGAACTATTGCAACAACGCAACTTCCAAAGAAAATTTCTGAAGAAAAAACACGAACATCTTGAAACTTGGAGATATGCTTACTGATCAATTAGGTATTTTCTGTTGAACCTAAAAATTCAATTAAATTTCAAAAAATAATCACAAATTGCAATACAATATAAAAGTGCTTGCATTTCTTTATTCTTAAGCTGCAGCACATAATTTATTATATTAAAGACAAATTTTTGAAACTAAACATAAATTATTAATAAGTAAACATAAATAACAATAAAACTTGAAAATTAAACCAAAACAACAAAGTATATAATTAAAAAAAAAACTCATTACCTACTACTTCAGGAGGATTATTTGATTGAGTTGTCGAATTGGACTCCATGCTGCTTACAATATCCTTCTGTTCTTTCTTTACCTGCTTCGATTTAGTCTTGTTTATTTGCTTTTCTTTTCTTTCTTTTGCTTTTAATTTTTTCTGTTCTTCTTTTGCAAGTTTTTCTGCTTCTTTTCGTTTCCTTTCTGAAATTTGTGCAGTCAAAGTAAAAAGACAAGAAGTTCGAAAAATTATCAACCTTGTTCCTTTCTTTCAATTTTCAAATGCTGTGGTGTTTCTTCCAATTCTAATACCTAAATTTCACATTTTATAAATATTTTTCTTTTCACTATGTTCAGAATTAAAAATTACCTTAATGCCACTGTCTCGGCGGCTGCTGGCTGTTTTCAGTTTAATATCTTCCAGTGATTTTGTAGGCATTCGACTTAATGAACAATCTGAAATTGTCTAATGGTGAAATGTTTGAAAACGTGTTTTCCACATCAAGTGATACATAAAATTTGATTAACAAATACAATTTTTATGCATTGCCAACTTCCATTTGACATTTTAAATTATAAAATCAAAAGTATCTATACCTTTAGCCAGTAAATTTCCAAAATAAGAACTAGATGCTGCTGAAGCACCGCTGTTCACCAAATTTGCTACTGTAGTCTTGTGACATTGTTTGCGAACTGCAATAGCGGCTGAAATTGACACTGTTCAGTTAACTGAAAAATTAAATTCAAAATCTCCTCAATGTCAAAAATAATAATGAAAAAATAAATTAACCGGACCGACAAGATGCCGGATAGTTTTGCAAAACTTTCAATTAATACTGATTAAAAATTAATGATTTTCCTCTGTCACAACACATCTGTCACCTTTTTCTAAACAGTTAGCTCGCTGGGCAGCAGCTTTAGATCGCCGCTTTAAAACAAAATTGATTTCCGAACGTAATGGCAAACAATAGCTGTAACCTCGGATATTCTGAGTAGGGTTCTCTTCCGGAGCTAAATATGCTGTCGTTTCTTCGGTTTTCTTAATTACTTAAAAATTGATGAAACAAAAATTATACAAATAATTTTCATCATAGCAATCAATTCATACTTGTATCTCTTATCTCTCGGTAAAATTCAGCTGCTAAATTAGGAATGCCATCATCAGAAAAATTGCCAGAGCCTGTATCTAAAAAATGCTTTAATGTATCACCCAGAGCTCGAATCCATTCGTCAGAATCGCTCAACGCAGCCAAAACTACTGATTCAACTTTTTCTTTATCCTAAAATTTTTAAAATTCATCAAAGAGCATACTATTTTCTTTTTCAATGATACCTTTTCTAATTTTTTTGCCGACAAATTTCCAACCACCAGAAGATAGTTCGCCTTGGTTAAAATAGGTAGCGCACCAAAGCTGTTAGCGTTAATTTCTGTTTCTCGAGCAATCCAGCTGTAAAAATCATTCTCGTTGGAGAGTTCTTCTTCACGGACGTGAACTTTGTTCGCCGGGCCTGCACGTACCGTTTATCAACATTTATCACAAGATTCATAATGACTAGGTTTGAAAAAATATGCTCAGAACATTTAAAGATATTGTAACCCTTTCAAGAATTCATATAAAATTGTGCTTTGTTCTAAATTAAGGAAGCAAGAAATGTCCATTTTTTATTAAGGTTACATTTTCGAAACATAAACAAAAAACTATGGTACAAATAAAATCAACTTGTAAATAATTTAAAATTTGATAAATAAAATAAAGAAATAAATATTTTACATGTCATATTTCAGCAATTCTCAAATTCGCAAAAAATTAATGCTTTCTGCCGATATGATTGAGCTGTTTCAGAAAATACAGTAATTAAGAAAATCAAGCTTAATATTATAAAACGAATAACATTGTTATTTTATAAAAAAAGCTATGTAGCCATTAGCATATATTATAAAATTATTAAAGAACAAATCAATATTACTGGCTTTTATGACTGTTAAATCTTTTTTAAATGTATTTTTTGGTTTTTTTGAACTTTGTTTTATGCTGAAACAAAATATAGTTACTTTACAAACCTTCACTTAAACAAACAAGTCATAAAATATGTAATAATTGACAGAAAATTAAATAAAATAAGTTTTACAAGTTTTAAGCACCACTCCAGAAATCATTGTAGAAAAATATTCAAGTTGAACTTGAATATCTTATTTTGTGGTGAACTGTGTTGATTTTCACAGTAATTCAAACACCTGAAGCAAGATGATTAAGTTTACTTGCACGTGAAAGAACAAATAGACGGAGAGACAAGATTCAAGAGTAGTTTCAGCGTTCTTTTGACTGAGTTTTCTTGATAGTGTTTCTTACAGTTTTCTCGCTCATATTTATATCCGAGGTGTTGACCCGACTTCGCGGCTGGTTCCATTAACCTTTCTCAATTTTTCTGGGTGCCCATTCTGTTGATTCCAGTAGATGTAATAATGCTCAGAGGTCAAAATGGGATATGACCACCACAGAAAACCTTCACAAGTTTTGTAGTTAAAGATATTTGATATTCCATTTACGGAACATTGGGAAGTCAGTGTCCGTCATTTGAGTTTCTATGAGGCGGGCTTTTGAAGCAGCATTAGCTGTAAATAAAAAATAATATCTGGTTAACAACTCTTGGGATTATAGAAATTTATTGTTTCATAAAACAAAGCTAATACGCATTATTATGGATGACGATACATTTGGAAACACTCATCTCCTCTTTCGTCATGCAACCGAACATTCCATTTCCTTTATTACTTCGGACTCTTTATCACAGCTCACCACGAGATCATCAATGTACTTGTTGGACAAGGGACGCTGGATTAACTGATCGCATTCAGTAGGGTTTCGTTCAGCGCCTGCCTTATTCACATTGATCGCCAGATGTGGGGAACACGCTAAACTGAAACATTACTCGGGTGAAACCGGAGGCGCTCCTTCTATGTAGTAAGCCTTCTCCAAGTGATCTGACTTGCAGTCCAATTTTCCCACCGCATTCTAATTCACCGTCACACGATCTTGTACACAGCGTGATGTGGTGGATACCAAGTTTTAGTAATCTCATCGTTTAGTGCTTTTGCTTCCTCGGCGCATCCGTTCCGAAGGTATGCTTCAATCATCGCTGTGTATTCGAGTTGTTTCGCCAGGTTTTGCTTCACACTACGTTCTACCGATCGCAGCTTCCGTTTAGTTAGTGCGAACTTGTCAGGTTACCACACTTTATCTGGCTTCAACAACAGACCCACCGAATGCCGTACCGTTAAACTGAGCACTTATTGTGTCTTGCACATGCGGCTGTTGTTGTCCCAGGGAGTCGAGCTGCCAGAATTTCTTGACCGTCTGCTCTGTACCATCTTCGATTTCTGCACAATTAAGGCGCAACTCAGTTGGCTGTTGTGGCCATTCAAATGTTCTTTAACTGAAGACAAATTCATTGTGTCTTCCACGTCGGATTCGCTGTACCAGTCCTGGCCGATCAGGAAATGAGTCGGGAAAACGTCGTCCTGTTCATTTCTAGTTCTGGGGACTCGAAATGCTTCCATCTTTTTCTTCGGATTACTACGGATTGTATGCCATCACATATCTCAGAGGACGTGAGTGCATCCATTCCCTTTGGCACTAATTACTTTTCACAGGTCTTAGCCATTATGAGACTTTCCTGGAGATGACTTTTCGATCCCTTTCATCAGAACGTTTTCTACCGGGTCAGTAAGGATTAGTAGCGCCACAGGTGGTGTAGCTTCCATCCTCGACGTTTCATTCTCCAACTTTCTGTTTGATGTCCTTGGCAAAGACATAGCACAGACAGAGCTCGTTGTGCTTCTGGCATCTCGTTGATAAAACGTGGGCAAGTTCCCATTCGATAGTGTTGAGCCTGGTGTGTTATTTCCGACTGCTGCTAGCTGCTGATGTAGATAATTTTCTGCTCGTTCCCGTGTCGTCTGGGTAGTCTGTACAGTATACTAATCAAACAAAGCATCGACAAAGCAGGTTATGCAAGTTGATTTCTCCAGCAAGAAGTTGATTTCGACCGACAGACAACAGTATGAGTAGCAATTCAAGCGTTCTGGGACATGCGTTTTCTCGAAGTGTGTTTGATTTATTCTTGGTTCATATTTATATCCGGACATTTGACTCCACTGTGGATCTGTTGGTCAAACCCAACAGAGTGACCATCGAGTTCAAATGCAAATAGACACAGAGTGTATGAGCTTATCACTGCAATACAGTACACTCAACTGTAAAACAACATCTTCAAGTTCCATCAAATAATTTTTCAACAAATAATACTCGTACTAAAATAATATAATTTTTTACAAACGTTTTATTGCAAATTATTTTACTTGAAAAATTTTTTGAATTAAAATGCAAATTTTTAATTTAAGTTTTATGTAACCGTCAATACATTATTTTAAACGTCATTTTTGAAATACCGTATAATTATACTGTATATGATTTTTGTTTATTGCGTTTTAATTATGTAACAGTGTGTTTAAAATTTTCTAATTTTTTATTTCAATACATTATTTTTTATTTGATTTTATGATAATAGTTTGAAATAGCAATTTTAAGGAAACGTCATAAGATGTTACAGCAGTTAAGATAGACTTTTATTTGCAGATTGTTTTCATTAATTTTTTTTAGTATTTTCAAGCAGAAAGAAATTCATGTCATTTTTCTTTTCGTGGTGAACATTTCATGTTTATTTTTTGCTTTTGGAATGATGAAAATAGCATTATCTACACTAGTTTTGCGCCGATTGATGCACACGAAGTTGCCTGTTTCTGTTCATCACAAAGTCAAACGGCCAAAATTATATTTAGATAATGACGCTTGTGATCGAAATTTGGATATATCAAAAATACGCAATATTGGAGTCGTGGCTCATATTGACGCCGGAAAAACGACAACCACCGAAAGAATGCTTTACATATCGGGAAATACTTCCGAACCCGGTTTGGTTGATGCAGGTACAACAACAACAGATTATATGGTTCAGGAAAGGGAACGTGGCATTACAATTGCTTCTGCGATGGTCAGCATTTACTGGGCATTCTATCGGCTCAATTTGATAGACACACCAGGTCATGTTGATTTTACTTTGGAAGTGGAACGTTCTTTGCGTGTGGTGGACGGGGCGTTGGTAATTTTGGATGCCTCTGAAGGCGTGGAAGCGCAGACACTAACCGTATGGCACCAAGCGGAAAAATTTCAAATACCATCGATGGTTTACATCAACAAATTGGACAAAGGTAATGCAAATTTGCAATTTTGCTTGGATTCTATAAGAAAATTAATGAAAGTTGAACCTTTGTTGATCAGCACGCCTGCATTCGATTCGTCTGGTCATTTGACAGGCTTGACCGATTTGGTGCGAATGATGCATTATTATTGGCCTGAAGAAGATGGTTTGCATTATGATGAGAAAGCATGCTGTTCAGAGGAATTAAATTCTTTCGAATTGAAGCACAGGGAAAATTTATTATCAAAATTAGCCGATTTGGATGATCACTTTGCTGAAGTGTTGCTTTCTGACAAGGGGCCATCATTGAACAGTGCTGATGTGGAAAGAAGTCTTCGTCAGGCAACCATCCGACGACTTGTCATTCCAGTACTTTGCGGCAGTTCACTTCGCAATCGTGGCATTCAGCCATTGCTTAACGCAATTTGTCAATATTTGCCAAGTCCTTCGGATTGTATACCTGCAGTTCTGCAATTTTACAAAGGTCGACTGTGTTGTTTAGCTTTCAAAATTGTTCACGATCATTATCTGGGACCATTGACATATATTCGCTTGTATGGAGGCAGTTTGTCGAAAAATTCCAAAGTGTTTAACATCAATCGAAATTGTATTGAATCAGTCACCAAAATTTTCATACCCCACGGAGATGTGATGCATGAAGTAGAATTTGCATCACAAGGGCAGATTGTTGTATTGCCCAATTTGAAATCTACAATAACTGGTAAGTATGAATGGACTGTTGAAATTTCCTCGTAAAAATATTTAATTTAACAGGTGATACTATTGTTGACAGTCGTCATACTGCAGAGCATGCTAAAAAGTTATTTGAAACGCAGAGTGTTGACAATTTGGAAAGGAAAGGTGATCAGCATCCAATTTTGGCTGGAATTGATGTTCCTGAGCCTGTATTTTATTGTACAGTGGAACCCAGTGCTGTTAGTGAGCAAAATAAACTTGATTTGGCATTGACAAAACTAGCTCGTGAAGATCCAAGTATTCGCACGAGGATTGATTCCGATTCACAGCAGACTATATTAGAAGCGATGGGTGAGCTTCATGTCGAAATTATCAAGGATCGTCTGAAACGTGACTATGGTTTGGATGTGTTCTTGGGTCCACTTCAGGTAAACTATCGTGAAACGGTGACGATGCCAATGACATGTGCCAAACGCATTAATCATGTTGTCGGATTGACGAATCGGTCAGTGGCAGTGGAATTGAAGGTGGAACCCGCACCAGGTGCCGGACCGTTTAAGAAAGTTCGATGGATTCATGAACAAGGAGAAAAGGCACTTGAAGATTGCTATCCACAGTTCATTTTAAATTCAGTCATTGATGGCTGTTTTAATGCTTGTTCACATGGTCCACTTCTCAATTCGCTCGTCGTGGATGTAGATATTGTTGTGCAAAAGTTGGAAGTGGACCGCGGAGTACCCGTAGCGGCTGTTGCTGCCTGCACTAGTCAGTGCTTATTGGAAGCTATGACTGGAGCTAGCTCCGTTCTACTAGAGCCAGTATCGGAATTGAAAATTTCCATTCCAGCCAATTTTGGACATGATATATTGAGCGACTTGAATCATCGTCGGGCTAAAGTGTTGGATTTGAATTTAGATGTTGAAAACAATGTGAAATACATACACGTGAAAGTACCTTTGCAAGAGTTGCAAGGTTATGCCACATGCCTTCGAACATTGACTTCAGGTATGGGACAGTTTCACATTATCAGTGTTGCTTATGAACCAATGACACGTGATCAGAGTGACATTGTACTTCGTCGATTGACCGGTATGAATTTGTAAATTTGTTTTGCAGTTTACCAAATAAATTTTTAAAAATACTATTTTTTCTGAACATTTTGAAGGCGGGGATTAAATAATAGTTAACGTGCATTTATAAAGTTATTTTTATTAAAATGCATCTCAAAACTAATGGACAAATAATTGAACTTTTTGCAAGCATTCAAAAATTTCTTTTTAGAAATACAAATTTATTGAGGTGGTATTTTATTCGCTTTCTGTTTTTGACTGTGATGCTTAGTAACATTCACAATTATCCTTTCCATTTTTGCAAACAAAGTTTTTCTGAGCTTTTTTTTATGTGCAGTGGTGATTTATTTATATGCAATTTAATGGTTAGTAGAATGCTTTATCACAGTTGATGCTTTATGCTTGGTTTTACGTTAATTATGGCATTTCAGAACTAAATATACTTTAGTTTTTTAATATGTTTCACTTGTTGCTTAGTGTTCTGCATGGCAAGGTTTAATGACATTTTAGATATGTTTGCTGTTAAGTGAAGGCTTATTGGGCAAGAATACTAATGGTACTAGCATTTTAATTTTGTTCCTAATTTCATTTTGCGAATAATCATCTTTTACGCCAAGCAGATTGACCTGCTGAAGCACAGTCCGGCAAAAGTGGAAAGAACAACTTTGCACCACAGGGTGTTGGGGGAAATTACCATGAATAGCCGGGATCAAGGCTGTTTCGAAATTTCAAACCAATTTCGCCGCATCAAGTTGGATGCCTAGGGAAGACAATTGGTGATCCGCAGGCGAAATTTGAACATTGTCCTATCCTGGTATCCTGGTAATTAATATCATTGGTCGGCAAATGATATATTAAAAATTTCTGACCGAATTATGTTGTTGTCTGTTTGACAATGAACTACACTTCCTGCCGTGTAGCCGGGCCCGGTTGCTGTGCACTACGTGCAGGGTTTGTCTAAGGTAGAGTATCTAAGCCGGCGGAGGCATTGTTTGCCAACTCATTGTATATTTATTGCACCGGCCTCAGATGTTCCAGGGCTAGTTGACTATTAGCCTAAAGTCGTAAAATTGATTCCAGTTTTCAAATTTTACTTGCATTAAATCATAAGCTACATTGTTTTTAATTTTTTTGCATAAATTGAATGATAACTTTTGAAATGTGACCAATGAACTTAAATATTTTCGACCAATGAAACACCAAATATTGCGCCATTTGAAAACAATGAGCATTGTAGAATCTTGAATTATATACGCCAATAAAAAATAGACTATTAATTAAAAAAGCTTCAGAAGAACAGCTCAAAAAAACAAACCTGGACCTAAATGAGCAAAACTGCTCTTTAATAAATTAAATCAATCAACTTTATACTGTTGTTGGTTTTTGGACTGCATTAAATGACAGCGTTTCAATTGTTCTTGTTTATAACGTAATAATTTTGTAAATGCTTTTGAAATAAGTACTACATACTAATACTTTCTAATGGATTGATTAAAAAATAATTGGCAACCAACTATCAGAGCGTGGATGGTGTAGCGGTTAGCATGGTTGCCTTCCAAGCAATCGATCCGGGTTCGACTCCCGGTCCACGCATACGTTTTTTACCAAATTTTACAATTATTAATGAATGATTTTCTGAATGGGCATTGTTTCACGATGTTTTTCTGTTTACTTCAGAACTTTAAGGAGCCATTTATATTTAGGCAAATAGCGATTTTGCAATAGCAATCAACTTTTGCTACTTTCTTCACTGGTTACAAAGAGAATGCTTTTGTTTTATTCACTCATTAGAAAACAGCGCTTAATTAAACATACAACGTATGTAAGTTTCGATTAGTAATAGAGGTAGGAACTGATAGAAGATGAGAATATTGGTAAGAAAAAATTTAAACTGTAAGGGACAGTTAGTTTTCTTCCAATTATTTATGAGGTTTTTAGCTGAACGCAAATCCCAGTCTCTTCTTCACTCTCCGACTATTGTGAGTTTATGCCACTCTGCTGCCATCATCCCTTCTTTCACCAAGCCGGGAGATGTGCCCAGCAAATGAATTTTTCAGATCAGCTTATTGCGTCATCAGTAACGCTGAATCTCTTTCAGCCATGTCAAAATAAACAACTCTATACATCTATACAAACTTGAAACGTCTATACAGCTTGCTGTTGCAGCCGCTACGATATTTTTTGTTTTCATTTCGTATTTAAATTTGCACATATTTTTTGCTTTTGTCAAGTTTCAATTTGAAGTCGAGTGCAGAAAACTGAAAATTTTGAAAATAATGTTAATATAAGTTGCCAAATAAGTGCTAAATTGAAATTCTGCAGATGAATATTTATATCCACGATCTAAAAAATAAAGTAAAACATCAATAAAGCATAAATACGAATTTAACGTTTAATATTTAGTTGTAAACTAAACAAATCAAAATAGATACAATGTTATAAATCAATTTTGAAATAACAAACTCAATTGCTTGTGAAACTGGTTAAACTGGCTTGCCGATTCTGAGAGCATAATTTTTAATTACTTTTTTATGTAAAAGTTCCAAAAAGTTGAAGTAATTAGCAAAGTGATGCTAATAAATTGAATGTATTTCACTTTAAATAATTGCAAAATTCTTTCCTTTGTTAATATTATTAAATATGATTAACTAATATTCCGTACTTCTTGAAGTGAATTTAAATTCTTAATAGCATCTAAAGAAAGTTTTTACACTAAAATAAAATTAGTTATTGCGTCCATAAGTATAATAATCTATTTACAAACAAGTATTGTAATAAATAAATAAAACTTCGAATTCCATAGATACCATTCTAATATTATGCATCCTACTTAATTACAGTATGGTTTGTTTACTGTATTATTTTGCAAATCCGTTTGTCATTTTACTACGTCTATTGCGCAATGTAATCTTCCATCTGAGTGCGGTTTGTCATTTTATTGCTCGGCATTTTGAACCTAATAAAAATTGTAAGAATTTTCATGGTTTTATGAAATGCATTGTTTGCAAACGAATTAGAGAATTCTTCGAGAAATAAAATTCTTTAATTTTGTCTTTTATTTCCAACATTGTATACATTATTTTTAATGACATTTCAGATTTTAAACTACAGTTTAATTGTAATTAATGAACTTAATGCCAATTTGTAAGAAATATTGTAGCAACTGTTACATTATGTATAGTTTCACATTTATTACACTTTATATTTTAGAAATTACATCATTTGCTGTTTGTATCTATGTGAATGAGTATTTTTTTTGTTTTTATAAATTTATAGTTTATTCTATTATAGGTATTGCAATTATTTTTTGGTTAATTTTTGAGCTTTTAATAATGTTAAATTGTTTGTTACTTTAATTTTTGCATAAATTTGTGTGTTATTTAATAGGCAATGCTTTATTGAAATAGGCACAATAGACGTACTGTAGGTTGATTAAAATGAAGAAATTGTGTTGAAAATGTTAAATTTTTGTTAGGGTGATGATTTTTTATTAGCAAAGGCAGCGATAAGTCTTATCAAATTTGTTTTTTTTAGAATTGCTGTTTCGAAAGCTCTCATATTTAATGAAGAACTAAAAACAAATTTATGCTAATATTTTTGATAATTTGATGCTTGCTTGTAAACTTTTATTGTTATTTTTACAGATAGAACTGTATTATTTATCCTGAAGATTGGCTTAAATTTTAACAATATGAAACTTTGAAATCTTTGTTTTGAAATGTTTTTTGTTCAGTTGCATTAGTTTTCATTTATTTCTTGCACTTAAATGTTACATTTAATGAGTTATTATTTTGCATTGTAGTGTGCTATTGTCAATGAGTAATGGCATTGGATTCAATTTGAGCAAATAAAACGATAAATTATTTTACAGTATTTATTAAAATTTTAATTGAGCATAGTTTATGAAGAGAAATTAATTTTTGCAGATGTGTACATTGCAAATGCTTAATATGAAGAGCATATTTTTTCATTTTTTTCAACTGAAAGTTGGTTTTTCTTGTCCTTAATTTCAAAATTGTGCTTTTTATTTTATTAGATAGCATTAGCTCTGTTGTACAGTTATATTGCCGTTAAATATTGAATGCCATTAAATGTTTTATGCGGTTGAGCTTAATTTTATAAAACCAGAAATGACATATATACATACATAATATAAATAACTAGTAATGACTTACTTTACTGAAATATATCAATCAGAAAGAATTTAGTTTTAATTTTTGTTCCACTTAATACACGGGAATTTACTCTGTGTTTCACTTTGTTTCCTTTATAGGAAAATTTTGTGTGTATGTTTCTTGAATATTTTTTGGAAAAATAAGATTATACTTGTACATGATAAAAATTTCTCATTCAGGTAAAATTGTAGCCCTTTTTAATAATAGCATTAGTAATTAAAATCACTTAATGCAGCAATTGCTGATATAACACCCCGCGGGCTTTACAGGCATCGTAATAGGGTGCAAAAGTATCTGAACAGAAACACCAGGCAAATATTAATTATCCATTTGTATAGTTCAATTGTTAAACTTGTGTTTATGTTGTCGTTAGTGAGTTTTTCAAATTATTTTTGATATGTCTTTTATACGTGATGTTCAATATAGTTGAAGTGTGCAGATGAAGGAACATGATGCGGAAAATTACTCTGAACTAATGAAACTGATTTATGCACATTTTGAATTTGGACGTGATTTCATTTTAAACAATAAATTGTTTATTTATATATTTGTTTGCAAACATCATATTAATTGTTTATTTTTTGCCAATTACGAAAATATTAATTTTATAATTTTGTAATTTAGTTGTTCGAAGCAATCATGGAGAAAGAAGACTCCAAAAAGTCTCTGAAGAAGTCTGGTATACCGAGATATGCAAATGCAAAGTTAACTCGCATAAATAGTATTTGTTGCATTTTTGTGATTTCAATGTTTGAAATTGCTTTGGTTTGCAGGCAAAGAATCACTGTTGAGTGTTTCATCGTGTGTTGCAAGCAGGTGGCTAGTCGGTGATAAGTGCTACGTTGGCGGTACAATACCTGGAAAGATTGCGTTTGTTGGCGATACAAGATTTGCACCCGGTGAATGGGCTGGTGTTGTTCTGGATGAGCCAGTTGGGAAAAATAATGGATCAGTTGCGGGTGTTATGTATTTTCAGGTATAATAATAGAAAGACAACAAATATGTGGATTATTTATGTAAAGGAAATGTGTTTGAATAAATTTAGTGTGCTCCAAATTATGGGATATTCTGCAGATTGTCTAAGCTAAGCAAACAGCCAGTAGTAATTCAACAACCGGACGCCGCTTCAGCATTTCAGGGTGATTCAGACATTTTTGCTAAACTAGATTCAAATTTGATTTTGAAACGTAGAATGCAAAAAATTATATTTCTTTTTAAATGAGGAATTTTTTTCTTTTGTTGCGGTGATGATTTTTGCTTAGGTAAATTAAAATATTGTTGATGAAAAATAAAAATTTTAGATGAATCCCAACAGGACTCGGCTTCAACAGTAGTAGAAGAGGATCATAATTTACGGGTCGGTGATCGCGTGTCTGCCGGCGGATGCCGACGTGGTATATTACGTTTCTTGGGTCCAACTGATTTTGCGGAAGGAATTTGGGCTGGAATCGAGTTGGATCAACCGTATGGGAAAAATGATGGTTCTGTTCATGGAAAAAGGTTTAATATTTATTTTAAAAAAAAATTAGGATACATTTCCTTATATATTTACATATACACGTATAAAAATTTGCTTTGTTTTTAGATATTTCACTTGCAAGTCGTTGTACGGGTTATTTGCTCCTGCACATAAAGTGGTTTTGGAAACATTTCCAAATTTTGACACTGAAGCAGGGAAGAAAACTCCAGTTGTAAGACACAACGTTGCATCAATTGTACGAACTCGACGCAATCAAAGTTTAATGGGAAGTCAAGAATCACTTACCAGTTTGTCATCCATTCACAGTTCTGCATCACGTCGGATAAGACTTGGTATCAACGCTTTGTCCACCTCCTGCAGCACGCCATTGAAGGTCACTTGAAATTTTTAATATTTTCATTTTACATTTTACCACTATTCACATTATGTAGTTTTATCAATTTAATGAATTTATTTTTTGTTCAATGAAGAAGTGGTAATTGTTTCAATTGTTCTTAGTGTAAGTGTTCATTTAGAATGATTTACGTCGTCTTAAATCCGATTCGTTGAGTCCAAATTCTTCTTCTGGCACACCTACAGTGACTGCTCTTCAAGTAAGTTAATTGATTAATTGTACTTTATTTATTACGGTATTTTTTTAATTATTAAGAATGCATTGAAAGAAAAAGAGCAACACGTGGAACAATTAATTCAGGAAAGAGATACTGATAGAAGTGAACTTGCACAATTGTTGAAAACGTTGGAGCAGGTTTGTGATTTGATCTTTGAACTATCAATACAATTGTGAATTTGATTGATGAAATGAAATTTTTAAAAAAATAATATTTTATTTTACTAATATATTTTGCTTTGACAATTTGAATGATGTTCAAAAGTAAGCAAATTTGATTAACAATGAGTGTATTATTTTTGCAGACTAAGAATGAAGTTGAAAATCTTAGAGAAGAAGAGAAACGCACTGCGGATGATTTTCGTATTAAAATTGATTTCTTGCAAAATGCTTTAGAAACTAGCGAAAAAGAATGCAAACATTGGCGAGAGTTGTATGAAACAGAGAAACAGTATGTTTGTTTATGGTTTGCAATGCAAATTTTGCAGTGTACTGTATTCTTGCAAGTTCTGCTTATTTGTATTTTTTAGAAAAGCGGATGATTTGGAATTTCGAATGGAAGAAGAGATGTGCTTGAAAAATGATTTAAAATTGAGAATTTCAACTTTAGAAGAAGAAAGAAATAAAACAGAAAGCCAAGAATTAATGACAATGGAAAAGTACAAAAATTTGCAAGAGGAAATGAAACTGTTGTCAGCGGAGGTGAATTGAATGTAGTTGCTTATTGTTCAAGTGAACTTGGTTGACTGTTTGAATTTTTAGCATGATCAACTGAAAAAGGAACTTTGTGATTTGCGAACTCTGAACAGTGATGCTGAGATCAATGATATTAAAGAAGTGATTGTTGACCTTTATAAAAAAATATAAACGCACAAATATATATATATATATATATATATAATGATTTTATTTGCTAATATTTTAAAATTATTTTCTTTAAGCATAATTCAAAGCTTGAAGAAAAATGTAAAATTTTAATCGACAATTTGGATAAAGCAGAAAAGAACAACGCTAATCTCCATCATATGCTTGATCAAGTGAAACAAGAGTTGATTGAAGAGAAAGAAAAAGCACAAAAAGAGGTAAATTACTGAAATAGGATAAGAAAACATTCTTTTCCTTCATCTTATTTTTAATTTAGAAAGAAAATGCTTCTGCATATGCTGAAAAGTTGAAAGGTTTTGACAATATTTATTGTTCAAATAATTCTTTCATTTATTATTTGTGCTTTTTTAGAATTAGAAAATTCTGTATTGAAGCAGAAAGCCCTATCTGAAAGAAATACAGTATCTGTAGATGTAAGTTGTCATTTATGTATATGTAGCGGATTGTATTTGATTGTTTCATTGTATTTCATTTTATAGAGAAAAGATTCATCTACTTCATTTGGTAATACTTGTATTGTCATCTTACTGGATATGTGAATAAAGGGGAAAAGCTTTTTTCTTAGACATGGATTTGTGTACAGCATTTTCGAAGATAAAATTGAATGAAACAATTGAACAACATGAAAATAAGAAAGTATTGTAACTTTGATTTTTTTAAAAAAAATGTCTTTTTATAATAATGGATGAAGATTTAATGTTATTTATTCAGAGTGAAGAAGAAGAAGCAGAAAGTAGCAAAGCGTTGCTAGAAGCGAATATGAAATTAGCAGTGCTTGAAGAAAAATTAAACAACGAAAAAAATTCCTTCTCCAATTTGGATTTGGAACGTCGAAATCAAATTTTTCAATTACAGCAACAAATTGAAAAAATGAATCCTCTTCTGGAAAGCAGACAAAAGGAAATTGATGGTTAAATGATTAATGTTTAAAAAAAAAAGAAAATTTTTTTCCATTTTAATTAAATTTTTCATTTTTAGCATTAAAAGCCGATCTTTCGGAGAAGGTGGATTATTGTTGTAAAGTTGACGCTGAATTGAATTTTTTACGTAATGAAGTGACTTCTCTGCGTCAAGCTAATAAACAATCACTCTCTTCATCGAAAGATACGGTAAATTAGTTATTTTAACCCGGAAATTGTTATAATTAGCAAGCTTGAATAGTTCTTTTTAAAAAATGTTTTTTTTAAAATTCTTTCTTCTGTTTCTTATTGTTACCGCTTATTACATACATGCATACATACATACGTACATACATACATGTAGTAAGTGTGTGTTTTTTTCTTTTTGATAATTGGCTTACTGAATTTGTTAGCAATATTCAGGTTGACGGCAAATGAATGCAATCATAATTGACATCAAAATAAAGCGTAGTTTGGTAAATGAACAACAATATGGCAAGCTTATATTCAGCTGACCAGTCACAAAAACTTTTCTCATTTTGATGATAATATGTGTATGTTACATGTGATGTTAGATTTTTAAAAATAAATATTGAATTTGCTTTGCAATTTATTGTATTCGAGCTTGTCCATACTGTGGGGAAAGTTATTGTACTTATTGAAGAATTATCATCTGGAATTGTATTTTGTGCATTTGCTTAGCTAATCATTTTCGCATGTTGCAAGAAAGTATTTCCAATTGTTTGATTGTTTTTTTAATATGTAAATTTGATTACTTGCAGTACGTGATATTCATTTATTTTTTTCTAATTATTGTGCTTTTTTTACAATTGATCGACAGTGTGTTTGTATAATGTTGTTGCACAGCTGTTTGCAGGTTGTGTTGCAGGTATATTTCATCTGTTTATTGTTTTTTTAGCAAACGGAATGCGATGGACTTGATACTGTTCAGCAGTCAAAAGTTATAGAATTTCTCGAATCCATAATTGCAAATCAGAAAGTTGAAATTGACCGATTCATGAATCATCCTGTGTTGAATTGCAGCAACACTTTGCAAGAGAATTTCGTTGATCCGTAATTTTTGTTTTCAAAACTGATATTGCACGTGTTGGATATTATTGAAGAAATTTTTTTTATTTTTCAGTCAATCAGATGCTTCAACTTTGCGACAGCTGCGAAAATTTTGTGATGTTTGTGAGATTTTTGATGCTCATGATACAGAAGAGTGCGAACTTTATAAGCAAGAGTTGATGAATCACAGCAACTATGGTGGCGATCCCCTTGTTGTAAGACCGTATTGTGATCGATGCGAAAGTATGTTGGTTTTTTGTTGTCTAACCAATTGTATTTGTGCAGTTTATTTAAATTTAATATTAAATGAATTTAACACTTTTTTAATGAAAGGAAAATTTTATTTTTTTACATTTTTTCTCGGTGATTTATAGTAAAATGAAAATGTTTTATTTTTAGTGTTTGGTCATCTAGCGGAAAGTTGTTCAAGCGTAAAAGAGTCATGACTACTTACACAATTTGATATTACGCAGATATAAGAACAAGTGCACTTTATTATACACATTGTTTGCTAAATTTCTTTTGAAAATTATTTATGTATATATGATTCCATCAAGTTCATTACTTAACCTAATTTGTTCAATATAGTTGGCCTTTTTCACACTCATTTGTACGTGTTTGTTTATGCATTTTTCTGTCTTTGTTGAGGTTATTCTGATGTGTTACTTACTGCTATCGCATTAAATCAAATATAACTATGATTCAGCGGCATTTTTATTTCAATTTAATTGGCTAAATGTTGTTATTGGAAACCTGTTAAAGACTGCACCTTTTGCTAAATACTAAATTTTACTGCTTATCTAGCGAAAATCTCTGGACGAAAAATGTAGCGGGAATTTTTTGAAGTCACATTTCTATAATTTTTGTTTCATGCTATTTTTGTAAATATTTCGCAATTTTTTTACTTTAAACTTGGCTTCTATGTATGCTTAAATCAACAGTTTGTGCGATCAGCTACTAATTGCTAGAAGGACTGTTAGAAAATTAAAAAAAAACATTTGTACATTTTAAGTGAAGGAGTCGATTTAAAATCTTAATTGTATTTTTGTATATTATTTTTTTTGTGCTATAGTGCTATTTTTTAGTTAAAAAATAAGTTGGGGGGGGAGGGGTCTTTGACTTACCCCATTGTAAGTCGGAAATGTCCTTGCATTATACAAATCATATTAATGTACAAACAGTTAACTTTCATGAATGTCGCATTGTACAATTAGGCTTTGTTATATTACATCGCAACTCTGAGTGGTCATAAGTTTTTGGAAAACAATATTTTTTTTGAAATTTGCAACATTAGTGATATAGCGGTACTTTCAACAAGAAATTGACGAACCGTTCCATAAAATGAAATTATTACAATAAAATGTTGAAGGTGATAAAATCAAAAAATTAAATTTTTGTAATTAACTTATTTTTTGATAAATTTAAATTTTTTTATTTAGTTTCTTACTTTCTTATTACTGTAAATAAAAATTAAACTTTATTATCTATTGTACTGTAGGGGAGAAATTGCTTTTTCATATTGACATTAGGCATTTAATAGCTGGAATTTTTATTTCTAAACGTAAGTTGTATTTTGAACGCTTTTTTGCATTTTCTAAAAATAATTAATAAATTTAACTTTGAGAGTTTAAAATTTTTAATTTAAAAGTAAAACTAAAATTTCTGTTGTTTTGCATGTTGCTATAATGTGAAATTGAAGAAGTTTCGTAGTATTAGCTATTTTATTTTTATTTTTTAATGTTCCATTATATATCATTGAACTCTGTTTACACTGTTTACATTTTCATTTCTCATGCTGTCCTTCTTATCATTGAAAGCATTTTCAATTAATGAAGAGTTCACTTTGAATATTTTGAACCACTGATTGCAAAAGCAGGTTCCTCCCTTATGCACAGTATGCTTTGCGTTTGCATTTTGTTTAGATTATTTTTTTATATTTTTCTTAATATTTTTCTTGCATAAAATATATTTAGTTGATTCTTAACCTCCAAGTAGTTGCTTCCAAATTTTGATATCATTTTTGAATTTAAAATTTACTTGATATAAATGAGTAGCATAAAAAGTTTATACTGTTTTGTATAGTTGTGCTGAGTTTCATGTTTTTTAAATTTGATTATTGCAACTCATTCATTAGCAGAATTAAGTGCGAATGAATATGCGTGTTTTATAAGTTTCAAATGTTAAATGTTAGATTAATATTATTATCACTTTTCTGAATTATATTACAATACATTACATTATATATTTTGTATTTCATCTACAGTGCATCAATATGAGCAAAATATTCACTCCCACAAATCAAATGCGACACACCAATGTTGCTATCGTTCGCATGAAGAAAGCAGGCAAACGCTTTGAAATAGCATGCTACAAAAACAAAGTTCTTAACTGGAGAAGCAAAATGTAATTTTATTTTTAATTTTGCATCAGCATTTTATGCTATATGTTTTTTAAATGTCATTTTGATGTGACATTGTAAAGTAATGAAATTAAATTGTAATTAATTATAACTTCGTGAAAAGGGAAGTGTGAAAGTAATGTAATTTTTGAAGTGTTCTTCATATTTGTATAATTTCGTTTTTCAGAGAAAAAGATATTGATGAAGTATTGCAAACTCATCACATTTTTACCAATGTATCGAAAGGCGAATTGGCAAAGAAGGAAGATTTACTTAATGCTTTTGCGACGGATAATGAAACTGAAATTTGCAAATTGGTAATAAACATGACGGTGGAATTTTGTTAAATTTGTTTGCAGTGTTTTTAGTTAGAATTTTGTTGTAATTTTTCTACAATTATTATCAAAAATGTTTATGTTAGATTTTGGAAAAAGGAGAGTTGCAAATTTCTGAAAAAGAACGCAAACTTTATTATGAATCATCATTTAAAGAAATTGCCAACATAATAGCAGGAATGTGCGTAGATATTAAGTCGAAACGTCCCTATTCACAAATGATGATTGAAAGAGCTTTGCATGAAATTCATTTCTCCGTCAGACCTAGGAAATCCTCAAAGCAGCAGGTATTTTTGTTCTACAATTTCACTTTCTCTTTCCTCACATTTCTTTGTAAATTTATTCATTTTAATAAAGGCATTGGATATTATTCCGAAGCTGAAGCAACATATGCCCATAGACAGGGCGAAAATGGTGCTACGCGTTGAATGTCCAGCTGAGCTTGCAAAAGCTGCCAAAGAGAAACTTGATGAATGGGTTGATTCGTTTGAATTGGAACGATGGGAAAAAAATGGTGATCTTTTTGCGGTAAATTTATATGCTTATAACATTTTATACAACATTTAATATTCTTATTGATTGTTTGCTTTTATTTTTCAACTGGAGGTTGTCATTGTGGAGCCGAGTTACTTTCGACAAATTGACAGTCTAGTCAGAAGTCCCACAGCAAGAGGAATAGTAGAGGTGATCACTGTTAGACAAATTGTAGAAGAAAAAATAGATATATCTCAAGTGGAAACGGATTGATCGATTGAAAACATTTTTGTATTTTTGATCATTTTTAACTATAAAAAATTCATAAATGAATAAATTATATCTCTTTGTTTTGTCATGGTATTTCAAATTTTAAAAATTGAATGAATAACCTTTTAATTAATAAAGTAATATAAATAAATGTTCATTTTATGCAGTATGAAATTGTGAATTGTTTTCTTTTTTATCAATTATTTCTGCACCAATGATGTAAGTTAGTTAGTAGTTTATTATTGATGAACTTTATTTCACATTGCTATTAAAATTTGTTTGTTTGAGTCGAGGTGAAAATTAGTGAAAAGAACAAGAATTAAAAAATGTCTCAATTTCAAATCAATGAAATTCATTTTTGTGATAAATATTAACAAAGTGGGCTTATTGTAGTGTTATTTTGGCTTATATTATTACGTAATTCTGGTTTAGTTGTTTATGAAATATGTGGATTTGAAAATAACAATAAAACATATGAATACACTAAGACTGCATGTTGGACAATGTACATTTTGGGATCATTGAGATGCGCAGCCAAAAGATGTCGTTTTTGCAAAATATTAGAGCTATTGTTAAATGTTGAATATGAATGTTCTTTTATGATGATAGATAAGTTTTCGTATCTAACTAGCCAGATGACTAAAATCACGTAAACACTGTTAGATAGGAAAATTTTTTAACAATGTTGTTGCCATTGCAATGGATGAAGGCCGTCGAACACTAGCTTAATATGAAAGACACGTAAGCGGTAGAATGATGAAAATGGATTTTTGTGCTTCAAATTCTATTCATAAATGAGCTGAAAATTATTTATGAATTTATAATGACAATCCATTTTCGCCAGTGAAGGAATTCTTTCAACCAATCAAGAATAAAACATTTATATTAATAAAATGCTTGCATCACAATTTTAAATTTCGCTAATGACAGCATGATGATTGAAATTTTGATGCAAATATAAATAAAATGTTTTAAAATCTTGAAATAATTTTGCAGTTTTTGAATATATTTAGCACAATATAAAATTTTGCTTGATGACAAAAGTTCCGAAAATCAAGTTAAGAAATATTTCAATTTATGCAAATAATTATATATTCAGTATTAAAGTATTTTTTTAAGTTAAAACTTAAATTTATAATATAATTAATTAATTGTTTAATTATTTCAAATTATAATTTTAACCTGATTATCAATTAGTGTTCTGTTAAGATTTACAGTACAGTATGGGTTTTTGTAAAATAATATTGATCGCTTTTCTGAATTTATAGGTATGTATTAAATTAAATATCTATATAATATTATGTTTATTTATTTTTCATACATATATAAATTATGAGTGAATATAAATTTCTTAGGACGTGCAGAATATATAATTAAATTGATTTTGTATTTTGGTAATTTCAGTTTTACTCTTCAAAGAAATTACTGCTTAAAATTCGACACTGCATTTCATGTACTTGGTGTGAATTGGAATTCATCAGAATTATTTACCTAATTACTTAATGTAAGTTGATGTTTCAGATTTTGTTTGTTTATTTTTTATATTTAGGTTTTGCTTTAATAATTTTTTGTATTTTTATATTTTTAACTAATTTTTTTAAATTCCCAAGATTCCCGGAAAGATGGTTTATATGATAAAGCAATTTGATGAGTAATCAATATTAATTATTAAATTTGTTTTGTAAAGGCGAAATTGATTTTCTTTTTCCATCAAGAATCAGACGTTCTACAATTCTCGGTAATTGGTTCACTGGTTTGAAACAAAGCGCTCTGAAAATTATCTTTGATATTAGTAAATTTTACGGAAAGTGTTAAATTTGATTAGTTATATGTGAATACAATCAATCAGTGTGAAAGTCATAAAAGTTATTCGACATTTCAGTTTTTTACTTCAAATTTCAATGCCAAGTAATGTAGAGTATTGGAGTTTAAATAAAAGCTACAATATTATTTTAATTTTAAAAATTTCTAAATTTAAATTTTCTGTGTCAAATGTGGCGTAAATATTTCTGGGTTTGCTTAATTAGGACGTCAAGGAGTACCTTTTTTACAAAATGACCTTTTAAGTCTCGGGGCTGTTGAAGTTGAAGATTTTTCTTTATTTAACGAGTTCTGTTTATCATTGTGGTGACTGATAGTTTCTTTTACAATGCAGTAATTTATGTTTTTGACATATTTAATGTGTATCTTAATATTTGATAATAAGATTTATTATAATTAAATTAAAACGATATTTATGCAAAAAATATACATTTTTTTTGAAAATCAGTTTCAGTAGTTGAAGGAAAATAAATATTTTACGAAATGAACACTTTATGCAAAAGTTTAAGTATTGTGGAAAATGTAAAACAATAAAACTGATGTTGCATTGACTTAAATGTTTGCTTTATATGTTTTAAAATATTTTGAATTTTTTAAAACAGTATGTGATCATATTTCTGATTGTGTGTTACTCAGCTTTGAATACTTTACATTGAATTTAGTTTAAGTTTTACATTTTTGAAATGTTGATTTAGAATATAAGTTTATCAGTATTTTTTTAAGTGAATATTTGCTTTGATATTTTTTTCAAATTTAATCTATTCCACTTCAGTAATCCTAATTTAAAATATAATTATATTTATTTATATTTTTGTAATTTGAAATGAAGTTGTAAATGATTTGTTACATGTTTTTAAAGGGAGAGGGCAATTTACTTTTGCAGTTACGTAATACTGCAGAATGTATAATTACATAATGATAAAAGTAATAATGATCATATGTTACGAATTTGTATTTTTCTTTATAACAGAATTCAGAATATTGAAGTAATAATAATTATTGTTATATTGTAATATGAATAGTTTTGTTTGTTTAGATGAGTGATTATGATGTAAATTGTATTGAGTGACTGTAAGCGAGTTGTATGCGCTTGTTGGAATGAAATATTCATTTCGTAATTGTTGACAATTTAAATTAGGATAATAAAATTCCAGTTTTATTTCAATACTTGAAGTGGCCAGATTTTTTACATTTTCTGTCACTTGTTGGCAGGTTCTATATTTTATTTTACAGAGGGCGTTTTTGTCCGCATTGTATTTTCCTATTAACGAATAATAATAATAAATAAAAAATATTATTTGTTGAAACTTGTTTTTTGATTTGTTAATATTTTTAAAATGATAATTCATTTATTTGTGAAAGTGAATTTCTGTTCACATGGATTGATGGTTAAAATTTTGTTCTACATACAACTGATATTGTATTTTTATTTGCATGTTGTAATTAAAGCTTATTAAATTCGATTCCGAATTATTTGGTAATAATTACTAGTGTTTGATAATAGACGAAGCACAGCCGGCCGGATGTTAGCGCCATTAGCGACAGCGGAAGAAATTGACGTGCTTCAGGCTGAAGAAGCCGGTGGGCAGCATCTTGTTTGCTGAGTTTGCTTTCCACTTGTTGGTTGATTTGAAAAATTTGCATTTATTTACAGTACAAGTTTGTTCGTCAACATCGTCGTCGAGGTCGTCGAACAGAACTTCTTCATCAGTTTGGAGTTCAGAAATGACCGCACTTACGGCACCAAACAATGGTGATGATGATGATGATGATGATGATGATGATGATGATGCTCAACGCTTGCTTGCAGTTGTTGATAAAAATTTACCTGAACAATTCAGTGAAATTGCAAGCGAGACCAATGAGAAAGAGCTGCTTTCCAAAGGGGCTCATCTCCATCAGAGCAGCAGTTCAGATTTTGGGAATGACATTCAAATGCTGGCCACACGTCTCAGTCAGATGCTGATGTCGACCAAGGGTTGTTTGCCACCTCCACCTTCGTCTAGCACGTCGTCGATTCTGGTGGATTGGTTGCGTGGAAGCAGTTTCGATTCCAAGCAAAACTTGATGGTATGATTATTTTTCTTTGTATATTCAATTTCAATGGATTCTCAATGATTAATTGTTGGGTGGAGTGAATTTTCTTTTTTTAATTGATCTTGTTTTTATTTTCAATATGGTGTATGTAAATTTGAGATTTGTGAAATTTTGAAAATGATGTGTGAAGGGAAGGATATTTTTGGAAAATCAATCAGCTGAAGAACAGTGCTATTATTATTATTATTATTATTATGCTTGTTCTTCATGCACGCTTTGTTAGTTGAATGTTTTCTTTGCATTTGCTTTTCAATACATTAAAAGTTTAAAAAAACATTAATTAGACAAGTAAAAAAGAAAAATAATGATTAATGTGTATTATTATTATTATTAATTTTCTTTAATTTGATGCACAAGAAGGCGGTCTCTATTGTTGTTCGTTTTCCGGATTATTTTTTTAATCTCATTTAATTTCAGCGTGTTTTATGCTGTTTTTAGTTTTTTTAATGCAAAATAAGTCTAAAGCTAAAATTTGTTTTCTTTTCATCTTTGATTGATAGATATTTTGACTGTGTGTGTGTGTGTGAAATGAATTCGTTATAACATTAATAACAATGACAATAAATAATAGGAATAATCGTTTTTATTTTGATAATGTTGTAATGGCTGATGATTGATTAGCTGATTTAATTGTACATGGTAGACAGTTTTGATTTAGTTTTATTGAAATCTTCAGATTGATGTTGTTTGGAATAGATGAAATTCTTTTTTGTTGTTGTTATTGTTGTTTTTTTTTATTAATCACACTGTTGATATTGTTTACTGACAGTTTGCAATTTTGTTTTATTTATTTGAATATTTTCAGTAGCATTTATTTTATTTATTATAATTTTTTCATTTGGACGGTCGTTTGTTCTGTTTCGTTCAAAGAACTGTTTGTTTGTTTGTTTATTTTTGATTTTTGTTTTTCTTTAAAATGTAATTTAATGTGAAAGCAGCAGATAATTTATTTTGAATAACAATTTTTGTTTGTTTTTTGTTCACTGAAATGTAATTTTTTTAATTATAAATTTGAATAATTTGTTGTTTTTATAAATTGTTTATTCTCGAATAGAGAGAAGAAAGTTTTTGTTGTTGTTGTTGTTGTTTATTGTTGTGTTTCCTTTTGATTGGTTGAAAATGTTCCATTGCAAACAACAAACAACCATCTTTTGTGTGTATGTGTTTAAGCAGAAAGACGATCTTTGTGCACCGTATATTTATTGGTCAGGTCGGTATGTTCGATCGATGTGATTCACACACACACACACACACACAATTCAGGATCGTTGTTTCGATTGTCGTCGTCGTCGTCGTCGTCAAAAATTGATCACAACAGTAATAATATTTCCGCTAGTTTAAGCTTCTTAGCTTGGCTTAGTTGAGCTTAGCTTTTTGTTTTACTTTTGCTTTGAAAAAGCAATGTTCTCCACTTCTTCAACCATGAACTATTTTCATCTTCAACGACCAATCAAATTGTTTACAACTATTTTTTTTCAACTTTTATTTTGCATATATTGCAATATATTACATATCTATATATTATTTATTTTTTTAAAAAAAAAGAAGAAATCATAATAATAGAAACAATTGTTTATTCACCCAACAGTTAAAAGACTCTGTCAAGCATGTAATTTTGTGCTTATTTTTCTCTCTTTTCTTTTTACTCATCCAGGTAGGCTGTTGTTGTTGTTGTTGATTACTTCTATTTATTACTTTTTTTTATTATCAAATAGTAAATTTTGAAAAAAAAACAAAACTTATAAATAGGAAACTGGTGTTGATTTCCACTGTTTCACTTGATTGAAAATTAATTTCAATTTGTCAGTTATGCAAATTTTTACTTTGATTCGTAGGAAGTTTATTTTGTAAATTTGCATTTATTTGAGCTGCAAAGCAGTTGTTGGTTGTGATGATGCTTTGAATGGGGAAAAAAGTTTCAGTAAATTTAAAGAATTTTACATTTAAAACAAAGGAAAAAAGTTAATTATTAATTATTCAAAAGATATGGATGTGTATTGTTTGTTGCTATATATAAATATATTTATTGTAGAAATTTTGCATTCTGACTGAAATAAAGAAAGTGTAGAGAGCTAGAAGAGAAGGCTATATAATATATAAGGATGCAATTATAAAACAACGATTCTACTGGTAGTTTTCTCTTGTTCTTTCTTCAGATGTTTGATTGGCTTGTTACGATTTTTTTCATTCATTTCAAATGCACAGAATTTAATTAGTCAAGAAATTTATGCAAACATTTGATTCTAATAATAATAATAATAATATGAGAAAAATTCCACTTTTATAAAAATCACTTTGTTATATTGGATAAAAAAAGGAGAATAAGAAAAAATGTCATCATTTTACAGTTTAAAGTGTTATTTTGAAATTTAATATTTTTTCTTTTGTAATTCAGATTAGCAAATTGTATATAGTTCATTTGTGTTGTAGTTATTATTTTGAGAAAAAGTATTAATTGAAAATGGAAAAATAAAATAATGTTTGTTGGTTGTAATGAATCAATTGATTGAGTGCCAGTTAAAGTGTGTAGTACAGTAGTGTAAGTTATTTACAAAATTGTTTTAATTTAGAAATATGAATTTAAAAAAAATGAGTAAAACGTTGATTGCCATTGATTATGTTAAGTTTGTTGGTTGGTTGTATATAAATAGATATAGATAAATGATGTGTATGTGTAGTAATATAAAATAGGAAGATAATAAAATTGAAGAAGAGTTGAGATATTGAACATCGGTCGTGGTGGTGGTGGTGATGAGATGATTATTCTGCTCAATGGTTGCTTTTGAGAGAAGAAGATATATGTCAGCTGGTTTAAAGTTGGTGAGTTTGTTGAGATGGAGAGAGAGAGAGAGAGAGGGGGGGGGTAGTATATATACATAGTGCTTTGGAAAGCAATTGACATGTTAATAAAAGAGTAGCTAGCTATTATTTGGTAAGCAGTTGTTGTTCGTCGACTATGATGGTGAAGAATGCTAATAAAGCGTACAAATTATGCGAAGAATGTTCTCGCGTGTGGCATAACGTAACGTAGGTTGCTTTTCTATTAAAATGAATGAATGAATGAAGATGATGATGAAGAACCTCTTGGACATACATGCTGCGTGCTATCACTTTCAGCTGATCATAAAATAAAAAGGCACAACTCACTCACTCACTCACTCACTCACTTTACTTCAGTTTGGTTGCTGCTTGTGTTTGGTCGACGTACCCGTATAGAAATTTAAATTTTATTCAACTGACTAATTTTGGGAATTTTAATTATTTTCAATCTTTTTTTTTATTGTTTTTCTTTCTCAATTTATTATCTTGTTGTTGCTGGATAATAATGAAGAAAGAATAGGAAGATTTGAGATAAATTATTTTTTGTCGATGGCTTCGAGTATGACTTTTGGACGTCGTAGAAAATCTAGGCATGGTTCAAGTAATAATGCAAGAGCAACAGATGATGCAGCTGTTGTAATGCAGAACGATGATGAACATCAACTGCCATCTGGTGGTCAATTGTTAGTATCCCAACAACAACAACAAAATTTGCTTTTCACAACACCACCATCTCCAAAGACTAGAGCCGCCAATCAGTCGTTTTATTTGAGCCAAATTGCTAGACAGCCAATGTCTTTGCAATGTTTGAAATATGACAGCGGTTTTGGTAGCATATTTTCATCATCTCTCAGCACAACTCCATTTTCGGGTAGTGCTACAGTGGCCACGTTGAATAATAATAATCACAACGGCAATAATAATAATAATAATAATCACAACAACAACAACAACACCAACAGCAGTACTTTAAATTTACCATTACCTCCTCCACCTCCATACAGGAGAATTAGCCTACCATCATCCAGACCTTTGCGAATCTATCGCAGTTATTCTGATTCTAAGCATCGCAGCTGTCGTCGTTTTGACGGCTATCATTATTCACCTTGCTGCGGTTGGTCAGCAGCTAGCAGTCGAGTAATGAGCTTTTTTTTTTCTCTTCTTCTTAACCAATATTAATCATTGATTGGTGTTATTATTGTTCATTTGCAATTATTATTTATGTTTAAAAAATTTTTATTTTTGTTGAATTTTTAATTTCGAAAACAAACTAACATTTTTTTAGCTATAAATAAATGCAGACTGCACATGGATTGGGTGTATTTTATTTTTAATCATTAATTGAAGCATAAATAGAACTAACGAATAGGCTATCGTAATTGTTCTAAAAAATTTCTAAAAAGCATCTGTATTTGAAAATGTAATTTTGTTTTTTTATTAAATTGATTGTACATTACACACATACATGTATTTTTTTCTTCTAATTTTATTTCTTTGTTGAATATTTGAAAATGCCGTTTATATATATATATATATATATATATATATATATCTGCATAAGACACAAGAGGATGTGGTTGGAGAAAACAGAGGTGTTGAATTTCAGTAATTTTAAGAATGGAAATTGCAGAATAAAACACGCGCACTGATGGAATTGTTGATAATTTATTGAATAATTAATTATGAAAAATTTTCAAATAATGAATATTTCTACTTTTTGGTGACAATTATTTTGATCTTGTTAGTCGGTTGATTTTCATAATTTGATGATAGATTGGCTATAGTGTTGGATTGGGTTGGGTTTTGATTGAATTGATTGGAGTTTGGGGGGGGGGGGCAGATGTTGGCTGTTTTGGATCGATTTTTTACTTGACAAAGACGAAAATTTCTCCAATTTTTGCTCTCATTTTTCTTTATAATAATTTTTATGCAATGTAGCAGATTTGGGATGCTTCATATACAAATTATTTTTTTTCAATCTTATTTACGTTATTGTTGTTGTGTTGTAACAGTTGTTCACTTTGATGAAAGCATAAATTTCAGACGGCAGATGTTGTTGCACAGCACGCACAACTTTACCAAATCAACTTTTTCTTTTCTTTTTAATTATTATCGATTTTTCTTCTTAAAAGCTAGCTGTTAATTTAAACTTTTTTTTAAACAAATGTTTTGAAAAGTAAAAAATTTAAATTGATATCAAAAAACCTATATTTGAAATTTTAAAATAAGCTTTGAATTCTGTCATGATTTTCTTGTCACTGAATGTGAAAATTTATTTTTATTATTTTTCTCAGCATTACGTCATCAAATAATAAGCAGTAAATTTATTCAATATAAATATAGAACTTTTTATTGACTTTTTAAAAATATTATTTTTACATCATGTTGTGATTGTTTAAATAAAAATTAGCTTTGCAAATGAACAAAAATGATAATTTTTGTTGGATTGGAATTACATTTTAAATGGTTTTCAAGATTAATCCATTTTTTAAAAAAAACTATTCTTTATTTTATTTTATCACTACTATTAATTAATTGGAATGTTTTACAAGTTGTTCTTGTTGGGTTGTTTGGTGGCGAAGGGAGGAGGGGTAGGAAGAGGGGGGGGGATTAAAGTAATTGCGCGATTTTGATTCAGAAATGATTTTTTAGTATATAAAAAAAATATGGCTGTGAATTGAATATTGAAAAATAATTTTTTTTTGTTTTGTTTGATCATTTCAATATTTGAAAACAGTCAATTGCAACGTTTTCAATTATGAAATTGTTTATCATTGTTGAATGTTATGTTTTTTAGAGTCCCAGTCCAAGCATGAGTACAGTTTCTTGTCCTGAATATGGTGATTTACAAGACAAGCTTCATCGTCTAGAATCTGACCGAGAAAGTTTATCATTACAAGTAAAAAATACTATATATATATATATATATATATATATATATATATATATATATATATATATTTATTTATTTATTTATAATATGGAATAATATCTGTGTAGGTGTGTGAATAATTCTTTTTTTTTGTTTGTTCTACAGGTTTCCGTTCTTGCTGAACAAGTGGGTGCACAGACGGAAAAAATAAAAGATCTTGAATCAATGCTTGAAGACAAGAAGACAAAATTGGATTCAACTGAAGAGATGCTTCATGAGGTTTGTTTTCTTGAAATTTGAAATTTTGTTCCTGAGCTTAGAGTTTAGTAGCTTTGATGATGATTGCACTTGCAGGAACTGGTGACCAGAAGTTCATTGGAGACCAATAAGCTTGACTTGATGGCTGAAATTTCCAATTTGAAATTGAAAATGGCCGCCCTTGAACGAGAAAAATACGAACGAGAGCAACAATTGAAAACAGCAAAAGTAATAAACAAACAAACAAACAAACAAACAAATATATTATTAATTTTATATAATATTGTTTATTTCAAGAATGAAATTGCTCAGCTGCAAAAAATTGTTCGCGAACGTCAGGATGAACTTGACAACAATGCTCATCTACCTTCCTCTGCATTTGATGCTAGTATGTTTTTATTTATTTATTTATTGTATTTAAATAAATGTTTAAAGTTTAATCGATTGTATTATTTTTCAAAATAGCGTTTTTCTTTTATTTTTATTCTTCTTTTTCGTAAACTGATATTATCATCAGATAAAATTATCCATTATTATTTGATTATATTTTTTCCAACGAACCAATTTGATTTTTTTTTAAATACAGACGATATCAGTCGACTTGTACGAAAACTACGGACACGAAGTAAGCTTGTGTGCCGTTGATATAGATATTATTTTGTGTTGCTATATTAATAATAATAATAATAATAATAATAATAATAATAATAATAATAATAATAATATTGTGTTCATCTTTTTTTGTGAAACATTTTTGAATATAGAGTTTAGTGTGAATTTTTATTTTTAACCAACTGCTCTGTTATTGTGAATGTTTGGATTTCAATTTAATTTTTATACTTCATAGCTTACAGTTAGCATTCATTTTATCTGTTTATATATATATATATATGTATGTATATAATTTGATTTTGATGCCCTCTGTAAAAATTACTCACAAGCATGCTTTTACACTGTTGTGGTTTGAAGTGAAAAAACTGTTTGCCATTTTTAGCCGATGAAGTAGACAAGCTTCGTTTAGCGGTGCAGAATTTATTGACCAAAAATGTCGAAAAGGTATACAATTATTACTCATAAAAATGTCTCATTATTACTGTCTTTTTCTGCTTTTTTGTTTTGTTTTTTTTCTCACTGTGATTCAAATTCTACTGAATTTGCATCATTATTTTCAGGAACATCAAATTGAACACTTGCAGAAATGCATCGATTTAGAGACGATTCGAAATTTTCAAAATCGATCTTCTTCTAGTAAATCAATTTTAGATATTAAATTATATGACATGTTGTTTTATTTTAAATTTTCATTTATTTTTTAATAAATTTTTAAAGGAACGGATCATTTTTGTTCTTCTGTACCTCGATCGTTGTCATCGACAAGAACTTGTGATTTTTATTCCAATCAAGAGATGGATTTCAACGATCATTTGCGTAAACTGCTTTTGGTATGTTATCAAATATTTAAAACAACGACAACTATTTTCTCTACATGCACACAAATACACGCATGTATTATTATTATTATTATTATTATTATTATTATTATTGTATGATAAATTGCAAACACAACCAACAACAACCATGCAGTGTACTTTATTGAAAATGACATTTTTTTTGCATAGAACAAATTATATAATAAGTAATTTGTATTTTATAGAACGATTCTCAAGCGAAGCATCCTTCTTCTGCTCAAGAGAATTTTTTGTTCGATGACTGTTGTTACAGAAGCGGTATGACAATGACAATGATGAACGCCAATAATAATAATAATAACAGTAATAACAGTTGTTCATGTGAATATAATAATAATAATAATGGACATTCTCTGCCGAATGTATGTTGAACTTATTTTCCATTTTCAATTGTTCACATTTTTGTTCATTTGGTTGGTTTTACTTTTGTAGTATTCAATTAATTATTGTTCTCCCAATTTGTCCAATATGGCACCGGTGTTGACGCCGAGTTCACCATATTTGAGCAAAGCGGTTGCTTCAAGAGGAGGTTGTGTTGGTGGTGTTGGTGGTGGTTCTCATCCATCCACTTTGGCAATGGCAGCAAATCATTATGCTGCGCATGGGCAACATTCTGGCAATGTTGTTGTCAGTAATCACAACGACACTTGTTATACAACGGCCAGGCAGTTGGCGGCGGAGTTGGATCAACTGGCTGTAAATTTTCCAAGACCTACGTTGGATTCAATTTACCAGACTGGCAGTTTGCCCAGACAGGTGAATTGTAATAAAATTTGAAATTGATTTAAGTATTCTTTTTTTTTTAATCTTAAGATAACACTTGGTACGTCGAAGAAATTCGAAAACGGCGATACGGGTGAGTTGAAATATGAGAACAGTGAGGAACACTTACACCACCTACATCTACAGCAACAACAACAACAACAATATCGATGGGGTTTAAACTGTTTAAAACCGTTGGTATCGCATCGATTGAAAACGAACGGAAAAATGTATAGTTGTTCAGTGCCAAATTTAGGTGGGATATGTTTTGAAAATTGTCCTGGCATTTTTATCTGATGGCTTTTAATGTAATCTTGACTTTTTGAATACAACAAAAAAAAGCTCAGCAAATACACCGCATCTTTCGATTTTAGCAAGCACACACTTTCAACTGTGTACAAATACATGTGTATATTTATTCTTTTTTTTTTGATCAACTTTTACAGGACGGAGAAAATCTGACGATGAAGATCAATCAACTGATGGAATTGAATTAAACATACTATACAACACAATGCAGAGCAATATGAATTACTGTACAGGTGGTTTTTATATATGCTTGAATAGAAAACAACAATCAAGCGCACCGTTTCAGTTTTTAAATACTGTAGATAATGTAGTCTGGTATTTTAACTGCATTTTCTTTTTTTTTTTTTGAGAATCACAATTATTACTATTAATGTTGTAGATTTATCGTATTTCATACACACACACACACACACGCACACATCTGTACGCATAGTTGGTTGCTTATTCTAATGCAGTAGTTGTTGGTGATTGTATTTCACATGGGAATTTTTTATTGTTGTTGTTGTTGTTTTCATTTTATTTATGGTATTAGGTGAAGATGTAAAAGAAGAGGATTGAATGTTTCACATTATAATTAATTGCACATTAAACTGATCGATTGATTGACATTAATTTGTTTGTTTTCAGTGATAGATGACGATGATACTACCAGTATCCGTTCGACTGCACGCTTCAGTGAACAGCAGCCGTTCAAACGGGGTCGAAAGTATAGTTCGTTGAGAAATTTTGTATCCAAGTAAGCGAACGGCTTGATTGTTGCTGCATATGTTGAAAATCAGATTTGATGTTGATGTCATTTATATTGAGCATGTCGATTTTGTGCATTGTTTTTCTTTCTCATTCAGAATAAAACGAAGCACCTCTGAAGAAATACGACTTACCAATGATCAGCAGAGTAAATTGAAACAAGAAGTTGTTGCGTCATCACGACTAGGAAGGAAAGCATTCGACATTCATGGTACGACCACAATGGACACTAGAGCCGATCGTTTATCGTTTCTCAAGTATTATTATTATTATTATTAGTGTTATATTTATTCAAATTATTATTATTATTATTATTATTATTTAATTTTTCCACTTCAGACCACCGATGAGTGCATTCTGCAAGTGGGATGTGGATCAGTTGAGCGAATGGATGTGCGAATTGGGCCTCTCTTGTTACATCACTGATTGTCGACGCAATGTTCAATCAGGAAGACATCTGATCAACATGAGCGACGTTGAAGTGGAGAAGGTAAAAATGAAATGCAGTTTTTGAAATGAAATTATCAATTAAATAATATTATGAAGATACTTGGAATGAAAAATCCTTTGCATCGTAAAAGGCTCAAAATTGCCCTGTCCGCTATTGAATCTGCTGGCACTGTTGTCAAAGCTGCTGAACGTATGGATTTTCATCAAACACTGCGTAAGCAATGTTCAATGTTTTGTTGTGTATTATTTTTTTAATATGAAAAATTTTATTATCACATTTTTGAA
Source organism: Trichinella pseudospiralis (assembly GCA_001447645.1). Lineage (NCBI taxonomy): Eukaryota > Metazoa > Nematoda > Enoplea > Trichinellida > Trichinellidae > Trichinella > Trichinella pseudospiralis. The sequence continues at coordinate 607,354 of JYDV01000003.1, read as the reverse complement.
GGATGGTTGGACGATATTGGTTTGCCTCAGTATCGCGAATCTTTTGCCAATTATCGCATTGATGGCATAATGCTCGACGAATTGACGGTCGATGATCTCTTGCACATGCACATCACGTCGGCTTTGCATCACGCGTCTATTCGTCGCGGTATACAGATGCTACGTATGAGTGGTTACAGTCTTAATCGTTTGAATCGTAAATTTGATCCAGTAATTAATGTTATTTTTTTTATTTCATCATTATATTTTTCTTATATATATATATATATATGTGTGTGTGTGTGTGTGTGTGTGTGTGTGTGGTTGTTTAGCATGTGGTTACTCGAGGATCTTGCGCTAGTTCTGTTCAATTTTGGACCCAGCATTGTATCAGTGAATGGTTGCGCAGTAGTGATTTGACAGAATTCACTCCGAATCTTATGTGTTCAGGGATACACGGTGCGCTGATGGTATATATTCATTTTTCTTTATCTTCTTTTATTTATTTGACTTCGATATTTATTCTGCTTTTGCCAAGGTTCTCGATCCAACATTTACAGCCGAATCCTTGGCTGCTGTATTGCAAATTCCGCAACAGAAGACGTTGCTTCGTCGTCATCTTGCTACTCAATTTACAAATTTAATCGGTGCCGATTTGATCGCAGCCAAGAGACAATTTTTAGCTCAATCCGAAATGCCTATTTTATCACCGCTGTTGAAAGTGAAAGTAAATTTTATTTTTTTTTATTATTTTGAAAAAAATAAACAAAAAATTTATTTCAGCTACAGAAGAAGAGTGGATTTTCTCTGACCAAAAAGAAAGGAAAACATGAAATTTTTTACGAATCCGGAGAATTGGTTTGTCCAATAGCGAAAGCGTCTTTGTCGTCGCTGTTGCAATTTGATCAGCAAGATAAATTGAAGAAACCTTCTGCCAGAAATCGTCCTACTGTAAGTGGTTAATATTTCAGATTTATTTTTATTTTTCTTTTTACAATCATGTTCAGGTATCTGAAAAATTGCTCGACAAATTGACATCAACGAACGTCTGAACTTAAATATCATCATCATCATCATCATCATCATCATCATTATTATTAATTATATCTTTTTTATGTGCTTTGTTGTTGTTGTTGTTGTTGTTGTTGTTGTTGTTGTGCTTTTATACATTTTTCAGTTGATCGAAAAAAACAATTTTTTTCTATTTTTATCTTTAGCCACATTTTCTGTTCTGCAACTGTGTAGTGTTGTTGTTTGTTTGCTTGATTACGGCTTTGTATATTAATATGTGCAATCAATTGTGAATCATATTCACACGGACACGGAATATTATGGAATTTTTCTTTTTTTCCTTTCCTTAAAAAGAACACAACAAATTGACTAATTTATTATCGATTGAGAATTCAGATTGTTTCCTTTCGGGCACACCACCACGAGCACATCGTATTGATTCACATCCTATCCTACTTTTGTTTTGTTACTGTACCGTAGAATTTTCTTTTTTGAAATTTTATCATTTAATAATTGTTGTGATTTTTATTGTTCTCGGTTGTTTGTTTATCATTTTTCACATTTCACATCAACACTGCGACATCAGAAAATGTTGGCAACAACGAATCAGTCAACAACAACACTGTAACAAGATTACAGGCGAAAGCATGCACTTCAATTTATGTCACCTGTGCTTTCATCACCATTTACTGTATACTACTTTTTACGTGTCATCAGTGCCTTGGTTATTGCATCATTATTACTTATCATTTTTAGTCTGTACATTACGCGACTGTTTTTTGTTTTTTTTTTATTTGAAAGTAAAATATAGCGCAGCTTGATGGTTGTTTTTGAAGCATTCATTCAATTCTCATAACACAGTTAGTTTTTATTCAAAAGTAAAATTAATGAATATTTATTTTTTCATTTTATTACTTCACCATACATTCTTGTTCATAATACAATTTGTAAGTATTGTATGACAAATGTGCAACAAAATACTACATTCATTTATACTGATTCATAATTAACATGAAATGTTTTTTTAGCTCATAATGTCTTTTCAACAGTATGTCTGAAACTTCTTCACCAAAAGTACCTGGAAGGAACCAAAAAATTATACTCGCCATAAACACAAATACATTTCTTGTATGCATGCACATTGAACGACAATTTCTTATTTTGAAAACAATTCAACTTGCTTTATCTTTTACTGTAGTTAATCTTCTTATCGACAATATTTCAAAAATTTGAACATTTCAAATCATAACGTAAATTGAAAAACGATTTATTTATTTTTATTTTAACAAACAAAAATGATCAACGACCAACAACACTGGGTAATTGTTTCCGTTTAAATCACTTTGACGTTTCAGTTTTTACGCTTTCAGTTTTTGTTGTCATTTGAGCACTACTTCGTTTTTTTCGTTTAATTTTGATTTTCTTTTCTCAAATTTATTAATTCTTCTCAAACTGACCAGTTAAACTTAGTTTGTCGAAATGAGTGAACAGAAACTCAATTGAAATAAACTGTCAATCTAGATGGAACTAGCTGAAATGAAACATTCCTTTCTCGTCCCTGTTTTTGACAGTTTTACTTCTGATAAATTACTTCTTTAAAACAAACAATGAAATTGAACAATGAAATTTTAAGATAAAATATAAACAGTAAAATAATGTGTTCATATTACAGTTTCATTGTTTCTTTGGTTTGGTCATTGTTATATATTTGAAATCAAATCAAATCAAATCTTTTCTCTTTCAGTGCCAACAAGAAGAACATTTCCACTCTTCACTGGAATATTATTTAATGTTAATACCGTTTTCAGTTCCTGTAATATGGTTTTTTATTTTCATGGCTTGGCTGGGATTGGAGTTGTTTTTGAATAACTGAAACAAAAAAAAATTATGATTTCCCCAATCACTTGTTCGTCTCAACTGATACGAAACAGAAGCTGCAGCGAGCAGCAACAGCAGAACAAATAATACAATCAGAACACAACCTACGAAAGATCATTTGCTTTTAGAGCTTCGTCATTTTTAAAGTTTTTTTTTTTTCAAATACGAAAAGTTCACAACTCAGCAGCTTTTTACCGTTCAGAAACAGTTCAGAAGATAGACAGACGTTCATTCTTCAGTGATATCTTGAATTGAAAAAGGTACCGATAAATTTTTTCAACTACCACAACGTAGTAAGTCCGTTTATTTATTGAACTTAATTTTTTGCCCAATTGTCCCAATGTTTGTAAAAATAATAGTACTCTTATTGATAGTTAAAGAAGGAAAATTGTTTCAAATCGTCATGTTAATTTGTTGCGGTATGTTAAACCTGAAAATCACTTTTTGTAGATCAGGAAAATCAAATGAATGAATGGACTGTATTGGATCTCTTTTTGAGATGATATCTAGCAGAGCGGCATGCACAAACAGGAAACAAATGACTAAAGCAGTGCCGAGTTGATAACGAGCAAGCTAGTAGTATGCAACAGGAATAGCGTTAATGAAAAGCAATGCAGTTTCTGCTCAGGCTGAAGAAAAATCTTCAATTCTCTGCTCTGTGGCTGTTCATTATCATGTTGGAGATGCTGACATTGTGCCAAGTTGCGATGATCGAACACGTTTGTCAATCATTCAGTCAGTCGTTGTCAGTTGTCAGTATCCACACGTTGAACGTGTGGTGTCGGATTTCTGTTGCCGACTAGCCGCTGTGTCATTATGTGTATAGCAAGTGATGCTGGTGTTGGTTGGAGCTCATTTTCTTGACAGGTCAGTAACATCGGTAGCCGTTGATGTTGACCTTTTGTCCGATTAATTATCAATTAAGTGCATCAGCAATCTCCAGTTGCATATATCCGGTATTGGTTTTTGAAAGACGGGTTGGTTGGTCGTATGCAGGAAAAAGCAAGCCAACTCTTTCCAGTGACTTTCTTCCACAAGATGATGGATTGAAATAAATTTTGATTTTCAGCTTTCAGTTGTGTTTTTCAATCAGAAAATCTATATATCTATATATATATATATATATATATATATATATATATGTACATATGTAATTGAATACATCTATTAGGCGAACCGACTTTGATTATTGATTAAATTATTTTGGTCACAGGTAAAATTCGGTGTCATTTTCTTACTGATTGATATCTGCAGTCAATTAGTTGATTAGTTAAGAAAAATTATCTCTTATCAATTGAATATGAAGTATTGTGAAGAGAACCGACAATTGCACTACTTTGTTGAATTGTTGAAGAAAAAATTTCTCTTCTTTTTTTTTGCACTTTTTCCACTATAGCTGTGAAGTTGTTCAGAGCCATATGAAGGGAATTTGCAAGCTTATTTCGAAAGTGCAAGTAAAAATTAGCTGTACATTTGTTGTCGTCGTTTTTTCCCTACACGTCCGTAGTTGTTAATTATATAAATAAAAAAATGACATGTAAATGTTTTCAATTGTACTTTATGATGATAAAACTTTTTCCATTTAAATAACTCAAATCGCCAAAAATATCTCACTTGAACTATTATCATAAAAAGCAATCATTGTTCGAAATAAAAATGCAAATTATTTTTTCTTTTTTGAATTTGATTTCAATATTGTTTAAAGAAATTTAAAATTTTGTGAAAATATCTAGCAGAGATGCATGCACGAACAGGAAGCAACTGACGAAAGCAGTGCCTAGTTGTTAACGAGTAATTCAATCAGATTATTCAATAAATCAGAATAATTTGAATTTGTTCGTTCTTTGGGTAATTTTCATTTTGCCATTTCGGCAATGTGACAAAACGAGAAATTTAACTGCACGAAATGCAAATTTTAATTTTCAATTTCATTTGGTGCTTTGTTTTTTTGTTTAAATTTGAAGATCAGCTTGTTGTCTAATTTATTCAATTTTTAAAATTCGAGAAGTAGAAAAGTAAAAAACAAATTGTAATAACTTTTTAATAATTTTTTTAACTTCTTTTACTTTTTTACTGATATGACAGATGAAAAATGTATATAAAATTTTAAAAATTCCTCAACGATATTTTGGTTTAAAAAAAATTGTTTTTTACTTTTTTACGTCATCATCATCTTGATTATTTTTTATTCTTTGTAATGAAAAGAAAGAAATTTGCATTTGATTGCAAAGGTATTTTTTTGCATAAATGACGCCAGTAGAGGAATTTTTTTCAATCACAGAAAAGATTCTGCTTTTTTCTTGTCCTTGATAATTTTTAATAGATGATTTTGTTTTTTTCTGTTTTCCTTCTTTTCTTCAGAGCTATATCCAAAATATAAAAGCAGTAATAATAATAATAATAATAATAATAATTGAATTTGAATCGAAATTTGAATAATAATCATCAGCTGAATATTTGCAATGTTTGCTTGTTTCAATGTAACACTTTGTAAAATTTAAAAAAAAAATTTTTTTACATTACAGTACACCAAACTGTGCCTAAAGATAGATATTTTTAAAGTTTGACATTTGGTTTGTCAAGCACGTGAAATGCGCACAACAAGCGCACAATATTTTCGTTGTAGTTATAGTAGTAGTAGGTGTATATAGTTATGTAGTGCTCCAATTGGAAACTCCCAATTTACCACTGATTGAAATATTCTAGTTGTTTATTCGATTCATACATGTTCTATGGCTCATTTTTATTTGTCACATTTTCCGGTCAAAAACTAGCTATCTCCTGTTTATCTGCAAATAATTTTTTATTTTTTAATAATTTATTTAAATTAAAAAAAAAAGAAAAAGAAAACTTACAATAATGAACAATTCGTTTGCTTGCTATATGTAAAAGTTTTAAAAATGCATTGAATAAATTGGAATTCGTTGAATTTTTTTGTTCGTCAAATTATGTTATTGCTGTTACCGCATTCTTTGTTTGTTCTTTTTTTAAAGATTAAAAAACCAATGTCAACAACCAATATGACGAATATTATTTATAGTCATATTCATTTCCATGTGCACGTCAAAATTTAATCTGGACTAGTTTTAATATTTATCAAAAACTTCTTCCGCTTCATGTAATAGAGCTGTCATATTTGGCTTGATGTATACATAAATATAAATACAAATATAGTGTACATTAATTGGCAATGGAAAGTCTATGCTCAGTCATCTGAAAAAAAACTAACATTCTTATGATCTCTAATACAATTACAAGAAAGTATGTTATTTATTTATTAATTTTTTTTTGTACTGTTCACTTCGAAATTGAAACTGAAATAAAAAATAAAATCTTCTTCATTGTATAGTTTATTGATTTTTATTAACATTGAAATCGAAATTTAAAGAAGATAAGAAATGCTTTTAATTTGTTAATTTAGAAAAATTTTCCTTTACAAATTATCATTTCCGTTTGTTTGCGTTGAAATTGCATTCTTTATTCAACAATCTGCTCTCGAATGCATGCAAATTTTTAATGCACTTCGAAACACTTGAGAAATTTTGAATTGAACATTTTAAATTTGATCAATATCTGACGCTCAAGTGATTTATTCGTTCGTGCGTTGCAGATAAATGCTGTTTGGAATCTATTTTAAAATAAGAATTCCCTGGTAGAAAATAAATTAATAGTTTAATGCTATTACCAATGTTGCAAATTATTTTTCACACAATTCGTAGTTTCAAAATAACAATTATTGAATACTTTTATGCAAATGATCAGCATCTGAGAAATTGAATAACACTTCAATTAATTAATTAATTGATCAATCACAATTTTTATTTTTAAAATATTCCATTTTACACTTGTAAATGAATGTATAATTTAAAAAAAAATATTTTTGTCTATTTTAAGCCAAGATGCCAAATAATTTAACATTTTAAAATGTCATATATTTTACAAAATTTAAGTTAAAAAGATTTAAAGTGAAAAGTGCTATTATTATTATTATTATTATTTTTATTCCTTGACATTTTAATGTGTTTCAATGACATATAAAAATTGTTTAAATTAATTTAAAATTGTCAAAATAAAAGTAAGAAAAAATCAAATCAGTGAAAACAAAACAGTGAAACAGAAAATCGTTTTTCAAATATAATCGATTTTTCAGTTTCAACAACAGCCAATTGTACCCATCAGATTAGCATGCAATCGAGAGGTAAGTGTGTGATGAAATGGAATGCACTTTAGCCTACAGTAGTGTTTTTCATCACTAGTCATTTTAGCATGTCATATCAGTGTCTATCTGTCTATCATTTCTGAGCATCATATTGAAAAATGCATCATCATCATCATCATCATTCAATCAGTAGTTAAATACAAATTATAAACTGATTACTAATTATAAATAGATAAATAAGTAAAAAACAACTTTTTAATAATTTTTTATTACAACTTTATTTTACTTAATATAATTATTTTTATTTTAATCTTTTCTGTTTCTCAT